>QAOA01007022.1:1048601-1077270 GCA_003255065.1 Cercis canadensis
GTAACAGAAGAAAAAGGTTGAGTAGGCAATCCAAAGAGGATAAGAGAATAATGCTTGATAATGGTTAATTAGAATCTGTTCCGACAATCCAACTCCGAGAGAAACAGAACAAGGTGGGCTAGACATTGTTCTCGGTAATTCAGATAAAGCTAATATTGAAGATCCAAACATATTCCTAAAACGTGCATATCCAAAATTCTTCCATCTACAAAAGTATTAAGCTCTTAGATACTGCTTGCCTGCTCAGCTCAGGGACCTAAACGGCGGCGATTGGATTCTAGTGGCCGGAGTAGCTGATGGTGAAGAATTCCTTGAGTGAGCCATCGTGCTATGTGTCATGCCATGTCAGTATTTTTGCTACATGTACTGACACTTAAAATTCCATGTCATATTCATATATATAATAATATATAAATTCATGCTAGGTCATTATTTTCTGTCATTGGGTTAATAGATCTGTTACTTTTTGTACCCAATTGAAATTTTGAATTTTTTCAAGGTTCAATTAAAGAAATTGAAAGTATAAAGATATGAATAAAAAAACACATGTAAAATTTAACGACCTAAATTGTATTTTAGCCTAAACAATACAGATAAAACTAGAAACTACACTAACACAGTGCGAGACACATCCAGACCTTCTAAATCCTCAGCCAAAAGCATGCCACAACCAGAAGGAGGGGAAGAAAGAAACTTGACTCCTGCACAACCACAATCAGGCATGTTTTTAAACCTCAATTGTTGCACAACCAACCTCACTACATTTATTACTCGTTTCCCTTTACCTGACTCCGTCTCAAACATTTAAGTGGTGATGGTTTATATGAATTCCTCCCCACAAATTATTTACTTAGTTAGTATAAGAAAGAAAACTCCTCATAAATAACTTATCAAACCTCCATTGAAGACATGCCACGTGTTATTTATACATGGCTAGAATCAAGGACCCATGGATCTTCATTGAGAAACAGTGTTATACCTGTCAAGAAAATATATCATTCAAAAAGGTTAAGCTTTTAAGTGAATATTCAATAACGATTTTATATTTAATACACCTCCGCACGTAAAAGCCCTTTAAGCCTAAAGCATGGACAAAGCACAAACTCATTTATACCATATATTGAAATTTTAATTTAAATGAGTTTTAGTCTAATTTACCCACCACCACCTCTACTATTTTTCATATATTCTTAATTATCACTATAAGTTTTAGTCTGATTTACATACTTCAAATTTTATTTATGAGCAACTCAAATTTCAGAGTCACATGTGTGAGGAAATGTAATATAAGAGCAGTGAGACTATCTTTTTTCAGTAAGTATTTCTCTTCTATTTAAACAGGTGCGTTGAGTGGTACAAAGCCATATTTATGGAATGGTGATAATTTATAGACGTGTCAAGCCTCAAATTTCAAAGCAGAAAATGGACCATTCCCAACTAAGCTTTGGTCCTTTGAGAGTGATTGTATTTAAAATTTAGTACTTTGAGAGAGGTAGAATTTAAAATTTTGAGTTTGATTGCCCATCTGAATTATTGGTACCTAGGATACGGTCCACAGGGACAGTTGCAGTAAGGTAAAACCACACCAAAATGGTGGCAATAGTATCATCAATATTGTGTAAAAAGTGTAGTGTATTTAAGAAGGGACAGAAATATTGTTTTGGCTAAATTATATAAAAAATAAATAAAAGTTTGCAAATACGTAGGAATGTCTTCATCGCCATATCAGATCCCTTTACAATTCTATTGTCACAGGGATATCCCACATAGTTAATGGTTTTTATAAGAAATGGACCCAGGGGGCCTATAAATTAATTGCCCTCAAAAAGTGTAATAGCATCCGATTGTTTGGCTATACCAGGTTCCCTATTGCCAAGTCTACAATATCAATGACACAAAATGGGCATTGGTGCAAAGGCC
The DNA here is from genome assembly GCA_003255065.1 of Cercis canadensis. Taxonomy (NCBI): domain Eukaryota; kingdom Viridiplantae; phylum Streptophyta; class Magnoliopsida; order Fabales; family Fabaceae; genus Cercis; species Cercis canadensis. The sequence continues at coordinate 1,050,522 of QAOA01007022.1, forward strand.
ACTAAATGGCTGAGATTAAGTTATATGTACGCTCCAGATATCATAACTAAATATTAACTATAAACGGTTAATTGTATTTTGGCACAGAAAAATTTATGTATTTACTTGTGTTTCCCCACTAACCAAAGTTTTTTCTCTTCTCCTCCCTTCATCATTCCCACGCCCCCTTCTTCTTCTTCATTTTCTTCTCTTCACTTCACACATACATCAACGCATACACACATACACCTTCAGACATCTAATTTTCTCCTTTAATCACTCACTTTCACCATTTCTTCATCTCCCCTCCCCATTTTGCCCCACTATACTAGTACACTCCACATTTTTTCTTCACATTAAACACTCATTATCATTCTTGCACACACCGAGTCAACTCGGTTGACAAAGGGATCTTTAAATTCTTGCACTTTCAAGATAATTCTCTCACCATTATCTAATGTTTAAGTGCTATTGACTGAAAGTTAGCCATTTGAAGGTATGATATACTTTGTTTAGCTTAGAAAATGTGTGTTTTGTTAAATGTCCACCAAGTGTTTGTTGAAATACTTGAATGATATTTGGCATATATGATGCTTCGAAATTGCTTGTTGTAGTGTCTAAAATAGCTTTCATTGTATGAATACATGCCTTGGTAGCCAAATTGAGGTATTATCCACTTAGAGTACCCTTAAAAAGTTGTGTTTGAGGTGTACCCACAAAGTATTTGATGGAATATGTGATTTAAATTTGGAGTATAAATGAGTTTGAAATTGCTTGTTATGGTGCATGATGAGATTCCCCTTGTATGAATACATGATATGATAATTGATTTGGAGGACTTTTGTGTTTCCTTTCTGTAACCTTAAGGGATTATTTGTTGTCACACAACTCTGAGGTCCCAGACAATTCAAGTGGTGGACTCCTTGGCCTTTTCAGTCCTGAAACTGCTTTCCAACCCTCCAAAAATCGAATTGTAGCTGTTGAATTTGATAGCTATGCAAATGAATTCTCCTTTTTTGTGAAACCAAAAGGTTCTGAACTTCATGGTGATGGGATGAAGACCATTCATCTGTCATAGCAACAGAACATAAGCAATTACGTGCTAATTTCTGAGCTCTTTAAGTTGTGTTCAAAAGCAAACTACTGAATTACGAGTAAAAGCACTTCCGATAGTTTCACAATATTTGTGTACTAATTTTTTTTTTATAGTTCATATTTCATGTTAAAATGATTTCATGTTGGTTTTATACTATTTTAGTCTGAATTTTTTTTTTATTTCTAATCCTTTAGTCTAAAATAATTATTAATTATAACCATTTCTCTTGTCACCGCTAAGTAGGGATCTTGTTTTTACTACAGAACTCGTGAACAAATGGCGTACGTCCCCCTAGGAGACACCTTATATGATACTTTATTTTCTTTAAGCCAAAATAAAACTTTGAACCAAGTTTGATTTATAAATTTTTAAACTCTGTCTGCATATAAATGATGAATCACCAAGCTTCATGATATTTTAAATGTGTCCTATAAATCAATTATATATTGTTTTGGTCTTTAAATCAGTTTTCGGTTGCAATATTAAAACATCAAGTTAGGGCATTACATTGGTTTAAATTTCAATATACAACAATAATATTTTGATGTATTATTCATTAAAACTAGCAATATAATATATGGTGATATTTTAATTTGATGAACCAATTGGGTAAAAATAATGATGGTAAAACTAATATTATAACACTAATAAATATTAGATGTTCGTTTCATCTTATGATGCCTTCAAACTTGATTGGGCCGACAACAATGTAGTTATGACTAGATTATGCTTTATCAAATGACCCAAAAAAAAATGGGGTCAAACTATAATTTAACAAAAATATTAAAGTACTATGTCATTATTAGACAGACTAGATGTCCAAGTTGCCCATCAGACCTTCACAGTTATTTATTAGGCCAAGTGGATGATTGAATAGTGATTTAGTGGCATTTGCATCAGTGTCCATTTTGTGTCATTGGTATTGTAGACTTGGCCATTTGCAAATTAGCTAGAAAACTATTTTTACTAAAATACTTGATTTTTTCAATATAATTAACAAAATAATTAGACTAAATTAAAACTCTGTAATTTAAATAGTGATTTTTCTATTCGTAATTTTAAGCATAATTAATGATAGATTATTTCTTCATAAAAACTTATTGGGATCAGTTTTTTAATTCAAATTTTTTTCTTCTAAAAAATGTCATTAAGCAATTAAGTATTGTCAAATTATTGCTTTAAACATATCAAATTCACATAAAAATTAACATAACAATTCTTTCTTTTAATTAAAAATACCTTTTGTCAAAAAATAATCTAGGATCGAGAAATCCTAGTAAGAAGAAAAACCATTAAAACAAATAAGAGGTTAATTAGAGCTCTCTGTAAAGATTGACATCCAAGTATTTTGCAATTCAATGCACACCCATGAGCTATATATCTATCATTGTAACTCTCTCCTCTTTTTTTTGTGGGTATAAGTATAATAGAATTTTCTTTTTCGCTAAAAGTATAATATTGTAATGGTTACAAAAAAATTTAAGGCAATAAGAGACTACCAATTCTAAGGCATACCATAAACTTTAGTAAGAGCTAACAGTAGTACTTAGAAATTGCATATCAAAAGGACACGGCTAATAGTGGGATTCAAACTTAAACCTTACAGATAAAGTATTTCAATTCTTACTAAATGAACCAACTCCAATTGACATAATATTGTAATTCTAAACTAAAGAATGTGAGAATGTCAAGTAGGGTAACTTGATCTAATTTCCTTATGGCCCAGAAATAACATTTATTTGGGCCAGTCCGTTGCTTTTAGATTGGATCTAACAGTAAGGTCCTTAACCGGGTCATCTGATGAGCTTTTCCAAATTCCGAGTCCAATACTTTGGGTTCAATTCAATTGAAGTTGACCCAAATATGGGACATTCAAGAATCCAATATCTTATCGGTTTTTTTTTGGTAAATATATGGGGCAAAAAGCCCAAATATCTCATAGATTTGTTCACAACTTCTAAACAAAAACAAATCCAAGAAACTAAGAAGAAAGAAGACCGAATCCTGCTTGAATAACCCAATGGTTGTATAATGTTACCCATGAGTCATGACCCACCACTAAGAGTGACCTAAGACTCGTTCAGTATCCTCCATGGCCCATATGGAATTATGGACCTACTTTATAGCATACGCTCTATCCCCACTTATGAAGAATTATTTTAAGTGGAGTTTATGAAATTCAAAGACTAAGGTGATGTCAACAAATTTTGAAGTATTAAATTCTTTAAGAACTAAAATTATCTTATATAATAGTAAATATAGTATATGTTTTATCTTTTTGTTCTTATAAAAATATTTTTTTTCCAATTATGAAGCGAATAGGTAGGAAAGTGTTTCTGTTTGTTTCTTAGCCATCATATTATCCAGGAAATACGTTTTTCAAATCATTAAAATGAGTTAACCAGAGTTGATTCAACTAATAAAAATTAAAATATTTTACTTGTACGGTTAATTTTGAATTTTACTATTAACAGTCATTTTTTAATAAATAATTTATAAGTATTACTATAAGTTATTGCTGAAGTTTGTGGCATATCTAAATCTTATAATAAAATTGTCTTCTCTCTGCTTAAATTTTTTTGTTAAAAAAAATGGAGATTCTATGATACTACGTAAGTATGTCATACTATACTGATGTGACAAGCATACATAATTTTCATATTTTATTATATATAAAATATAATTTATTTAATTTTTTAAATAAACTTAAAAACAGTTAATTTGTACACATATCATTTATTTATTGGCTATTCCTATATAGTATGACATACTACATAAATATTAAAAGTATCTAAGAAACCTCATAAAAAAAATCATTAAAATAAAGTGTTCTCAAGTGGATGACACACCGTGACGGTGACAGAATGGCAATGTTGTTAATGTTATTGGCACGGTGCTTTGTAAAACCATTATCTACAACGTTGTTAATAGTCACCACTACTATTTTGTAATTTCAGTAAATTATTGTTGGTGTAAATTCTTAGGCCTCCATGAAAAAGACTTGATATTAAATGTGGGTGGGGACACAATGGATTAGAACGTGATCCAATTTGATGTCCGATAATGACAAGCACGGTTTGGCACTTACATATGTTGAAAAAATAAATAAAAATAAAAGGATACTAGAGCCAATATGAACAAGTCCATGAATGTGATCAGCTTGACTTATCTGAACTAAAATAATAAATTAGGGTAGCAGCTCCATGAGGAAATCAATTAACATGCGAAAATGAGATGCCTTTGGTTATTGATAATTTATTTAATCAAAGTTAGTGATGAGTATGTGGAGGATTCCGTTGGGCTTCTCTCTCCCTTATATATCATTTATCTTACTCCTCTTTATTTCCTTAGGCCTTATAAAAGCCCAAACATAACTTGAAAGAATATTTCACTATTTATAATATGTAACATAATTTGAATTCAATTAGTTTCCTATATAATTTACAATCCCAACTTAGATTAATTTTAGTTGAACAACTAGTGTGTTCAATGTTCACAAATATTCATATTACTTGCTTTATTTAAGTTTAGGGTTATCCCATATAGACTTTTTCAATAATTTTATTTATTTATTTTTTTTAACTCAAGTNTTTATTTTTTTTTTTAACTCAAGTGGATGTGGAACTATTTTTTATAGTTGTACAAGTTTATAAAAGATAAGAGATGTGTAATTAGTATCATTCTAACTAATAAGGTGTTGGTTCAGTGAAAGCAGGTTGAGCATCAATGCGTTATAAGCCAAAGATCTTGAGTTCAAATTCTTAGAGTCGCACTTGTTAAAAGAGATTTATCGGTTACTATTTTTGTCTCGAACAAATATTAGTTTTATATCAAAAAAGTGTTAGGATAACTTAGATATAAACAAAAAAAAAATTAGTATTATTCTCTCATTCATAAACACACACATATATATATATATATATCTTTTACTATTTATTTCTCCTATCATTTTTTTAATAAAATTCATTGCTTATAATTTAAGTATTTGTGAAAGTTACGTTTTTTAAATAATAACTTTCTTTAGTCTTTTGAAATGTGATTCACAAAACAAGAGTTCAATGCGTTTCTCTGGTCATCTTGACTCCGTAACTAGGGAAAGGGGCCCACTCGATTGCACCAACCAGCATTCAATCTTCTAAACACGTGATCGGTGTGGTCACGCAATGGCACAACTAACAATATCAACAACGAAATAGAAATTCACCCCTTTTGACCATTACCAAAATTGACCGTTGGAAATCCCACAGTGACCAAGCGGTGTGGTACGACCTCAGGGGTAAATTTGGATTTTCAGAAAGTGCTTGCGGCTTGCCAAACGTGAAAGTGTTAGACTTTACCGCCAATAAAAAGAAACGCATGACACATCACCCTCCTCGGAAGCGGACTGGGCAAAGCACGTGATTGACAGCGTTAGCAAGGCGGCTTTTATTCCTTTTTCTTTTTGTTCTAATTTTTAAGGAGATGTTTTTAGATACATTTAATATTTATGTAAGATATCATATTATAAAAAAATAATTATTATATATATAAGTTAATTATTTTTAAATTTATTTTAAAAAATAAGATAAATTATATTTATATTTAATAAAATATAAAAGATTATATATATTTATTACGTCAATATAATATAACATATTTATATGGTATCATAAAGCCCTCAAATTTTTAAATATCAACTTTTTCTTTTTTTGCTAAAAGAATGAATACCATGATTAATATTTGCATTTTAATGCTTATAAAAATAAATTTTTTAAACATATGATTGTATTTTTAATAAAAATATGATGAGTATTATAATACAAACTTGTACGTATATGTATAGACAACATANAATACAAACTTGTACGTATATATATGTATAGACAACATATTTTATATTTGGTTGTGAAATCTTATCACACTTGTTTTTATTTTTTTTGGGTTAAAAGTCTCATCTTACATGTGAATTATGTCATATACCAATTGACTAATTTATTGTGCAAAGCAAAAATGAGAGAGAAGAGAGCAGAAAAGCAAATGAGAGAAAAAGATTATCTTGATTGAATGAATTAGCTCGTTGTACAAAGACTAATTACTGCTTTAAATAGTAAACTCAGTAAAGCTACTGAATTAAATTAGGAAACTTAACAACTAACTAATTACAACTAACTTGTTAATTACAATTAACTCTAATACTCCCTCCTCAAGGTGGCAGGAAAAAATATTTGACAGCCATCTTGGACAATAAAGGAAACAACAAGGTGAAAGGAAGGGGCTTGGTAAACATGTCAGCAAGTTGGTGTTGAGAACGAATAGGCACGAGTTTGATGAAACCAAAAGAAACCTTGTCCCTAACAAAGTGACAATCTATCTCAATGTGTTTAGTCCGCTCATGAAATGTGGGATTGGAAGCAATGTGAATGGCAGTTTGGTTATCACAGAAAAGAAAAGTAGAAGAAGTAACAGCAACCTGAAAGTCATGGAGAAGTTGATTAAGCCATGTGAGTTCACTAGCAGTGGAGGATAGGGCATGGTACTTAGCCTCAGTAGAGGACCTAGAGACCGTGGTTTGCTTCTTAGCCTTCCAAGAGACAAGATTATCACCAATGAAAATACAGAAATCAGTGATAGAACTCCTAGTGTTTGGACAAACACCCCAATCTGCATCAGAGAATGCTTTAAGTTGAACCTTAGCAAAAATATCTGAATAAGATCTCAACTGAATAAAGGAAAATGAGGAAAACAATAGGCCCTGGCCAGGTTTGCCTTTAAGGTAGCGAAGCAGATGATGAACTGCTTGGAGATGGGGCAATCAAGGCTTAGGTAGGAGCTGAGTGAACTTATGCACAACAAAAGTGATATCAAGCCTTGACAAGGTAAGATATAACAGGCGTCCAACAAGTCTTCTGTACTGTGTGGCATCAGGAAGCAAGTCACCAACATAAGCATTAAGGTCAGGTTTTGGATTCATAGGCACTGAGGTGGGTTTACAAGCTAAGTAACCACTGTCTTCAAAAAGATGCAAGGTATATTGTCGCTGGAAAAGAACAATACCTTGTGTGGACAGAGAGATTTTTAGGCTAAGGAAATACTTGAGGCAACCGAGGTCCTTAAGTTTAAATTAAGTATGAAGAAAAACTTTCAAGGTATTGATAGGAGGGAGATAAGAACCAGTGATTATAATGTCATCCATATAAACCAGAAATGCCACAAAGTGAGATCCAGAACCTCTAGTGAACAAGGAGTAATTAGATTGTGATTGGACAAAACCAAGTTTCAATAAGGCAATAGAGAACTTAGAGCACCACTGTCGAGAAGCCTACTTGAGGCCATATATGGACTTCTGAAGTTTGCAAACTAGTTTTTTCCCCTAAATAGAGCATTGTTGTTTAGGGAGATAGCCAAGAGGAAGATCCATGTACACTTCTTCAAATAGGTCACCATTAAGGAAGACATTATTGACATCAAGCTGAGTCAAATACTATTTTTGAGAAGTAGTAAGTGCAAGAAGAACTTTGATAGTGACTAGTTTAGCAACAGGAGAAAAGGTCTCCACAACATCCAACCCTTCTTGTTAAGTATAACTTTTGGCTACAAAATGGGCTTTATGCTCGTCAATAGTGTCATATGCCTTGTGTTTGAGCTTGTAAATCCATTTATAGCCAATGCTATGTTTGCCACATGGCAAAGGGACCACAAACCATGTGTGATTGGATTCTATGGCAGCCAATTCATCAAGTATAGCTGCATGCTAGTGAAGGCTCTTAACAACTTCATGATAAAACTGAGATTCAAGGTTACTGGACACTTGAAGGGTGAAAGACCTATGAGCAGGTGATAAGACAGCATAGGAAACACAATTGCCAATGGGATAAAGGGGTAGGACAAGGAGGTAAGGGAGAACCTTGTAAAATGTTACAATGAAATTGTTGGAGATAGGAAGGTGGTTTGGGAATGCGAGTGGATTTTCTTAGAGGCATTGTAGGAGAAACAGAAGGAGTTATCTTTGGAGAATCAGTAGGCATAAAAACTGCGACTGGAGATTCTGCAATGACAGGACTAGGTGAAGGGAAATCCATAGGCATATGAGTCATAAGAACAGATACTGACTAAGATGGAAGGTCAGATGTAGCATGAGGTAAAACAAAAATATGGAAAAGAGTCAATGAGAGTATCTAAAGAAATACAATGTGATAAGGAAAAATGTTCTCATGAAAAACATTCCTAGAAATAAAAACCTGCTTGGTGACAACATCATACAGTTTATAACCTTTGATACTTGGAGGATAACCAAGTAAAATGCAAGTGCGAGCTCGAGGCTGGAATTTGGACCTATGAGCAACCAAGGTAGAAGCAAAAGCAAAACAACCAAAGACTCTAAATCTAAAGTAGTCAGGATAAGTCTTATACAGTACTTCAAAAAGAGTGTGATGCTGAAGTAATGGTTTTTTTTTTTTGGGTTAAAAGTCTCTTCTTACATGTAAATTATGTTTTATACCAATTGACTAATTGCTTACAATCATATATGATCATGATTGAAAGTTTGATATAAATGGAAGGAATATAAGTACTTGATAAGCATAAAATTTTCTTCAGACCTTACTTATGTGATGATTGCTTCTAAAGGTGATACGACCTCACTTCGTTGTCACTATTGCAACTATCCATATTTATCTCATAGTTGATGTCTGTTTGCTAATAGAAATGGTTCAATTGGTAAGATTAAATTGTGTTCATGAAAAAAAAATTAATACGTATTTACTAATTATAATGTATTTTATTTTCCAGTTGGATTAATTTATCTATTTTAAAATTTTTAAAAAATAAAAGTATATTTAGTTTAATTTGTCAAAGGTTCATTATACAACTTAGAAAAGTAGACAAAATGAAAACCTATATTGGGTAGACAATGTTACTTAACCAACAAAAAAAAAAAAAGTATACAATGTTTACCACCATCTAATGATTATTCAAAGTATTTAAGCAGTATCAAACAGTTTGTAGCTGAGTGATATTAAAATTAGTTAATGAATTATGTGTTTAAATCTAAAATTTTAACAAAAAAATACAAAAAAAATTTAAATAATAATTGTGTACAATTGTTCTTTTTTATGCACCAACTTTCATAAACCCTAGATGTAGCTCAATCTATATTTAAGTGTCTCCAGTTAACATTTTTTTTCCCTCAAACACAAGTGTGTTATTTGTACAACTTGTGGAATTAAAAGATCACGCAGATATTATTACTCAAAACTCAGTGAAAGCTTCGCTCTATAGTCTATATGAAAGCTATTAACGAATTGTTGAAAATTTTTAAAATACTAATTTATATAAATTTAATTTAATTATTATTTGATTCTACCATTAATAGACAAATGCGTTTGACTTGGAGTCACATTTTCAAGGCAAACTGATAAAAAAATATATTTTTCAAACTATTTATTGTAATAGAATATTTTATAAATTATTTACATAAGTAATGTATTTTTAACTACACATTGAGAAATAATGTCATATTATATTAAAATAGCGTAATTTTACTTCTCAAGAAATTAAAAAAAATAATTTTACTATTTGAAAAAATATCTTAACATTTGAAAAAAATACTATTTTTAAGTAATGTGACACAAGTCATACTATATTAAAAATAGTGTGACATTTATAAAAATGTTATTTCTTTATATAATATAATTATATTTGTCTGAAAAATTGCATAATTCATTATACAATACTTTATTTTAATAAATAATTTATTAAAAAAGAAAAGATAAAAATGACGAGGCTAGTTGCGTTCCCAATGAAACTGCTTTTTAAAACTTGCGGTTGCATCGCATTGCGTCGCACCGCACCGCTTGAGTTGAACTTTACCTCATCTTGACTACAATGACAACCACACGCTCAACTTAAGCAGAAGAAGAGTACAAACTCCCAGAAAACAAGCACGGCCACTCGTAGGCAAATTTATTAAAATAATACAAAAATAATAAATAAATACAATAAATAGTTAATATTAAAATAAGTTAGTTTTAAATATTTGATTAGGGTTACCAGATAAAAGAGTATATGCTATTTTATATTATAATATTTTGCTGAGAAAAATATTACAATAAAATAACTTATTAAAGGTCATTTAATGTGTTACATATTTTAAGTAAAAAATGCTAAAAGAAAAAAAATGTTTTACTTGAAAAAATATTAAAATGTTTCAGTGTAAAATATTTTAATATTTTTTAAGGTGAAAAGTTTAAATTCATTTAAGCATTTTTGTTTGAACCTATTTTATTTCAGTGTTTTTTTTTCAATTGATGCTTTAATAATTATAATGTTTGTCTTAATAAAATGCTATAACAATTTAGTATTTTTTTTAGAAAAATGTTGTATTTCAAAAAATACTATAATATAAAATAACGTGTAACTTTAAATAAAATATTTAAAAATAATTCATTTTAATAATAACTATTTTTTATATTTATTTATTTTACTTACATTATTTTAATAAATTTACCCCAATCATAAGTACATAACGGGACAACCGAGGAGAAATTGGGCGCCAGCGACAAAGGACAACGTGACTGACATAAAACAAAGCCCATGCCATTTCGTCAACCCCATTTATTTAATGACGTGGCTATTTTATTATCAAATCTTTTGGAATTCTCTAATTTCGTAAAGAAAACATAGTTATTTTACGTTTTTAATCTTAATATATCTAATTTTTATATTTTAAATAAACCTGTCACTTTAATTTTTCTTAAAAAATATTCCATTTATTTAATTTAATAATATTAAGATTATTAAAAATAAAAGATACAAACACACACAATATAATTAATTTAAAAATCTTTTAAAAAAAGTTGAGTTTAAGTTTTTATTTTTTCATATTCTTAAATAAAAATTAATTTAATTTAATTTATTTATGACAAAATGAAAAGTTGTAAGAGTGGATTTACATTGTGGCTTGTGAGGCAATTGCCCTTACTTTTTTTAATGGTTTATTATCAATAATTGTAACATTGATTAATATTTTTTTTTTAAAGAAAATCATTATAGAGACAAATTTTTTTGACCTTTTGACATTTAATGAATTGAAAATAGATAATTGGACTCATCTTAAAATATCATATTATATTTAAATGAGTTTAATTACACATAAAAGTAAACATTTTGAAAATATATTTTTTATATACTTATTTTGCCCTCACAAACTAAATTTGTTGATCCACTACTGAGTTTATATGAAATAATTTTTCACAATGGGATGTGTATATAATTTTAGCTAATTATTCAATATTAGTAGTTATATTCTTACCATTACATAATTAATTATAAAGATGATAGATGTCATTTGTTTTATTGAATCAACAAATCTATTAAGTAAAATCAATAACAACTATCATTCTAACTATATTATTTTAACTTATAATATAAATATCACTTAAAAACTACCATATTTTTCACTGTTACACCGTTAAATTACACCTAATTTAATTTTTAATTTATTTAATTTAATATTCATACAACTCTCGAGGTTTTAATTAAATCGTATTTTGATAGGAGGTTTACGTTAAAGAGACTTTTTTAAAATTAATAATCGAAGAAAGGGGAGTACGAAACGCACACGCCAAACACGTTACCAACCAAATTTCCTTTTAATATAAAAGCATCCTTACAAAATATACTTGAATGTACTTCACGTGCTCCATACTCACCCGAGCCCAGCTACGGTCCAATCGGTTCACGTGCTTCCCACGGGGTTCATCAATGTAACTTTCGCTTATCGGTTTCGAGGGAATCGATGAGGGACCAGATGTTGACACGTGGAAGGCAGTGAATTGGAACGCGGCACGTTGAACGCGTGTGCTGTCACCAAAACGTGTTTGGTTCTTGAGAGAGTAATGATGCAGCCGCCCAGAATGCGTGACGAACGAGATGGCCCACGCGTCTCGTGGGTGTGCGTGTCTATCACGCTCCTTTGCGCGTGGTAAGTAGGTTGAAGAGGCACGTTCTTGTGATGCGATATTGCGTGACTAATCCACTAGAAACCAAATACACATGCGTTATATAGTGCCCTTCTTTTATTGTTAAGCGGTATTTTTTTTAATTTTTATCTATTAATTTTTTCTGCATTTGTGTGTTATCATTTATTGTTTTGGTCTTCTTTCCTCCATACATTTTATTTATTTCCTAAAATTCTAAAAACATGACAGAAAATAAATACCATAAAATAGTTTGAACAGATAGCATGCCGTAAGATAAGCATTGTACTCAAACTAATAAAAAATTGAAAATAATTGATTATATTATTTTAAATAAGCTTGTTAAAATTAAATAGCTTTTAATTGAATAATATTAAAATTATTTTTAAGATTTCATAAATTTTATGTTTGAATTTAAAATCATATTAAAAAATACTAAAAATTAAGCTTTCAAAAAAGTTGCTATAGCAAAACAATAATCAAAGATAAAACACTTGCCGAAGACATTCTACTGTTAAAATTCAAACACTTGCTGAGGGATATTCTACAGTTATAAGTCAAATTTATTTATTTTTGGTTATAAGTCAGATTTTGCTTACGGGATGTTTGCATATTATTGACTCCTTGCTTGTGCGTTTTAAGGTTATCTTCCTTCCCTAATTATGCTAGAAATCATCCATGTCTCCAATTAAGCTTGCAATTTGAGTCGTCTGTGTTGTGCTTAAGTTTCAAAAGCAATTAGTCAATGTGGGCTCCATCAGTTTAAACTGCTTCAATACTCAACTCCAAGATAACCTCTTTTATATTACACATTAAGAAGAAAGAAAAAAAGGAAGAAAAAGAAAAAAGAGGCCAAACCAAAATTGTAACTTTGGGTTAGAATCACTTTCAATTTTAATTTGCCTTAGGTTCCACTCCAATTAGGGTCACCATGGTGTTTTTTGCATTAAAGCACCACGAAATTGCTTTATCCCTAACAAAGCTTTAAACCTCAAACTAATCAAACTTTGTTTGGTTTCCTAGGAATCCTTTCTGTTTAACTTTCAACGTCATTATTCCTTAAAATTAATGATTAAGAGAGCTTGATTGTGTTTTCTTTTTGTAAACAAATTAGTTGATTAATTAAGGTTTTGTAATCCACACTGGTCAATCTCCTTTTACTTTCTTTACTGCTAATCCTTGTCGTTGTACCGTACAATAGTAACAAAGCATGTGAAAGAGAAAGATGCGTGGGGGATTATTAACCATTCCATTAATAATAGCTTCAAAACTATACTAATCCATGACATTGACAAGTATTTAGGACAAATAATTTCCATAATTTTAACACACACAGTGTATAATTGATATTTAATAACCCCCAAATATTAAGTACTATAGAAATTTTTGACTTACATCTAAAAAATGAGGAATCATACCTTTAACTTCAACTTGTTACCAAAAAAAAACCCTTAAACTTCAACTTTATGAGGTATCATGTAAATTAGTTGTGCTGTGTTTGATATGTGAAAATTAGTTTAATTTGTTTATCAAAACCTTGTCATCTATATTTTATTTTGGAGCGAATAAAATAATTTTGTTACAGAAAAAATATAAACATACGAATGTCGTTTTATCACCTGCAGATCATTATACTAACGGTTAACGGTTCATTAACAGATTTTTGTTTGGAACGAATGAATTTTTGTTTTATGGAGGAACGAAATAATTTTGTTGCAAGGAAAAATATAAGCACACGAATCTAACAATTGTTGTTTTATCAACCGCGCACTAACGATTAACGGTTCATCAATAAATTTTTGTTTGGAGTGAATAACTATATTTCATTGTGAAGAAAATTCAAATATACTAATTTAACATTTGTCATTTTTGATTTATAAATTATTTTCTTCATATACAATATTCAATAAGTGGAATTGTCTTTCCCTTCTTTAATGTTCTATTTATAACTGAAAATGAGTAAAGTTCGGATCAAGTTAAAATAAACCACCTTTAACTTGCATTGTCCAATCCAATGACTCATCTGAATCCATGACAATAAGAGCCACTAATGTCGCATAAAACCTAACTGGTAAGTGAAAGATTCCCGTAGCTACAAGGGTCACTTATCTTATGCACTGTAATTTTAATTTGCATATAAAACTTATGGGAAATTATGAAGACAATCTATCTCTAAATATTTTTAAGGAGCCGTCAAATCATATTTCCTTAAAAGGTATGTCATGTATTTATAAACATATCTACCATAAGAAAAAGAGAAAAAAAAAAATCTATACCACTTACATATGAATTTTGGTAATATTACATATTTATATTTTAATGGACAATTAATTATAAACCAAAGGATTAGTTTCATATTGAGAAAACAAAATAGAGAATAATAAATCTCTCACTTTTTCTTGGTACATATAATAAATTCCGCTTTACATGCACTGCACACAGAAATTCAATGATTCATAATTGTGAGCCACATGTAGTACTTGTGTGCAAGTTATTGCGTGCCACTATTGAACACGAGTATCACGAATTTGTATAATATTCCTTAAACTTGAAGTAACTTCTTCTATTATTAATCTTAAGACAAAACCACTGTTTTTTCTTATCTGTTTTATTTACAATTTAATTTTTGTTTCAAAGTTTATATTAAAAAAAAACATTATTAATTTTAGGTGTTTAGTAATTAGTATTGTGCAGCTTACAATATAGTCTATATAGATGGGAGGAAAGTTAGGAAACAACAAAAACCAACACAATCGTTGCCGACTACTTCTCAACCTCCAGCAAAGTAACTAGGGTTAACATTTAACCCGTGTCTGACTTAACCAAGGTTTATTCTTTTGCAGTTAGAAGTTAGAGAGCGTAAGCCGCATACCCTCATTTCTTTCTCTTGGCTCCTCTCTCTCTTCAATTTTCACACTCACCTTCACTTTGGTACGAAGGAAGGAGAAAAGTTCTCTCTCATTTTGATTTGTGAAACACCTGCGCCTTCTTGTTTCTTAAACTGCCAGTTTTACTCAGAATGTCTATATTGCCTGAGTTCATTTTTGGTGTCACCCTGTATTTTTCTTACCCATTCATGGCTTCCTCTTCTTCTTCCCATTTGGGTAGCTCCATTTTTTCTGTGTAAATCCCAGTTCTCGTTTTTGTCGTTTGTTTAAATTTTTCTGGGTTTTCTTTGTGACCCAGAGTTGAAATTTGTAAGATCTGAAATTTATCTAATTGGAGGTGTTTGTGAGGGATTTCTTCATGTGGGTTTCTGGATTTGGTTGTATAGAATTTAAGCTGAGATGGAAAGAAAGAAAGGCTTCTGTGATTGGTGGGGTTCTTAGGGAGTGAGATTCGATCGAGGGGTTGAATTTTTTCCTATAATTTTTTTGAGTGATTTTTGTTTCTGGGATTAGAGATGAAGGTTGAGGTGGGTTTATCTAGTGGGATGTGGAATGATGAAGACAAGGCCCTGGTTGCTGCGGTTCTGGGCACTCGAGCTTTCGATTACTTGGTTACCAACTCTGTTTCCAATGAGAACCTGTTAATGGCCGTGGGGAGTGACGAAAATTTGCAGAACAAGCTCTCGGATCTCGTGGACCGTCCCAATATATCGAATTTCAGCTGGAACTATGCGATTTTCTGGCAAATTTCGCAGACTAAATCTGGGGACTGGGTTCTGGGTTGGGGAGATGGGTGTTGCAGGGAACCCAAGGAAGGAGAAGAAGTTGGGGGCAGAGGACTTATCGCTCTTCGACTCGAGGATGAGATGCAGCAGAGGATGAGGAAGAGGGTGCTGCAGAAGNAGATTTTTATTTGTATAGTGTAAGGACAAATGTTGTATTTGATTCACACAAGAATTTCTCATCAGAAGAGATTCAGAACACTATATCCAGTTAGGCTGTTACAATCATCGTTATCCAGCAACAACTATTGCCTGTCACAGATGTCCGAGTTCTATAAGCTATAAGCTAATGCCCAAAATTTCGGGAAAAGAAAAGTTAGCCTCGTGTGAAGCTATAAGCTATAAGCTAATGTCACAGAATTTGGCCACTTCATCTTTCTCTTATCGTCGTGTGAAGATAAAATAAAGTTATCGTTGCCTCCAATTCCGTTTTCTCCCACACAAATTAAAGAGTCTTAAGTGAGCAACAGATAGGGTGATTCAACAGTTCAATTTCCAGCAGGACTTGGAGGCCGAGCAGAATGTTGTATTTGTTACTGAGATTGTCTATCAAAAGAGGCCGTCTAATTTCATACCAATTGGTTAATGGCTAAGTCTACAATACCCATTGATGAAAATGGGCACCAGTGCAAAGGTCAATAAATGGCTGAGATTAAGTCACGTATACAGTCCAGATATCATGACTCAATATTACCTATAAACGGCTAATTATATTTTGGCCCAAAAAAATTTATGTATTTACTTGTGCTCCCCATTAACCAAAAATACCCACACCCCCTTCTTCTTCTTCTTCTCCACCCCCAATATGCAAGACCCGGATACAAGTTATGGGTGGGTCATGCTCGGTTCAACCCACGCAAATCCCTTTTCCCCTCATCCCCTCCCCTTCCTTCTTCTACTCCCCTCCCTTTTTTTGTGTAAATCCCAGTTCTCGTTTTTGTCGTTTGTTTAAATTTTTCTAGGTTTTCTTTGTTACCCAGAGTTGAAATTTGTAAGATCTGAAATTTATCTAAGTGGAGGTGTTTGTGAGGGATTTCTTCATGTGGGTTTCTGGATTTGGTTGTATAGAATTTAAGCTGAGATGGAAAGAAAGAAAGGCTTCTGTGATTGGTGGGGTTCTTAGGGAGTGAGATTCGATCGAGGGGTTGAATTTTTTCCTATAATTTTTTTGAGTGATTTTTGTTTCTGGGATTAGAGATGAAGGTTGAGGTGGGTTTATCTAGTGGGATGTGGAATGATGAAGACAAGGCCCTGGTTGCTGCGGTTCTGGGCACTCGAGCTTTCGATTACTTGGTTACCAACTCTGTTTCCAATGAGAACCTGTTAATGGCCGTGGGGAGTGACGAAAATTTGCAGAACAAGCTCTCGGATCTCGTGGACCGTCCCAATATATCGAATTTCAGCTGGAACTATGCGATTTTCTGGCAAATTTCGCAGACTAAATCTGGGGACTGGGTTCTGGGTTGGGGAGATGGGTGTTGCAGGGAACCCAAGGAAGGAGAAGAAGTTGGGGGCAGAGGACTTATCGCTCTTCGACTCGAGGATGAGATGCAGCAGAGGATGAGGAAGAGGGTGCTGCAGAAGCTGCACACATCGTTTGGTGGTTCAGATGAGGACAATTATGCATATGGACTAGACCGTGTAACTGATACAGAGATGTTCTTCCTTGCCTCCATGTACTTTTCGTTTCCTCGCGGGCATGGTGGCCCAGGTAAGTGTCTTGCTTCCGGGAAACATTTTTGGCTCTCAGATGCTCTGAAATCTAGCTCTGAATACTGTGTAAGATCTTTTCTGGCTAAATCAGCTGGAATTCAGACTGTTGTTTTAGTCCCTACTGATACTGGAGTATTGGAATTGGGTTCTGTGAGAATGGTGGCAGAGAGCTTAGAATCGTTGCAGGCTATAAACTCTGCGTTTTCTTCCCCCCACTCCTCGTTCCCAAGGGTTAAGCCACTTTCACCCTTGCCTGTGGTGAATGAGAAGAAAGATGAAAACGTTCTCTTTTCTGGGTTAGCAATTGCTGATAAGGTAGAAGGAGTTCCAAAGATTTTTGGGCATGATTTGAACTCTGCTAACTCGGGTCGTACCCATTTCAGGGAGAAACTTGCTGTTAGAAAGATGGAGGAGAGGCCATTGGGGGGTTATCCCAATGGGAATAGCATTAACTTTCCTAGTGCTAGAAATGGTGTTCATGCCTCAAATTGGGTGGCTAATCAAGGTGTGAGACAGGCTAATCATGCAGAAATTTATGCACCTAGGTCCTCAACAAGCAATGTGCCTGAGCTGGTTAATGGGGTTAGGCAAGATTTTAGGCTCAACAACTATCCAACTCAAAGGCAGGTGCAAATGCAGATTGATTTCTCAGGAGCCACTTCAAGGCCTTCTGTGAGACCAATCGGTGCAGCTGAACCAGAGGTTTCCGATGTTGATGCTTCATGCAAAGAAGAGCAGGCTGGTCCATCAGAGGAAAGGAGGCCGAGGAAGCGGGGAAGAAAGCCTGCAAATGGAAGGGAAGAGCCTCTCAATCATGTGGAAGCAGAGAGGCAAAGGCGTGAGAAGCTGAACCAGCGGTTCTATGCTTTACGAGCTGTTGTGCCGAATATCTCAAAGATGGATAAGGCCTCTTTGCTGGGAGATGCCATTGCTTATATCAATGATCTTCAGGAAAAGCTCAGGATCATGCAAGCTGAGAGAGAGCGACTTGGAAGCACTTCAAGGGAAGGATCAATGCTTGAGGCTAACCCAAAACCTGAAAACCAGAACCTAGCTCCTGATGTGGATATTCAAGCTTCCCAAGATGAAGTCATTGTGAGGGTAAGCTGCCCTCTTGATGCTCACCCTGCTTCAAGAGTAATCCAAGCATTCAAAGAGGCCCAAATCAGTGTTATTGAGTCAAAACTTGCTGCTGCAAATGATACTATCTTCCACACCTTTGTGATAAAGTCTCAAGGATCTGAACAGCTGACAAAGGAGAAGTTAATTGCAGCATTTTCCCGTGAATCCAACACCTTACAGCCAGTGCCATCAGTTGGGTAGTAAGGGAATTGCAATTAACATAGTCCATAGGCAAGATACATAGAGAAGAAGAAGCAAAACCAAAGCTTTCCTCAGAAATTTTGTTATACAGCAGAGGATCCTAAATAGAAAAGCAGTGGAAACTAGAAGTAGAATAATAGCTCCTATTAACCAAGTAGGGCAGCAAATTTATGTTTGTTTATAGTATACAAAGTTTATCCATAAGCGGGAAGGGTAATCATTTTCTTTAGTTTAACCAACTCTGCCATGGTTATAAGTTGTTTCGTTCTTTAATCATAGTCTCTCAAGTTGTTATTTTCTTTGTATTTTGCCAAGTTATGTGCATAAGAGCAAAAGTATTGGTAAATTTTCTGCTGCTTGTGTCATTTTGAGATATTATATATCCTTGCTTTGTCAATCTGACAATATTAAGTTTCCTTCTTCCTACTTTTGATATTTATGCTTTTCCATAGCGAGATATATGTAATTGTTAAATTTGTTCTTTATTTGGGGAGACAATCCCCAACCTCCCACACTCTTTTATATGCCAATCTTTTCCAAGTTTTTGATTATATGCCCTACGCGGTTTCATTGATAATGAGTTACTTTTGTCATGATTTGGTTCGGACTAATATGCTCTGTGCTTACTTTCATGCTGTCTCTGTCTCTTCTCACCTCTGCGCTCTGCATGAGAACTAGTTCTTATTCTTAGCTATTTGAACTCAAAAATCTTATATGTGGAAATGAAATCAGATACATATAGTTTTGCTGTAACTTATTGATGTGAACAATAATGGAACTTTCTGTAGAATATATATGGCAATTTGAGATTTTTATTCCTTTCTTTGATTGGTAATAATTTCCCTTTCAGTTTATTTTTGTCTTGAATCCGGTTAATTTCATTCTCCTAGCTTTAATATGCATGAAGCACATGTTTCTTGTAATAATGACATTGAATTGGGTCTGGTTTCTTCATTTCCTGCTATAGAAAAATGAAAATTTGCCCTTTGTTTGCTTTTGTATTGAAATGATTAAATTTTGACTGAGCTTGTGTTTCATGTTTCTCTGCTCGTTTGGCTTTTAGATTCCTTGTTTGTCTAGAAGTTTATAAAATGGGTACAAATAATAAAATAAGGCCAACAAGCTTTTGTTCAGTTGAATCCTTGGTCTTATGAAACAAACTAACTGCAGTAACTGTAAGATTCTTGGGTACTGCTAATTTATCTTTGCAGCCAAATGAGGTCCATGAAAAGGAGAAAAAAGTATTAGAAGCTGCTGTCAAATGCTAGACCGTTCCTTTGATGTTTTCTCCTTTCTATAATGGATTTGAGGTATCTCGAACTTATTATGCAGAAAAGAAGCTAAGGATGAAAGCAATAAAATAAAAGCAAAAAGTGACCTAAACCTCCTAGGCAACAAATATAATAAATTAAATTACAAGTAGTATTGTGCAAAATAATCTTAGGGACCATTTTAGTGGTCCTATAGTATACGCGTCATGTCATGCCTCAATATTTGACGTTTGAATTGTTAAAACGTTCACGTGCTAGGTCCTTTCAAGTTCAACCAATGAGTTTTGTGATGACAAAAATCATGTGGTGCATGTGTTTCCTTTTAAAAGTGAAAGTGTTAGACTTTGAAAAAAAAAGGGCAACAAAGTATGACAAAACTCATCTTGCATCGGTTGGCGTTGTTTAGGGAAACCCCAACAGGTCCTTGTCAAATTCTTGTGGACTTTTTGTGTTTGATTCTTCGTCAATGCTTGAATGTCTATTTTTGCCCACTAATTTATTCATTTATTTCTTTCTATTATTATTTTTTAATTCTTGACCATCCTTATTTCGGAGAATTTGAACTTGGAATAATGCTAGACCGACTAATTTATTGGTTAGCAACACAAATTCTAAACTTGGAATAATGTTAAATTTCTTATAGTAATGTTTCTATAGCGAATATAAATATCAGTTTAACATATACTATTTTGACGAAATAAAATTCCTAGGGACAAGGACATGAGCCTACACGAGTATATCATGTGAGATAGATAAACACCAAATAAGTGAAAAATGTGACCAAAATTAGGGGCCGCAAAGCACAACATAGAACATGGTTCCTTATCTTTAGCTTTTAATGCCCATAATTCATTATACCCTCTTTGCACTTTATCTCAATGAACATACTATTTCAATGTTTGAAGCTTCCTCTGTATTTGCCCTTTCCGGGTAGCGAGGGATCCATTGTACGCATGGGTTGTGGGGTTCCTTGTCTTAAAACACAACGGGCCAAGCATATCATGTGGTTATGCTCTTTTTTTTTTTTTTGGGGGGGCTTTTAAACCCAATTAACATTGTGGGCTCCACTAAATAAATTATCAAGAAAATCATTTTCCAATTTTATAAATGAGGTATGAATATGATTGACCTAATAAGGAACTCAAATTATATAGGCACGTTTTTGGGCTAACATTATTGAAAAAAAATATCATGCTCACCAATGGTCCATAATCCATTGCTCAATTGGACCACTACACAGAATGCAAATTGTTAATCATATGAAGAAACTCACGTGTGCTTCTCATTTTCCATTTTTTTTCAGGGCTAATGCTGAGATAGTGACGCATGGTGTCTAGGTGAAAACCATAGTCACTAGTCACCACTACTCAACTGATCAACTCATTTCCCTTTCTTTCAAAAACTAAATTTTATATATATATATATATTTTTTAAAAAATACTTTATTTAATGACTTAGGTTATTTAATTTTAATTACCTTTTTTATGTAAAAATAAATTATATTCTTATCATCTGTTTTTATTTTATACACTAAATTGTTATAATAAATAATTGATATACCTAAAAGACAGCAGTTCATGTTTATTTCATAAATTTCTAGTTACTTTGGGGGAGGAAGGGGTCTGTAAAGCTTAATTAGGGGTGTCTGATTAACCATATTAAGTGCTGAAAATTGAATATTTCAATAATTTTTGAATTATATTTGATTGATAGGCTTCCTAAAATGCTTTAACTTTTAAACTCAAACACTTTTTTTGGTTGCATGTTTTTGAATTTTTGGCACAAATTACCAATGCCTATGAAGTGGCAAGAACCTACAGGTGCTGAAATGTAGGTTCTGTTTGCAATTATTATGTGTTGGGTGGAAGAGTAATTATAATATTGATTCATGTATGCCTATGTACAGAAATAATAATGGGGGAATGTATGGATTCAGTGTCTTTCTTATTCCAGTAACTTCTCATTTCGTGGTGCGTGTGTCATAGTAATTATTGAAAGTTGCCACATGAATATGAATATGAACAACATAGACGACAAGACAGTTCTTTCTTCTTCAGGTTGTATTTCTTTTTCGGTCGCTCATGAGCTACCTCATCTTTCAAAAATATCAAAAGATGTTTAAAAGATGATGTAGAATAATTAAATTTATATTTTATTAACTATTTTGAAATTTAGACTTAATTTTTTATTTTTTTTGGTAACAATATCAATTTTAAGATACGAGTCCTATTATAATCTCTTAATAAATGGTGATGTGGCACTATTCCCTTTAAAGGGAAGAATAATCTAGCGGTCAAGTTCTTTTTTGTTTTATTTTATGTTCTCCTAGCTTCTTCTCTTAGTAAGTAGTTTATGTCTTTGAGCAAGAAAAAATAATGAGTAAATTTATATTTGCGTTTTTGAAAAATTTAAAATTTATTAAAATAATTATAAAAAAAAATACTAACCACAAAATAATCATTAAAAAAATAGACATTCATAACAACATAGTTTATCATTTGACAAATCCTTTAATAATTGACATAATTGATGGCTGTTTATGTGGTACATTAAATCAGTTTTCTAATGCCAACAGTGCTGCTAAAGTGGAAAAATAAATAAAAAAAGTGACTAAAAATACAAACGGCGCCGTCTCATAAGTGAGGGAGAGAAGATTGTATCCGTCCTTCCTCCTCACTGTGACTGCACCTTATTTTGTTGCTTACTAAGTCCATGACTACTCAGTACTCACATCTATAAATACTCACTTGAGTCCTCCAACAAAATTATCCCATCAAACTTGGAAGGTTAACTTTACTCGCAACAGTAAACCAGTTAAATCTTCCTCTATCAACCATTTCAAATCAGCCATGGAGTCTCTTTCTTCCCCTTCTCTAAGAATAATGATTCTCTCTGTTATAGTATTGGGTTAGAGTTGATTACAAGGGTTAATTAATAATTGGTGTACGTGAGACAGATCAAAGAAGAAAAGTACATTTTCTTCTATGGAGGCAATGACAAGGACTGGATCCAGCAGTTCACTAAGTATACCACTGCCCTTTCAAATGATGCAGTGATGAAGAAGGAGGCCAAGATTTCAATTGAGTTGTTCTACAGGGGAAGCTAGGAACGACGCCGTTCCAAAGCTTTTGATTTATATGCCAATTACAAAAACACTAAATACTTAGGGCATGCTAATGGCACACAATTTGTTTTCTATCGGCTATAATAATAATAAAAAAAAAGATTTGTATGTAATTGATATTATTTTGTTCTATTCTATAGTTTTTATCGAGTATAAAGGAAACATAGCTTTATTTTTAAATCAGCTTAAAAAGACCATCAAGAATGAAATCATAATATTAATCGGATAACTTTTTATATGAACAAATTTGCATGATTGCATTGCATAGGTGTGTTTATATATGAGTTTAGTTGCCCTACCTTTTTTCTTTTTTGTTTTTTTGTTTCAAGGTTTGAAGTTTATGAATCCAAATTTCTGCAACTACATATTTTTTGGAATTGAACATTTAAACAAATATTAATGCAGAATAAAAGTAACATTGTCATGATTACGAATCTAAGCACTAGTCTAAAAACAAAAGAATACGAATTTAAGGACACTTGATATGGATCAGGCTCAATTTATTAGCAATCGATCTAAGGCCCAATGGAAGTAGTATGTTTTGGGCTGAAGGTTTAGTTGCTCAAGCCCAACTCATTTTCAGGCCCAAATAAAAGCCCAACTCATTATGATTCTACGAATGATTTCGTTTGCACTTTTGGGGTGTGAAAAAAAAACGACAGAGCATCATTAGCACTTTAGCACCATGTACTGTTTGTTGTCTTGTCGACCCTGTCTGTCGGTCCTAGTTACCGAGAAAAAGTGTGCTTCTTCATCCGAACCATAATTACGCAACTGCCACTGAAGGCCGAATTAGAAAGCTCGGAGAGTCAGAAGTTTATGAGAATTCAGAACTCAACCCCTGCATTGCGTCTCAGTGAGTCGTTTCTGTCTCTTTTCAAGCACAGAGCGAAACTGAGCGTTTCTGAGTCATCGCCTTCTTCTGGGTCATGGCTCAACCTAATCAACAGGTCCTATTTCTATCCATTTATCACTTTGCCATTTTTGTCTTTCACATAGCTTTGTGTTAAACTTAATTTTGTTGCATGAAATCTTGATATGGGTGAAGTTCCAGTTTTTTCTTTGCTACTAGAATTTTACTTTGTTTTCCCCTCTGAAGTTCTGTGACTTTCTTCATTGGGTAGATGGAAAATTGCTTTATTTAGCCAGTGTTTGGATTAGTTGTAAAAGTTAGATTTGGTAAAGAATGAATTTTATGTTTAGACATGTTATCCGAGATTGATTTCATAATAATCAGTTTTAAGGGTCAAATTACTAAAAATAGTATGAAGTGATTTTGAACATTACTTTAAATTGAGGGTGATATAGGAAAAATAGACACAACAATACAAGAATCCATTTTATCATGAATCAAAATCTCCCCCTAAGGAGTTTCTACCAAAAAGCCTTTCTGTGCATTGGGATTGGTGAAAGAGATTGTTCAATTTTTCCCCAACAAGAGGAACAAACTCCAGAAATTGATTTTGGGTCTTGAGAATCGCTATTGAAGCCCCCAAAGTCTTTTTTCAAACATGCTCTAAATTTTCCATTAAGGACTAAAGTAGCTAACTCATGCATTTGGTTAGGTCGGACAAACTTGGGTTGCCATCAACCTTGATTAGAAATTTTGAAGATGCTATAAGAAAATATGGAATTGCAGGAGTAGATGAAATTTATTCATGTGGGGATGGGAATTGAGAAGGTCATCATGGATTATCTTTCTTCTTTTAGATAAACTGTACATGCCGACATTTGGAAGGCATTTGGTACCACAGCATTATGCCTACATTTGGATTACATAGTTACTAGAAACGGAAGACTTACACAGTACGTGATATGGGAAGGGTAACTCATTACCGCACTAGAATAAAATACAATTTGATTAGGTTAGGCTTTTTTGATACGCTTTAGGGCATTGCTTAAATCTATCAAAAACTTATATATGAACCATATATATTATATAGCTTCTAAAATTTATTGTTCGGTATGTGGGTAGGATCTCCATCTTTCTTCCCTCCCTCTTTCTCTTCTTTGTCTCTGTTCACGCCTCCCTCTCCAGATCAACAAACAGCCATGGCAAGTCATTCTTCTTCCCTGGCTCTCTTTCATTTTTGTGTTAATATGGATTCGCCACTTTTTCACGATCTGGATCATGTACCATAGTGATCCAGATTGCAAAAGAACCGTGATCAGATATGCACAAACCAAATCACGGTTTGAGGGGTGTAGTAGCAAATTTGGTAACTACTTGGAATGCTGGCAAAATGGAAATGTAGGATAGTTAGGAATCCAAGATCTTGAGAATAGTGGGTATCCTATTTATATTTTGAATTATTTTTTAGTTGGCATGCCCCACATGGAATCTTGAATTTGGGATATTTGATACAGGGCTGTTTCACATGCCTGTGTCCTTAAATATATCTGTTGGCCTCATGTGAATTGTGTTTTTAGGCAGTTGAAGTGAAGTTATATCTATGCTTGAAAGAGCAGTACAAGTGTGAGTGATTTATTGGTGAGTTGGTCTAATTAAGGGTGAAGTTTTGACATTATATTCAAATGTGAGTCTTTATGCAAGGCTATGGTGGTCCCTCAGATGCAAGACCGTAGGGTACTTGTTCAACAATTTATGACAATAAAAAGTCACTAATTGCATCGTAATGTTAACATTGAATTGTAGGTGAAGTTTTGACATGATAAACTGTTTTTCTTATGTCATTATTCTTTAAACAAATGTTTAGAAATATAGAACTCGTTGAGTGATTCTCAAGGAGTTGCAATAAAAGAGTTGTGGAGAGTATATGATGGTTGTTTGTAACAAAATAGTATAACAAATTTAATTCCTTGTATTAAGGGGATGGAATGAATAGGAGCTTGGAGGGGAGAGCTAAACCCCCTGGTATGCAATTGCCTAGTACCGCTCTGGAAACAATAAACACCCCCCTCTTCTAAAAGGAAAAAAACAGGAAAGATTTTATGGATTCCTGTTTTTTGAAATTTATATTGTGGCAATAGCAATTAGATTTTTTTTGGGGGGTGTGGGGTTATGGTCTTTTGTTTATTGATTCACATGTTTTAACTGCAAAGTTGAAAGAGATCTTGCTTTCATTCTATTAAAGAATTTATATTAGATTGCATACTGGTTTGCATGTATGATAACATTAGTTATGAAAATAACAAATATAGTCTTTCCTTCAATGTAATATTTACAGAACCTGAGTTGGTTACTTTATTGAGTATTTTTGTACTGTATTATACTTACATCCCAGAAGTATAACCATTTTGAAATAAAGATACTGGATTTACGTGTGTGTTTGGAACCCAGACTTTGAAGTAGCATCTGTGGTCAATTAGTTGTTAATGTTGCTAGAGAACTTAAATTGTAACATAGCTGTACCAGTTGTTCAAGTTATTTTGTCCATGTCATTTTCTGAGTCTTACTAAACTTCAAAACTTTTGTTGATTGTTTGTTCTTAGAAGCATCTAAACTTCAAGAATGAGATCATGCGGCATGAAGATAACCTTAAATTTCTTAATTCTCAAGCAAATCGCATAGATGAATACATACTTGACTTACAGGGTATGTTCAGAAATCTCTCTTCTCTTTCTTACTTTCTATTCTCTGTTTTTTTCTTTTTTTTT
>QAOA01007022.1:1079589-1136404 GCA_003255065.1 Cercis canadensis
TTTTTTTTTTTTTTTTTTTAGTTTTAGTCAATAAAATATGTTATAATACTCATGATAAAATATTATAAATTATTATATAGAACTCGTATTTTAGATCACAAATTTTTTATTATAAAATATAATATACTCTTATAAATTTTTATACTTGTAAATGTATTTGAACGTTTAATTTCTGTCTTGTATAATATTAGGTTTAATTGTAATTTTAGTCTCTTGAACGTTTTGGTCCTCTTTTTTAAAAATGAACTATAGAGTCATTTTATTTTTAAGTCAAAATTCTTAAGTTTATTTTAGAATGTAAAGTTCTTTAATTTATAATTTTCCTGTTCAGATTGAAGAGTTACGTCTTGTAAACTTATTTACTAAATTTCAATTTGATCTAACGGTGAAGGAGTCTAGATTTTAGATAAAAATTTATGATTTTAGTATTTTGGGCTGAGTTCCACCGTTAAATCGAGCTGAAATTGAGTGGGGAGATTCACAAAACGTAGCTCTTCAATTTGAACAGTGGGATGATGAATCAGAAAATTTTACACCTTAAAATAAACTTAAGAATTTTGACTTAAAGGCAAAATGACCAAGATTGTATATTTTATGAATATAAAGGAATTTAATAGTTTATTTTTAAAGAAGAGGGATCAAAGAGTTCAAATTGTTAAAATAATGGAACTAAAATTGCAATTAAGTCATACTATTAACTATGATTTACACATAGTATATAAATATGAAATATAGAAATTGCTCAAAATAATAGGTGATTAGTTGTAAATTTTCATAACTAGTGGTTATTTATAATTTTTCACAACTTGTAGTCTTCCTCTAATCTCTTGTGATCACGACATGTGGTCATCCTCTAATCTCTAGTGATCAAGGTATTAAAAAAATAAAGAAAAATTAACAGGTCAGGTTATAATTTATTTATTTATTTATTTAATTAGTCATAAATTAATTATTCTATGCTACATTCTCATTGGTACAAGACTTTGATCACAAATTTCAAATATATCCTGAAAATATTTTTTTGTTTCAATTACAACATCAAAATTTAATTTTGGCAAATTATCATCAATTTCTTCTGGAAAAGTTTTGCCAAAACATCTCACTTACAATTAATAGAGCATCCTTTTTGTCCAACTACTTTAATAAATTTAAAAACACTCCTAAACCTACACTATACAGCAAGCAGGGTCCTATACACAGATTAGAGCTTGCTTTCACGTTGAAAATACTACCATATGCCTACATCTTACACTCTCTATCTGAAGTTCACAACACAATCCACTGGGAAACCATTTACTCCATAGCCCCAGGCATGTCAACCTCTGCAACTGCAAGTGTAGACCCATTCTCCTCTACTCTCCTTTCACTACCTTGCTTGTCAGATTTCCTCCAGCAGTTTTTTGAAAGATGACCCTTCTTGCCACAGAAATAACAGACTATGTTCTTGCAATTCATATCTGGCTTATTCCTATGCATACCTGGTTGTATATTATCTGTCCCCCTTGGTCTTTTGCCCAAATGAAAGCCTAGATTATTAGAAGGCTCACCCACCTTTTTGATTTGATTGCGAGATTCTTCCTCTGTCCTTAAACGCTCCATTAACATCCAAAAAGGTATATACTCCTCGCACATTAACTTGTTGCAGACGTTCTTCCAAGATGGAGGAAGCTTAGAAATGATGACACTGACATGAAAGTTCTCATCAATCAAAATTCCAGTAGCAACAATAGAATCCGCAATGCTATTAAATTCTTGGACTTGCTCAAGAATTGAATTTTCCTCAACCATCTGATATTCAATATACTTTTTAACTTGAGATCTCTTTGTTCCAAATTCCTCATGCAGATAAATTAGTTTTAACTCTTCCCACAGTTCTTTGGCTCTC
Source organism: Cercis canadensis (assembly GCA_003255065.1). Lineage (NCBI taxonomy): Eukaryota > Viridiplantae > Streptophyta > Magnoliopsida > Fabales > Fabaceae > Cercis > Cercis canadensis. Next base: position 1,081,475 of record QAOA01007022.1, read on the forward strand.
ATTTTCCTGTTTGCATACTGACTAAAAAGATGGTCAGATAAATAGAGTAAGATGTTGCGACGACACTGGAAATCATCATCCACCCATCTCTTTTCTTCAGCACTAGCATCTTGTCCAGGTGTAGTACTGGGGCACGGTTCAGTAAGTACATAAGCAATCTTCAATTGTTTTAAGAGTAATCCCATCTGCTGAACCCAGAGATGGTAATTCCTCCCATTAAAGCGACTGATCTCCACAGGAACAAGCACAGGAGGGGAAATATCAACAACTGAATTAGACACTTCTCCATTTTGCTTCTCGATAAGCTCAGAACTACATCATAAGAGTAGATACTCCGGTTAGACCAATGTATAGATATATGCTTTCATTTCTGTTCAAAAGCAAATTTCTACCATAGACTTATCAAACTTTATGGCAAAAAGAAAAGAAAAAAGGAAAATTTTCAAAAGAATGCTGCCATTTCATCAATTAAAATACAAGCAGAGGAAGATATATTTGAAATTAAAAATAAATCATGAACATGAATAATAAACAATAGAAACAGAGTTCAAAATTCTATATTATGCATATCTTTGGCTTCCTGACTAGCACAACTTAAACTTTAGTAATTAAAATAAATAATTTGCACCCAGAAAACTTCATGTTGTCAAAGAGCTCAAAAATGAACACTATGAACTCACCTTGTCTTTGCTTCCATTTTTTTGATTGCTTCCTCTATAGCAGGGACATTCTTCTTGAGGACTGACCACTGTTCAGTTGGCAAGCTTATCCCTAAAAACAGCAGTAGAGACGATGGATGTGTTTAACTTCCAATGCAAATAAGTTCTCAACAAAACTAAGTTTTATATGGCACTATGACTACAGAATCAATGATCCAGAAACTAAATAATCAGGTTCCTCAAAATCCAACTTGGTGCTCCCTCTTCCCAACACAGATATACAAACAACACCCCCCCCAAAAAAAAAAAAAAACCACACACACTCACATAAAGAAATAGAGAAGCACCAAAAACAGAAACTTTTGCATCATAAAAAGTTGTCTCCCATATACCACCAAGCAGGGCCAACAGCTAGAAATATGATTTAAGAAAATTGTCTTCCATTCCGTCATTTGGTGGAATGAGCATTCCCTTTCCAAAGGTGCTACTAAACATTACAGTCCATCATTTCCTTTCCCTTTCCCATTCCATCCAGCCACATTCCAGCGAAGTAGACAGGCTCCAAAGGAATCTTTATATATATACTAGTTGATAGAAAAGAATATATAGACTTCTCTACTGAACAGCCAGGTTTATGGTACTTATGAGCAGATTCCAGTTAGAGATCTTGCATCATTAAACATTACATTGAAACAGAAAATAATGCAAACAAAAGGATTAATTAGAGTTAAATGAGCAGTAGAAAATAGTATACATAGGTAAATCACCTTTAGCACCAGGAAGCTGTTTTCCATCTTTTTGATAATATTCTCTAATTGACACCAGTGTTTTCCCTCTGAAATCTTGAACAGCAACATTCCTCCTGTTTGACAGCTAAATCAAACAAACAACAAACAGCATCTACTAAGAACAATGACTAGAAACATAATACAGAACATTTGAAAACGCGATAAAATCAACTGTGGTTTAAAATGTGGAGTGGTTCTCCTGCGGCATTAATGAAGTGAAGCATAAGGCAGGTGTTGAGTCCCTCTTTCAATTTTCCATAGACCAAACTTGTCAAACTAAAAAATGAATTGAAATACCAGTTCTATAATCTACCTATTTGTTCTGCAAATGAACATTAATCAGGGTTAACAATCATATGATAATTTTCCCAAATACTAAGTTTCTTTCAGGATCAAACAGAACAACTGGATTTCAGTATGCAACAGACACCACGATAGGTCTCTTCTCCTGTATTGATGTGGTAAAACATAACACAGCTTCCTTTCAAACTACTGCCATACAACTAAATAAATGAACGTAACATAAACTATTACAAAGTTAAATTTTCTAGTCTTTTCCCTTTATTGTTCTTGGAAAACAAACAAAGTTAGGGCCTTTAGATTCTTCCGTAGAAAACCCTTTCTAAGCCAGAAGAAGATTGTAGAGAACAGAAGAAACTAACAAAAATCTCATATATTCAAACTTTTTTTTTTTTTTTTTTAAAACCTTGTCTCGAGTTTATTTATCCTAGTCTGTTCCCAACTAAATTTGAATTAACCAGCAAAACAAAACCCAAATTTTTCCTTACCATACCGTACATTTTCTAGGAAACCAAACACAACACAAGGGTTTCACCTGGCAAATAATGCGGTCTGTGTCATCCTTCACCTCCCTCTTCAGTTTCGCCTCCTGAACTTCCTGCATAACCTCTCTACCATCTTCTGGAGGATTCAATTCAGACGGTTTTTCCCTTTCATTTTCTTCTTCTTCTGTGATAGCAAGCAGATAAGATTCCAAGACTTTCCTGACAAACTGCTTGTGCTCCGAGTCAGAAAGGTCGACTCCGAGTCGCTCCGAGGCCGTGACTCGGACCTTGAACTCGGTCATCTCTTCAATGTTGGAATTCTTCAGTATATCAGTCACGGTCTCCTCGATTTTTTGTCGAGTTTCCGATTCCATTGCGGGCGCAAAATGAGAAAACAAAACCTATATGATAGAACGCAAAAGATAGAAGCTTTCTCGGAAAATTTGGGTTTCCCAGAAAAATTCTGCGACAGAGAAAGCTCTGCCGCACCATGAAAAGGACCCAGAAGAATACAGCGGTTTGTCTCTTATGCATTGGCTCTTGAGTTTGATCCACAAGTGTTCTCCTTTGACTCTGCTTTCCTATTCTGGAAGGGTGAGACATTGGGTGCAAAAATGAGGTTCTACCGAGATTTGAACTCGGGCTATGGGATTCAGAGTCCAATGTCCTAACCACTAGACCATAGAACCACACGAAGAAAATTTAAATTGATTAACCAACTTGTAAAAACTTTTTCTTTTCGTCGTCGTCTTCCTTTCACTCCCTTCTTCTTTTGTGTTTTTTAATATTAAAATATATACATAATATTCATTTTCTATGAATGAGATTAGTTTTAAAATTACACAATATTGAATTTCACAACAATCTGCAAATTAAATAGTTGATAATGCCTGCATGCTGCATGCATGTTTGATTGTTTATAAATGAATTATATTTACAATTTAATCACCTAACCAATACCCAAAAATCTAACATCTTTGTCTAATTAGGAGGTCATGCAGATCTTAACTCTTCAAATAAAGTCTAAGAAAGTAGGAGAAATGCAAAGTTCATTTCTTTAATAAAAAATCTGCAAAGAACGATCATGCACAAGATATCATATTCACCTGTTAAGTTTATAAATGTATAAAATAAAATGTTTCTAACAAGAAAAAAGAGCATGTAAAGATTGTGAACTATGAATGTGTATAAAGGTAAAATAGAGTGTTAAATTTATCCATTCTTAAAAATTGTAGGAAAGGGAGAAACCATTGTTGAGGAAAGACCATAAATCTATATTCCTTACTTTTCAAGCCAAGGAGTTAAAAGCAATTGACATTATTCATGGATTGGGTAATTTTTTCCTCAACCTTACTATGTGCAGTTCTTGTTACTAAAATCATTCAACATTGGCTTGAAGGGAGATCTTTAGACAAGAGCAAAAGGCTTCCTCCCGGCCCACCAAGGTGGCCCATAGTTGGTAACCTCCTCCAATTGGGCCGACTTCCACATAGAGACTTGGCATCTTTATGTGACAAATATGGGCCCTTAGTTTATCTCAAATTGGGTAGTGTTGATGCCATTACTACCAATGAACCTGATATCATACGTGAAATACTTCTCCGGCAAGACGACGTCTTCGCCTCTCGGCCTAACACTCTTGCCGCTGTCCATTTAGCATATGGCTGCCGTGATGTTGCCCTAGCTCCTCTAGGTCCGCATTGGAAGAGAATGAGGAGAATTTGTATGGAACACTTGCTAACAACAAAGCGACTTGAGTCATTTGCAAAACACCGAGATGATGAAGCCCAACACCTTGTCAAAGGTGTTTGGGTCCAGGCCCAAACTGAAAAGCACATCAACTTGAGGGAAGTCTTGGGTGCTTTCTCAATGAACAATGTGACTAGGATGTTGCTAGGGAAACAATATTTTGGGTCTGATTCTTCAGGCCCACAAGAGGCCAAGGAGTTCATGCATATAACCCATGAGTTGTTTTGGCTATTGGGTTTGATATATTTGGGTGACTATCTACCAATATGGAGGTGGGTAGACCCTTATGGGTGTGAAAGGAAAATGAGGGAAGTAGAAGAAAGAGTGGATGACTTTCACACCAAGATTATTGAAGAACATAAAAGGGCTCAAAGTAAGAGGAAAGGAATAGAAGGAGAGGAAGATGATGGTGAAATGGACTTTGTGGATATTCTACTATCTTTGCCAGGTGAAGATGGAAAAGAGCACATGGATGATAAAGAAATCAAAGCTTTGATTCAGGTATATCTCTTTTATTCTTTTGTTTTTCTTTTAACCTTTTGTTTGGAGATATTTGAATGATATGAATAAAGACCTTCTTATGTCTCTATATTTGTAGACAAGAAAAATATTTGGGAGCTAGAATTTTATTGTGAGAATTGCTGTTAAAATGATGTGAACTTATAACCATTATTGAATAAATATGTGGTTTCATCACTTTGTTTCATTCAACAATTATTATAAATTTTGATAAGATTTTGACAATTTTTGTCTCTAGCTAAATAACATTATTTTTTAAGATAATTCTTGTAAAACTTAATTGTAAATTCAAAGGGAATCATATCTCCCCTTTGTCAATTTTTATTACTGTAGAATAAATATTTAAATTGTTGTGCAATTATCTAAATAACATAAATTAAAACTCAAAAAAAAAGTTATTTTTTTCCCTTGATTATTGTAAAATTCTAAATAAGGGGTGGGTGGGTAGTGATTAGAGAACAAATAATGAATTTTGCATGAGATCATGATTTTTATAGGTGCAATTTAGTTATTTTTGTTTTGGTGTGTTTCAGGGTGGAGTAAGTTTTATTGGTTTTTTTTTTGTGGCAAAATTAGCAATTTTCTACCCCCCTCTCTCTCTTCCTTGTGAATCATTAGTGTTTTCGCTTTGATTATAAGACCAACAAAATCAATGATCCATGATATTTAGGATATGATAGCTGCGGCCACAGATACTTCAGCTGTGACCAACGAATGGGCGATGGCAGAGGTGATCAAGCATCCCCGTGTCCTCCAAAAAATTCAAGAAGAGCTTGATTCAGTAGTGGGTCCCAATCGAATGGTCACAGAATCAGACTTGGCACACCTTAACTACCTGCGGTGCGTTGTACGTGAAACATTCCGCATGCACCCCGCTGGGCCTTTTCTAATCCCACACGAGTCTTTACGTGATACCACCATCAACGGCTACCATATACCCGCCATGACACGTGTCTTCATCAACACCCATGGTTTGGGTCGCAACACCAAGATTTGGGACAATGTGGAGGAGTTTAGGCCTGAGAGACATTGGCTGGCTGATGGGAGCCGAGTCGAGATAAGCCATGGAGCCGATTTCAAGATATTGCCCTTTAGTGCAGGGAAGAGGAAGTGTCCTGGTGCGCCGCTTGGAGTGACTCTGGTTTTGATGGCGTTGGCTCGGCTCTTTCATTGCTTTGATTGGGCCCCATCGGAGGGCTTGAAACCTGAAGATATTGACACCAGAGAGGTTTATGGAATGACTATGCCTAAGGCTCAACCTTTGATTGCTATAGCTAGGCCACGTTTGCCAAAACACATGTATAACTGATTAAGAGGCCCTTGCAAAAATATAATTCAGTAAAACAAATATATAGATATGCAGTTTATAGTGGAGTAATATTGATGTTATTTTTAGAGTTTACGTTAACTTTTTTTTTTTTTTTTGATACGAGAGTTTACGTTAACAAAGTTATAATTGAGATAAGAAAAATATAATAAAATATATAAATGCTCATTTCACGATCAAATAATGACTCTATTTATTTCAGAAGGACTTCGAGTAGTTGCATTCGAGTAACCTTCCACTGACGGTGTTCCCAATCCCAAGTAAGGGAATTTAGGTAGGAGCAGTGGAATGCATGAATGTTTGGTAGCTAAGCTTCAAACACAGTTCATCGCGAGCGTGAATGATTGGATATGGGTAGTAGTTAACATAGATAGTATTTTATCTTAAACTTAATCCGGTTGAATATTATCCATCACCTTTTTCTTGTGAAACTAATATTACGATAGAAAGAAATACAATACTTTTCTTTTTCTTTCATATACCACTTTTGATTAAATCTCTATAACGAAGAAATTACCCAAAAAAAAAGTAAATATTATAATCCTTGAGCACATGGAAGAGTGGCTACAATTCCATCTTTGCTCCCTTAAATCCGTACAGGAATGACCCGTAAAATTCATCAAATTTATATAATCATCACTCCTAATTTCGATGCATCTGATCCGATGGTTCATATCCTCCGTTAACCTGTTACTCCCACGGAGTCTCCGATGGACACGTCGTCAACTAGCCGGTGCAAACGAAACGCCGGTCCAAGGTGGCGCTGCAGCGAGGCGGCGACGCCAGGAAAACCGTACTGCGAGAAGCACTTGCTCCAGATGAAAAATCAAATCGAGAAACAGAGAACTCAGAAGAACATTGAGGAGGAGCTCGATAGAGATTCCCAACAGCAATCTGGAGTGAGCCGGAAACGTGACGTTAGCAGATCCTGCGAAACTCCGGCGACGAAGAAGAGGAGGAAGGCGGCAAAGGTCGGCAGTGGATCCGAGGCCGATGACGCGTCTGAATCCGAGTTGACTCGGAATTCGGTGAAAAATCCAAAGTGGAAGCTCGAAGCTGGTAGAGAGAAGAAAGCTGCTGATGGTTCTGGTAAAATCCTAAAAAATTCAGTTAAGGCGTTGTCTAACGGTGGTGAAGATTCTGATTCCGGTGAACGGAACGGTGGCTCCGGCGAAGGGCACGGCACGAACTGTTGGTCACCGGAGATGGTAAATTATTTTCTCTGTTTCTTCCCCCCCCGCCCCCCCCCCCAAAACAACCCAATCCGAACCAAAAATATTGCAAATTTGGGTTCTTCTTTGTTTGGATGCACGTAATATAAGTGAAGCAATTTTACGATTATGTCCTTTTAAAATGTGGCAGAATTTCTTTTTTCAGGAACTGCCTTTTGGAAACGTGCTTTTAGTATTAGCAACCGTAAAAAGTCATTCGAAAGTGCTTTTTCCCTCTTGAAAAGCATAAGCGCTTTTCTTATTCTGCGTCCAAACAAGTAACAATCTTGGAGTCAGTGTGGAGAGAGAGCAGAAAAAAAAAGACTCACTCTATGAGTCTCTTAACTCCTTAATACGAATCTCCATAACCTTCAAAGAAGAGCAAAGTGATTTTTCAATTGATATGATATAATATGTACTACTTTGGCAGCACTGAAGTAATTCATATCATTTCACACCAGTTTCTGTCAAATTTACGACAAAGAAAAAATGGGATACATAATTCTGAGTTCTTATTATAATCAAGTTGCATAAGGATGTAGTTTTATTCCTAACACGTGATTAACTTTCAGGAAAATGAAGATGTTTATGGATTTAAAAAGGGATCTGCACCGAGGAGTGTCCATCAAGTTAAGCAGGATGCTCATATCCTAAAGGGCCGCCAACCGAGGAATGGAGTTCAAGAGACCAAACTAGTGGTGTGTACATATAATTGCACTTCTGTTTTATTTGTGTCTATAATACTATCAGTGTTATGAAGCTACTTAGTTTTATATTTGTTCCTAGTGTATTTACACTGTCATGCTCATGTCTCATATGTCATGATAAAAATAAGTACGAATCTCAATGGCTGCATGTTTAATTTGCTTACCTCTAAGTAATCGTAGGTTTTCAGGTTTATCAACTTTAGAGGCCATGCTTGCAAAGCACACGCGCATGCACAATCTAAGGTCAATTATGAAATTGGAATTGATATTATAGACGTTTGTAGATATTTATCTTAATGAGACATAAAAGAGGTGCTGTTTGGAATCATCTATGATATTTGGTTAACGAAGACCTATTTCAGTGAACGTTCCTTGTTCACTTTTAAAATGTAATCATGCTGTATTAGTGTAAGTAGGAGGCTAAGACTACAGAACTGTTATTAACATATGATTCTTATGTTGGAGATTGTTAATTGTAATGAATTTTTTACCTTTGACTTTGACCGCATTATTGGCTCCTCAGGGTTTATCCAGCAAAACCAAGGAGGGTGGAAGTTTGATGTGTCATCAGTGCCAGCGGAATGATAAGAGTGGTGTTGTCTTCTGCTCAAGTTGTAACAGAAAACGCTACTGCTATGAATGCCTTGAGAAATGGTAAGCTTCGGTGTTATTAATCTTTTTTCTTTTGGTAGAGAACAGTGAAAATTTATCTAATAAAATTATCATGAAGAATTTGATTTGTTTCCTGAATTCAAATACATTCAATAGCTTCATGCCTTACTCATCCTAATGCTGCGGGCCGCTAACTGTCATTGGGATTAATTAGGTACCCAGGAAAAACAAGAGAGGAAGTTAAGAATGCATGCCCATTTTGTTGTGGTAATTGCAACTGCAAAGCTTGCTTGCGGGAGGTTCCAGTGCTAAAGGTAGATGCATTCCTCTCTTTCTTTGTCTCTCTCTATATGTTGTAGTCAGAACTGAAACGTTTCTGAAATGAGATATCATTTATATGCTTACTGTTGTTGTTCTAACTTCTTTTCCTGTTGTGATAGCATCCAGAAGTAGATGTCAGTGTCAAATTACAACGGCTGCTGTACTTACTATGTAAAGCTCTGCCAGTTCTGAGGCATATTCATAGGGAGCAGAGCTCTGAACTAGAGATTGAGGCCAAAATAAGGGGTAACTTAGTATGACATACAAGTTTGTAGAAAATCACTTTCGTTCATGATTCTTTGTTCACTTTTACTTGTTTCTGGTGTTAGGCAACCAACTGCAAGAAATTGACATAACGAGAACAAAGCTGGAAGAAAGGGAACGTCTATACTGGTATGTTTACTGACCATATGATTATCAGAAATTACTACGCAGTTATTTTAGTTTCTATCCAGATGTCTGACAGCATTTAAAAATCCTTATAACAAGCCTTTGAGCCTTTGATAGAATTTTGCTATTGCTGTAACTTTACTGCTCTGCCTTTGGTTTGTCTGGGTCTCTGGAATGGAGTATTGTACTTACTATAACTCTTCTTGGATTATTTCCACCTTTTATATTATTTTTATTAAGTAATATTGTAAATTTGCAATAATGTATAAGAAAGGTGCTGAAAGAATACAACCCATATATAAACTTGAAACACAATAAGCCACACTACTTAGGATAATAAGTGAAAGAAGAACTTACTTTGAGACTCATACAAGAGTTGGATTGATTTTACTCAGTATGATTCCAATTAAATAGCACCTTTAATGTTTCTCTCTTGCGTAGTCCTAAACGGAATGCCTCCTTTATAAATTACAGTGACAATTGCAATACATCTATAGTTGGTTTTTACCGAAGCTGCCCCAATGCCCGTTGCTCTTATGATCTGTGTCTCACTTGCTGTCAAGAGCTCAGAGAGGGTTGCCAGCCTGGAGGCATAGAAGCTGAAACATCTCATGAGCAGTTTGTCGAGAGAGCTCGTAGCCAAGATTCAACAAGGACTCATAGAAAGACACATGGGAAGAGATATGGGTGGGAGAGCCAACTGGCACCTAATGCTTTTGATATTCAAGCTGATATATCCTCTCCCTTTCCTGAATGGAGAGCTAATAGTGATGGTAATATTCCATGCCCTCCGAAAGAGCGTGGAGGTTGCGGTATGGCATTACTAGAATTGAGACGCATTTTTAAAGCTAATTGGGTAGAGAAGCTGATAAAGAATGCGGAGGATCTCACTAGAGACTACACTCTACCTGACGTTGATCTTTCTAAGAACTGTTCTATATGCCAGCCAAATTTGTTCGAAGGAAAAATTAATTCTGATGTCAGGCAAGCAGCATTCAGGGATGATAGTCATGGTAACTTTTTATACACCCCAAATGCTCTTGACATGTCTGATGATGAAATTGAGCATTTCCAGTGGCACTGGATGAAGGGAGAACCTGTGGTTGTGAGAAATGTTCTGGAGAAGACATCTGGTCTTAGTTGGGAACCAATGGTTATGTGGAGGGCTTTCAGAGAAACAGGTTCAAGGGTGAAGTTCAAAGAGGAAACACGAAGTGTAAAGGCCATTGATTGCTTGGATTGGTGTGAGGTAAGTTATACGAGTAAATATGTTCCAAGAATTTTATCTACTCTTCTGCTATGACAATTCATTCTATTCACACGGCACTGTTACACAGGTGGAAATTAATATTCACCAATTTTTCCAAGGCTACCTAGAGGGTCGAATGCATAAAGATGGGTGGCCAGAAATGTTGAAACTGAAAGATTGGCCTTCATCAACTTTGTTTGAAGAGCGTTTGCCCAGGCATGGTGCTGAATTCTTTACAGCACTACCCTACAAGGACTACACTGATCCAAAGTCAGGCCTTCTAAATTTCGCCAGCAAACTTCCTGATGAATCACTGAAACCAGATTTGGGGCCCAAAACATATATTGCTTATGGATTTTCTGAAGAGCTTGGTAGAGGTGATTCAGTGACGAAGCTGCATTGTGATGTGTCTGATGCGGTAATTTCTGCACAGGGATTTCTTTTGATTGTATTTTTCTAAGGAAAGTCAATTTTATGGTATAAATTTTTTTTTGATTCTATTTTCCTTTTGATTTTTCTTATTTAAAGATTTAAGGAGTTTAATATTTTGTTTCTTTATATGTACAAGACTGATGTTGGCAGTCCTATACAAATCTATCTGATGTTTTTTCCTGTTTAAATTTATTATTCTTTATGTTTCCCTATATACAGTTTACACCATTGGTACATATAGGCTTTATTTTATTTCACATGAAACCTCCCTAGGCATATTTAAAATTTAGATGTTAGAGACTAGGACGTGTAACTGTCTGTGAGTGGGTGCTTCAAATAATGATTTGATTGTAAACAATTTACTAGTTGAAATATTCTGCAGAAGTTTAATCGTTTTCACTGCCCAAAACTCCTACTCTCCTGATTAACATCATTTCTTTCCCCATCCATTGTAAAAGGAAATACCTTAATAAAAGCCTCTATATATCTACCACAAAAAAGAGTGTCTTTTGACTCTTCTTTTAGACTTCATACGGTCTTATTTAGTAGCAGTGTACCGTATAAAATTGTTGCTGATGTCTGATAACAAATTTGTAATGGATGTATAGGTCAATGTACTGACACACACAACCAAGGTGAATATTGCTCCCTGGCAGCAACAACGGATTAAAAAAAAGCAGAAGAAACATGCAGAAGAAGACTTGCGTGAGCTGTGTTCTGAAGCATTTAGTGAGGTTAATGGAAGACCTAAATCTGAGTCATTGAATCATGTTGAAAAGGAAGAGCATGGAGTTAACAGTATTTCATCAAGTAGCCAAGCGGATGAATGTAATTCATCTCTAGCTGAAGACAGGAGTGAGAAATTAGAAACGAAGGGCACTGGACAATTTGATGAGAAAAGCTCCTTTGCAGAAAATGGTCTTAGTGTGACCTCTACTTCTGAAGTTTTAGTTCATGCCAAGACTTTGGAACCGGAACATGATACAAGTAATGAGATAGACAGAATGAAGATTGATCTTCTAGAGAATAATGTGTCTGATGATCCAGAGCTAAGAGAGTCAAAACAAGGGCTCGGAATTGATTCCATGAAAGCTAGTAATGGATCTGAGGTTGTCCTTGGTGGTGCTGTTTGGGACATCTTCCGTCGGCAAGATGTTCCTAAGATAAATGAGTATTTAAGAAAGCACAAGAAGGAATTCCGCCATATTAACAATGATCCTGTAACTTCTGTGAGTAGCATTAACTGTCATTGTTTATTATATTAACCATATAAGAAGAACTAAGTCTCTTGCATAATAATGCTTGTTTCAGGTGATACATTCCATACATGATCAGACTCTTTTCTTCAATGAACAGCATAAGAAACAACTGAAAAATGAGTTCAGTAAGATTCTCTCTTGATTTGCCTGGTTTGGACTGAAAGTTGAAAAGCATTATCACAACATATGAATATTCTATGTTATATGCAGATGTAGAACCATGGACTTTTGAGCAATGCCTTGGTGAGGCTGTTTTCATTCCAGCAGGGTGTCCTCATCAAGTGAGAAATAGACAAGTAATGGATCATCTTTTGACAAGCCTATATGTTTTGAAATTCTAGCAAATATCATCTTGCATGGGAAAATGGACTGATTTCTCAGTATATGTTTTAAAAAATCTTATGAACTCTTCAAATCAAAATCTGACACTATCAACAATCAGCAAAATCTGGCCTAAAATAATGATGTCTTTAAAAAGGGGTTAAATTATTGTAGCAGGGCTTTACTTGTTAAAAACCTGAATAAAATGGTTACTGACTTCTTGAGCAGCAGCCTTTTAGGATGTATTAACTTCATGTCAAGGTTTAGATCAGGGCAAAGATTAGGAAAATATTAGTTTGAGGCTGGCTTATGTTGTGACAAAAATTATAGTTTGGACTTAAATAGAGATTGGAAAACAGCAAAGTTGTAATTAGATCATTTTAGATTTTTGGTGGTAAAATAATGTTGGGATGGTTCAGGTTCTATACATATGGTTTATAAGATGATTGAGACTTAAACTGTTCAACTATAGCCAAAATTTTGAGAAATAAACCTTTTGAGTCCAAACTGAGACCTTTGATTCTTAGAAGAAGCAATATGGTGATGTTGCACCACTTCTAGGAAAAATATTAAATGAAAGGTCTTTAACTCTATGAAGAAGGATTCATAGCCAAACTTAACTCTGATTAAAAATGAACTCTAAAACTATCAGGAGAAGGCTTTCAAACAAAAATAGGTCAAATTAAAGTCATTAATAATTCATAATCCCACACCGTAGTAACTTCAGATCCAACGTTGAATAGAAATCTGACAATACCATTATTCCCTAAATGTTGACATCAAGTTCTAGGATTCTATTTATTTCTCATTCCTTAAGTAGACTGCTGTGAGCTAGTTTTGAATCACTATCATTTGTTTTTTCTTGGACAATTTACCATACTCTATTTAATTGATGTTCACATTGAAGGATTTTCTGTTTTTGAACAACAAAAATGTTTAGAAGTCTGTGAATGGGAATTTTATCGTGGGCGAAACAAATATTGCGCTGTGTTTTAGTGCGCATTAGCATCAAGAGCAACCTTTATTTGGAATGCTTGTTGCCTTATTGGTCTATGTATTGTGCATTTAAATATTATTTTCTCATATTTATTGCTTTTGACTTCTTTCTTTTTATTAATCAGTCTTGTATAAAGGTGGCACTTGACTTCGTTTCTCCGGAAAACATTGGAGAATGTTTACGACTCACTGAAGAGTTTCGTTTGCTCCCAAAAAACCACAGAGCCAAGGAGGACAAATTGGAGGCAAGTTTGTCTATATGATGCCATTCATTTCTTGTGCATGTTGAGTCATTTTGTTTCCTAGTATTAAATGAATTGGTTTTGCATATCTTTCCTAGTTTTATATTTCACCAAATGAGTTTCCTAGTGTTATATAATAGCTTTGCTTTGTGAAAAGCTCACCTATGATGTGCCTTTGAAAAATATATGGCACTATTGCATACTACTCTTCCTTTACAGGTTAAAAAGATGACACTTTACGCTGTTAGTTTGGCTGTTAAAGAAGTCAAAGAGCTGATGGCTACTACCGAGTAAGATTGGTTTTTTCCTCTTACTATTGTCAGTGATTCTATTATTTTAATATTAATTGGAGAAATTACTTATTTTTATAATATATGGATGGCTATTCATTTGAATATAACCCTTTTTCTCTTCTTAACAGTTAAATTAGGCAGTATGGTTATAGCTATAGAAGGCAAGTAGGTTATCCAGTTAAAATAAGGTGAATAAATATATCCAACATGTATTTAAACTATAGAAAGTATCTAACAAGTGTTATATATTAAAATTTAATACTTATTGTTCTTAAAAGTACTTTGATGTGCTAAATATCGACACAAGTGTTGACACAAGTCAAGTACTGGATACATATCGAACGCAGACACTTTCTTTTTTAAAATTTCCGTGCTTCATAGTTTACAATCAAATCATCGGAGCTTAAAATTAGTATTTGTTGCTTGGTAAAGTAAGTTCCATATCAATCAGAAGTAGAGTTTTGCATGAGATGTGTACTGGTTGGGCCAATCCACTTAATAATCTAAGCTTTGAGCTGGATACTTTGACGTGGTACCCAAAATAGGATTTTGCATGAGTAAGATTTTCCTTATTTGGCAACCGGCGACTGGGCAATGACCAGTTGTAGGTGATTGATTATCATTTCATATTCATAGGTAGTCTTTACTTACATTCACTCTCCCACTAAATTGGAGAGTACATCTTACAGTTTTTCAGATATTTTTAAATTTGAAACAAAAATTAAAAGAAAATGTGTATACTAAGACCCTAAAAATTANCAACCGGCGACTGGGCAATGACCAGTTGCAGGTGATTGATTATCATTTCATATTCATAGGTAGTCTTTACTTACATTCACTCTCCCACTAAATTGGAGAGTACATCTTACAGTTTTTCAGATATTTTTAAATTTGAAACAAAAATTAAAAGAAAATGTGTATACTAAGACCCTAAAAATTAGTGAATAAGTTGGAATATGCTGATGGTGTCGATAGAAGTCTTAAATTTTCCTTGTTTCTTATTAAAAATTCTGCTTGGGAAAGAGGAAATTTTTGTAACCAGATTTTTCTTTAGACCGTCACACTTTCTCCAAACAGTTGATAGCACAGCGAATATTTTGGAAGCTTTATCTCTGTTCAAGCAACTGAATCTAATTGATTCTCTGGAATTCATGAGAATGTGCTCTTTTGTTTATTTATTTGTCTCCCGTGCTAAGTTGCTAACTCGTAGTAGACAGAAAGGTATGAAAACTTACGTTTTACGTGTATGTGTTTAATAGAGATGAAAATGAAATAAATAAAAATAGGATAGCAAATGAAGTGTGAAGATTCTAATTAAAAAGAAATATGTTTCATTAGTTTTAGCTTATGTTTTCTTAGAAATATGGTCAATGAAAATCATATGATGATTATAAATATTAATATTTATTACTCAGTGTCTTTACTTTTTATTTTTTTTGGTCAGCTTTTGTCTTTACTCTTATCAAATAAGAGGAACCAAAGAAATTTGAATGATCTGTTTTTCATTTCTACCAGACATCAATAATTAAGAAGTACAACCTTTCCATCTCTTTTCGTTTTAACTAACCTCTTTATTTTCTTCTTTCGCTTCACCTCTACCAAGTTTCCTAATATCTTGTAGTTTTCATTTTCACCCTCTCTACCTTCAACTTGTGCTTAGGGACTCTGTTATGAGTAAGGAATGAACTTGTCGAGGTGAAGGGTGTGATTATAATGTTACTACAGGGTAAAAATATTTGGAAAGCCCACTATCTAATCTACATAAGTGGCCTTTGTCACTGGGTTCAATCGTGGTCTAAGTGCGTCAAGTAACAACAGTTGTAGCGAAAGATATCTAGATCTAGTTCTAGATCAAACGCAGATTATAGAGATAAGGAGTGGTGTGCCTACTATGAGCATGGTATAGTTATTCCCAGTTTTTGTTCTGTTAAAACACATTATGTTTTCAAGCCTGAACCATCTCATTAGTATTTCTTGTGTACAAAATGTTTCTTTTTGCTGTATAAGGTACAATACAATGATTACCCAATTTCATTTACTTACAAAGTATGCATTATAAATCTGCATCATTGGAATCAGAGAATATAGTGGTACTACTGACAATTATATGTCGTTCTATATTGTTCTTCCAATTTACTGATTGTAATACTTATGTGTGAAATGATTTGTCAGCAAATTATGCAATAATATATCTTTTGAATGGTTCTCTTATTTGTCATTATTCTTCCATTGGTTTGCTTTGGACAAGTAAGCAGATCTCTGGTCCCAACTCATTCTTAGTAATTATGGTAGCATTAGCAATATATGATATTAGCAGCTCAAGTGGTGAGCATGCCTCTCAACCAGAAGCTGGTCCCTCATGTCCTAGGTTCAACTCCGCCCCTGTTTCCCATTAAGCACAAAGTGCTCATTATTTGCCTACAATAAACAAAAAAACCAATTCAATACATAACAAGTATTGATTGTAATGCGATGGAGGATAGTTGTTAGTGATGCAATGTAGTTTAGTACTAGAGGATCAGAACATAAGGAATTGAGGAGCTTTCCGTGACAAGGTGCTATACAATACAGTACAGTACACCTTCTTAAGCGGCTATGATTACTTTTGGGTTGGTGAGGATGAGGCATGAATGGGCATGCATACGCAGGTCAACATTACAGTACCATTCGTTGCTAATATAGTTGCAACCTATTATTTAATTCAGTAGATTTGTCATTTTCTTCAACAAACTTTAACAACATCATTAGTATTATTTTAAGAATCTTTATTTGTTCTTTAAAAAATTTAGGGTAGATTGTCCTGTTCCATTACATATGGACAACAGCAGCTTATAAGTTTCTCGATTGGCTTGCAAAATTCTAAAAAATTAGCAGTCAGAGACAAACAAAAAGAAAGAATGTCACGCTCTGTGATAGTATGAAACTGATCCCTTCACACGAATCTCACATTGCAGAAGATCAAGAACAGGTGAAAATGGCAAAGTTGAAGGGAAAAGCAGATGAACAAGAAGCATTGTCTATATGGGATTGTGGGAGCCCATTATATGATTCCTATGAATTAGTCTCCATCAACCATATCATTGAGAGCCATCTAATGGTATTCCCATCTCGTAGTGGATCGAAGCCGATCAGCACCAAATTCACCCATCCCTCCAATGACTTGGTTAATACTATGATGGTTGAGAAAGTGGGATCTTCAGAAAGCTCCAAAGGGTGTTCCATGTTGAGTGAATTTGTGCTGAGGAGGACGAAGAAGAGGAAGGAGAATGAGAATGGAGAGAAGAGGGAAAAGGCCAAGAAAAACACAAGTGCACTAACTGGGTTTTGTACTAGAATTTGGTGGAGGAAGGAAGTAGTAAACATACATGTTTAGAACAGATGACAAGACTTGGAAATTTCTCTTCATAATTTGCTTGATTGTAAGTAACTTTGAGATGGACTGTTTTTGAGTTTTAATCTTTTATTATTTTTATCATTTCTTGCACTTTTAGCTTTCCTTATTTTCATAATTCAATCCCACAGATTTCAAGTTTTAAACCACATTTGATAATGTTTCTTCTTTGAATTGAACTTGCAAGAATTGATTCTATTTTAGCAATCAGATGGCAGAGTTTTCTTAGTAAGTTGGGGCAGCCATTCCTAGGCAACAGAGGTTGTTTGTGTTCTTCCTCAGGTACCTTACAAATCGGACCTTAATATTCTGAGACTCAATAAACCCAATTCACGAGGTACATTGAGCTATTTCTTCTTCAACACAACCCCAATCTATAATTACAATAAGCCTATATTATATTAAGAAAACAAAACAAAAAAACAAATCATTTCATTTAAAAATAATTAATTTTCAAATCCTATCAATAGTATTATAGGAGAGTGGGATTGTCGACACTCATGTTTATCTATTCTTTTATTTCTTTTAGAAGTTGTATACGGATTCTTTGACTTAATATTGTATTTTGACAATTTATTTATTTATTTAATTGTTGTAGTTTT
Organism: Cercis canadensis; assembly: GCA_003255065.1. Classification (NCBI taxonomy): domain Eukaryota; kingdom Viridiplantae; phylum Streptophyta; class Magnoliopsida; order Fabales; family Fabaceae; genus Cercis; species Cercis canadensis. The sequence continues at coordinate 1,099,328 of QAOA01007022.1, forward strand.
AAAATTATTTATCTTAATATTATAATTTTTTATTTAAAAAATAAATAAATATCAATAGGTAGAGTTCATTTGACTCTATATGTCATGTAATGTATTCCTTGAGGACAGACTACATGGCATGTGGCATGTCCCACTTGCAAAGTCACATTTTTTTTTGCGTGATGGGGTCTTCTAAANTCTACTAAACACATCATATACCATGTGATATATTGTCAAGAAACATGTTGTATGGCATTTAACATGCCCAATGGTTTCCACTTGCTAACATTTATTTTTTTGTAAATAAAAAAAGCTGTAATATTAAGGTAAATAGTTTTGAAATTATAACAATAAAATAAATAAGTTGTCAAAATATAATATTTAAGTCATAGTACACGTGTCAGCCTATAGTGCATGATATATCTTTTGCATTTTTTTGATCTGCATATGTATTGTTGAATCTTATATATCTCCACCTTTCATTCCTTCATCTTTTTCTCTTTCAGTGCCCATGTCCCACGCGGTTTCCAATTTGGAATGATAGAGGTCATTAATGAATCATATGCTTTAGTGCTGGAATTTTGAAGCTTCCTCTATCTTGTCTATCAATAATCAATTTATGCCGTGATTTGTGTTTGCTATTTAAGGTAAAAAGAAAAATCTTTCTTCCACCATTACTCTAGCGTGTTTAAAGCAAAACAAAACTCAATTAAATGTTAGTTGGCAAAGTGAATACAAGTAAATGGGTCAATGAATGACTTAACTTTGTGGTTTAATAATCATGTAATATATCCATTAGTTTTTAATTTAATGGGGTCAAATCTTTGGTATGATGCATCAATTATCATTTTCAATGACCCACATAAAAATAAAAAGGAGAAAAAAGAGAATTTTTTGAGAAATATTAATTTGAGTAAGGTAAATGACAAGGAAAGTCAATGGAACATATGCAAATCAGAGGTGGAAAATGACTTCGAAACATAGAGGTTTAGGAGTCTCTATTTCCTAGTTTCAAATATGAATGACACTCAAAAAAAAAAAAAAAATCCGAATATAACAATATCAGCATAAAAATACAATGTGACAAAATTATTTTTTTAGTCTATTGGAAATTATGTGATAGGAGATAGTCTATCACTTCTATTAATCTTATTTTATTTCAATAAAATTTACACACATAACTTTTACAATTAAATACCTAATGTTTAATTACTGAATTATTCTCTTGAAAAGGCCACGAAATATTTCTCCTCCTTACATGATATCGGGGGAAAAAATTAACAAATAGCTCTATTTCATGCGTCAATTTTGATTTACAGTGACGTTTAGGAGGGAAAAGAAAAAAGAGATTTTGATTTTTTGGTTGATTGGAGAAGGAAACTAAATTCAGTCAATGGAATATATGTAGATGTGAGGTGGAAAATGACTTCTAAACGTGCAAGTCATTTCCCACTTGCATTTCTCTTCATGAAAAGTGTTTTCACATTAACGTGACTCATTGTTTCTCATGAAAAAATATTTTTTTTTAATTTGAATAAACACAATAATACGAAGAAAAATTTTATGATGTTTGCTAATCCATCTTTGATTGGGGGTTTTTGATAGGACTCAGATCGAATTTAATATCGTTATAAAAATTTCAAAAAATTAAATTACATAATATGTGTAATTATTATATTTTATAAAAAATTATATATTTTGTCACATACTGAATAACTCAATTTTTTAAAATTTTTACAACGACACTAAAATTACTTATTAAATCTCACTAAAACTAACTTAACTAAATAATAGCATTACTCCAAAAGTACCAAATGTACCTTAATAAGCCTCAATTTTTATATAGAAAAGGAAGAAGAGGACTATATATCCGTACAAAGGCGGTCCCTTTGTGCAGTTTATTCGTTCAATGCTTGAAATTCTGGCAACGTGCAGTGAGCAGATGGTGCTCACTAATCACTATCCATCACTGCTCAACTCCTCATCTCCTCATCTCTAACATATACAGTATACTGATATATATATACACCTATACACCTGAGTCACAGAGACAGAGTCACAGTCACACTAGAAAATAATAGAAAGAAAGGGCATTGAATGATTCAAAATACTCACATTAATGCAAGTGCCAGTCCCACCCGTCTCACCTAAATCATAATAATATCAATGGGAACTGTGAAGAGGAATACCATACTTCTATAGAAAATTAATGTACTACTCTATCTATTTATTATATAAAAGATTAAATAAGTTATTAAACAGCTTCAATTAAAAGAAAAAATAACTATTAATTTAATAAAATTATCCTTTTATTAAAAGATTCAGATTCTTTAAAATGAGGTATACTTTAAAAGATTCTCACCTTTCATTATTTTTAAGAACTGAGATTACTGCACATCATCAATTTTATTATTATAATGTGCTCAGTCTTTAAAATTAAAAAAATTCTCAAGACCTAAACTTAAATTATAATGTCTCTACTCTTAATAATTGTAATATTATTATAATAATATAATTGATAACTTAAATATTTTTTATATAAAAACTTCTTAATTTAATATAAATATTCTATCTCTATAAAAAAAAAAAATCTCTTTTCATTGGTTCGGCATACTAATTCTCTTATCTCTTATTTAAAATGAATCATACCTCAAGTATATAATAGTAAAAAAGTTATGGATTACACTTTTTATCATAAAAGTTTCTACCCCTAGAACCAGGGGTGTTCATGGTCGGGTTCGGTCGGTTTTGGTGCCAAATCTCACCCGACCGATGACCATCGGGTTGGAAAAATTCACACCCGTCACCAACCAATCAAAACAAAGAACCGATGAAATCAGTTATAATCGGTACGGTTTCTAGCAGGTGGATTGTATCGGTTTGCAAAATCAATATGCAACCAGACATGCTACTTGAAACTTACGAACCAGCGTTCAAATTTTACAGAAGATTATGATTGAACAGCAAGTGCATCTGGTGAAGAAGAAGGACCATCTTCCACAAGAGTAGTTGAAGAGGGATAGCACAGAGAAAAAATCAACCTCGAAGGAGGAGTGTTAGTGACAGTTGCTGAACATTGCTTCTGGTACCATTGGTTTCTGGAGGGTAAGTCATGTTTATAAAATTGGGTGTGAGTCTGATGAGGAGCCACAAGTCAAAAGCAATAGAGAATATAAGGAGGGGACTAAGAATAATCAACAGCAATTTGAACATATAAAAAACTAGGCGAAACAATTTTGAGCACACAGAAGCAAAGTGCTCAAACAAATGGCAATTACCTCTGAAAGAGGAAACTGAAAAAGTCTGAAATGACTTGGGGAGGGAGATGTGAAGGCGCGAAGAATGAGGAAAAAAAGATAATGGTAGATAAATGTTCGGTCGGGTTCGGTTTCCTATAGTTTTATTGAGTGAAAATCAAACCGACCGGTCCAAACCGAGATCTTCATTTTCAGCCATCCGATTCTGTCCACCTTTCATCTGTAACCATTAGATTGGCACTCAAATGGTCCCGTTTGATTGGGTTGACATGGTTTGGTCGGGTAATGAACACCCCTACCTAGAACACTCACATAAGAAGCCTAATGAAGGGAAGCTTCTAAATTGTGCGGTGCCAAACAATAAAATAATAATAATTAAAAAAAGGATTATGATGAAGTGCAGGCATATTATATAAGATCTTTTCCTGCTATTGTTTTACGTTATAGAGACATTATGCTTTGACCTGTTGTGCACATTGTCCAAAATGAAAGTCCCTTTCATGTTAAATCACATCACTGGTGAACAAAAATTATAATAAAACCTTGTCGATATCTCTATGCTATCACAAGGAAACAGTGTGTCTCCCCAATCCCTTCTATCTTGTATATTAAAAATTTGTGAGAATCTTTGAAAAGTTTTGGAGAAAATTATTTAATGATTAAAAAAGTTACAAAGGCTTTCAAGTTTCAACAAACATATTTATTACATGTTCTATGCATGAAAAATTAGTTATAAAGAAGTACTAATATTAATTAAATTTAAAACTCTATGAGATTGACGAAAGTATTTTAAGTGTGATTATAAGTTTAATTCCTAATTTTTTGCAGCAAATTTTTTTTGTGAACCCCTTATTTTTGGGTATCAATGACGACATTATTTAAATGAAAGGGTAAATTAGTTGAAATGCAAATAAACTAATTAAAATATCACTTGATCCTAATTATTTAATTAAATGATGTACGATGTGTTTAGAATAAAAATAATTCATCTTAGGTTTAATAAGTTTGATTCCGTGCAAATATTAATATTAATCTTTGGTTTTTGGGTTAAAAAAAAACAAAAATATTGGATTTTTTTTTNAAAAAATATCCCATTGTACTTCTCTTTTTTATTTTTATTTTATGGAAGTTAAAATTAAAATAAAAGCTGCTTTTTTGGTTCCCTTTCGGGTATGTATCTCCATGGAAGGGACAAAATAAAATGATGAAAGCCTATGACGTCTACCTCCATTTCTGTCCAAAATGATCTTCTAAAATTTCCGAAATTTTATGAATACTGATTACCTTAGTATATGATTACTTATCATTCCAAAAAGAGTGCTATGTAATTAATAGTCTGTTTATTCCAACAATAGATGTGAGATATTTTCTAGTATCCATTCCAATATTCTCTCTGAAAAAATTGATTTTTTGAATCATAAGTCCCATGACGGTTTACGGGTATGAGCACTAATCAAGATTATGTACTAGTCTTAATTTGTAATAATAGAAAAAAGGATCATATATTCATATGCATTATTATTATTTGGTGTAAAATGCATCAGTATCTTTAACATGAGATAGAGAAATAGGATAAAGAATATATATTTTTTCTCTTATAAAAGAAAAATAGAGTGCAAGATTTAGGTAAGAATTGGTAAAAAGGTCAAATAATAGTCACGACTCACGAGTAAAGATTGATGTTAGGTCCTTAGATAAGCATGAAGAACATAATTTCAGAGGCTTCTCACCGGTGGCATTATATGTCTTTAGATGGTAAATTCATGCTCTTCAATTCATCAACCCTATTAAAGTCAATAGTTTTGTGAGTGGTGTGTGTGCAACATACCATAATATAGATTGTGGAGACGGTTGAGATCCAACTTTAAGCACTTGTGATTTATTAAAAAGAAAAAGAAAAAAAGATAGCTTCACTATTATATAAAACTACCCAATTTGAAAACATATATTCTCTAGTGATGGCCGAAAATTAATCTTGAATGTTCTTAACTAAATATTAGTTATTGCTAATTGCAAAACCTTAAAATATACAACTTATACAATTGAAGAGAGATGTTTAGATCTGAATTTAAAAGAAAAATATTGTGTGATCATCTGAAATTAAACTTGGATATATATTTGAAAATTGTGTAACTAGTATCATTTCCGAACATATTAATTTTTTGAATGTTCATAGCTAGTTAGGCCTTAAAATTGCCCTTTCATGAAATGCATATATAATTTGTCCTAGACTTTTCCCGTTTTGTTAAAAAATCACTTGAATGGTTGAAATTTGAGAGTGCTAAGTAAGTCACTAGTTGATGGACAACACATATATATATACAGGTCAAATTTCACCGACAATAGTTTAATTGTAATATTGTGGATGGTCCATGCATCAGAAACGGTGGGATCAAATTCCAATTCTAATTACCACGCACACCATGGACAGCGACTTGCAAGAAATCGAGTCAGCAAATAGCAAAAAAATGAATTTTCATTGAGTTCCTATATTCATTTGTGGTGGAATTGTACCCTTTAGTCCTTATCTCACATGCATAGAGTTATCACCCATCAAAATAACAATAACGGTTTGCATGATATCCAATCAATAAACAACATCATATGAATCAACAAGATGTTGGTTAAGTGAAAGTATGCTGAGTCCCAATGTGTTATAAGTTAAAGATATTGAATTTGAATCTTTAGAGTCACATTTGTTAAGAGAAATTTTTTGATTATTATTTCTGTTTTAAACAGGAATTAGTCATATATTTAAAAAATATGAAAATACCCTAAATATAAACCATACAAACAAAAAAAAAAAACAATATCATATGAGTTGAGCATGTGGTGGTTTAAGTCTCTTTATCAAGCTTATGATAATAAAAAAAGGGTAATTAGGGAATTGGGAGAGAGAGACTTGCAAATGGGTTTTGTTGATGTGTCTATGTTTACTTAAAGCAAGGAAGCAACTTTCAATTATAAGTAATTAAGAAAAAGTACTTTGAAACGAAACTTTCTAATATGGATTATTCTACTAAAATCCACTAAGATTATATATATAGGGTATAATATGCTGCATTCCATGTGCTCTTGTGAGAATGATTGGTAGCATGTTCTACATCACCGCCCTTACATCAAGTGGTCAACGTTGTAGACATTCAGAATATTATTAGAGTATGTCGTGCTTTGAAGGAAATGAAGATTAGTGTTTTTGTGGCACTCAAGTGATTACTAATTTATTTACTACCATTTATGCATTTTGGTTCCACCTCAACTCAACTATTTACTCCCCTACCCCAACTATGCTACTTTATGCACATTCATTAACAACACAACTTTCACCAGACAAATGAAGAGAAACCGCTGGGATATTTGTCTTCCCCATATTCCCACTCACTATAATCCAAGAGGGTATTCTAGTAATTCCCATTTCCCTCTTACTCCTTGGGAGCTAAAGGGTCATTACCAAAGCTAAAATAATTGAGTTAACTATATTTCTCCCATGAACATTTTATTAGTATTCGAGTTTAGTTTAGTTGGGCTTATTAAAGTTAAGATTTAGAGTATCTATTAAAACTTTTCTTTTTTATATGAGAATCTATTAAAACTTTAAACTAATAATGTAGATAAGTATGTTACTCTATTTAACTTAAGATAAGCTCTCTTTTCTACCAAAAAGAAAAAAAAAAAAAAACTAGTGATATAGATTGTTTTTACCATTCTGTATAAAGTGTGTGTGGGGTGCAAGTATAATTATTCAACAATTTTATCATAAATAAAATATTAGTTAGATTTATTTGTATTGCAACTAAATTAACTAACATTATTTATATAGTCTTTTCAATAATTTCTTATAGCTGAAAACTTCACATGCTATGACTATCTCATCTGTAGTGTATAGTATTAGTAACTAAACAGAAACTATAAAAACGCAGTCACAGAATGGTAGTTACTAGTAATTAGTAAATCTGTAAAAATGTAACTAAACAATCATAATTAACTGCTCTTTTTCCCACTTTAGAACCGCCTTGAATTCTCACTCACTTCCACTATATATAGTCTGCCATCCCCCTACGTAGTCTCTCACTTTCTATCTCTCTCTCTCTGCAACAATGGAAGGGAAAGCAAGAAATGCTCTTCTCTTCTCCATCTTTGCCGTGTTCCTTTCTCTCTCCGCCGCTTTCTCCGACCCATCTCAGTTCCAAACCCAAACTCTAGTTGTACACTCCCTCCCTCACCCGAGCACACTCTCATGGCCCGAATCCGAAGCCGTCTCCGGCGAATCCGACCCAGAATTCGCCGCCACCCTATCTGTGCAGTTACACCACATCGATGCTCTCTCATTCAACAAAACCCCAGAGCAGCTCTTCAACCTTAGGCTCCAAAGAGACGTTGCTAGAGTGAAATCCCTCACTTCCCTCGCCGCCACTGTTGCTTCTCTGAACCAGAGCCAAGCTCGCGGGTCAGCTGGGTCGGGTTTCAGCAGCTCAGTGATCTCGGGACTCGCGCAGGGTAGCGGCGAGTACTTCACGCGCTTGGGTGTAGGTACCCCTCCGAGGTACGTCTACATGGTGTTAGATACTGGAAGCGACGTCGTTTGGCTCCAGTGTGCTCCCTGCCGGAAATGCTACACTCAGGCCGACCCGGTTTTTGATCCGACCAAATCTCGGTCATTCGCAGGAATCCCATGTGGGTCCCCACTCTGCCGCCGATTGGACTCTCCGGGATGTAACCAGAAGAAGGTTTGTCAGTACCAAGTTTCTTACGGTGACGGTTCGTTCACTTTCGGTGACTTCTCCACTGAAACGCTGACGTTTCGAAGGACCAGAGTGGCGCGAGTGGCTCTTGGCTGTGGCCACGACAATGAAGGCCTCTTCATCGGCGCTGCCGGTTTGCTCGGACTCGGCCGGGGGAAGTTATCATTTCCAACTCAAACCGGAATCCAGTTCAACCGAAAATTCTCGTATTGCTTAGTGGACCGGTCCGCTTCCTCCAAGCCTTCATCTGTTGTGTTTGGCGACTCGGCGGTTTCTCGAACCGCCCGGTTCACTCCTCTGCTCAAAAACCCTAAGCTCGACACTTTCTACTATGTTGAACTCCTTGGGATCAGTGTAGGTGGCGCTCCAGTTCGTGGCGTTTCCGGCTCGCTCTTCCGGCTCGACCCTGCCGGAAACGGCGGCGTGATCATCGACTCCGGGACGTCCGTGACTCGTCTGACCCGCCCGGCCTACATTGCCCTGAGAGACGCATTCCGGGTCGGAGCCTCCCATCTGAAGCGGGCGCCTGAGTTTTCGCTTTTCGATACTTGCTACGACTTGTCGGGGAAAACGGAGGTGAAGGTACCCACGGTGGTGCTGCATTTCCGAGGTGCTGACGTGTCACTTCCGGCGACGAATTACTTGATTCCGGTGGATAGCAGCGGCAGCTTCTGCTTCGCTTTCGCGGGAACTATGAGTGGGTTGTCGATAATTGGCAACATACAGCAGCAAGGGTTCCGGGTCGTATACGACTTGGCGGGCACGCGGGTCGGGTTTTCTCCGCGTGGGTGCGCGTAATGATATGGTCACGCGTGAGTGGGACAACTCATTCCCTAGTTTGCTAATTATTGTATTAGCTTTTTTAAATCAATTGAAAAGAAAGTTAGATTAGAGAAGGAAGAGAATATCTCTCTTGGAATTTCAACGGGGAAGAGAAGGCAAGAAGAACAGAAAGGTTCGGAGATATGCGGATGTTTTTACCGTTCACGTGTTTTGGTTGTTGTGATAATATTAGCTAATAGCTAAATATATATAATTACTCTAATACAGGGTAATTTTCTGAATTAATCCTTCAATTATATTTACTATTGTCTCTTGCTCTAGTGTTTTGCTTGTGTATTTAGTAGGATTGGTAATGTGCATCAGAAAAAATAAATAGAATTTTACTTTAGAAAATAAATGAGACTAATACGATGTTATCATCTCAATGAATTATGGCCCAAAAAGAATGTGAATGAATTTTTCCCCTGCTGTAACTTCATATTATTTTAAATGAAGAGACATTTGGATTCAACTTTAATTCGAGTATATGAAAAATTGGATGAAAGATCTTAAGTTATGTGCTTATTTGGTGAACTTTTCAGTAAAGCTATGAAAAATGTTCACAAGTTAACCTCTTATAGTGTAAAATAAAAAATCAACGAGGAATAGGCAAAATTTTCCGTTGAGCCAGATATAATTGTTGGTGTAATAAATTAAATGAGAATTCTTATATGAACATGTCACGAAATAAAATAAAATTTATTTTATTAAATATAAAATAAAAAATATATTTAAATCTCAAATAAACTTAAAAATATTTAAAAGACCTCTTAAATAAAAAAAATCTAAAAAAATCTCTTAAATCAAATTATAAAAAATTTGAAGGGTGAAGCGCCTGTTGGTAAGATTCATCAATATATATTTATTTATTATTTTTGTTGATAGCGTAGTTAAGATTACAGTCACACATGTCATGAGATTAAAGGTACAGAGGCAGTGTCATTTTTTCATTCATTTTGGCACCACCGTACAGCGCATGCTATATATCTTGTACTATTTTTCTTAATAATATGTGCTTTACTGCTTTTGGCTAATTAGTAGAATTTAAAACATTTTTTAAAACAATTCTTCAAACAATAATATAAATGCTTCTGGTTAATTTTTGGATAGTAAAAATTATATGAAATTTTTTTCAAACAAAATGTATGGCATCCCAAAATCTATTCTGGGTATCAAAAACTAGACCAAATACTCATAGACTAAAGGAAATTTTTAGACTAGCGTGAGATAAGATATAATGTTGTTGTACGGAAAACCAGGATTACAGCTAAAAAGACATGAAAATTCTCACAAGTGAAAGAGTTTTGAAAGGTTGCAGAAAGTTAAAGAGGGTAACGAAGAAAAGAAAAAGTTGGGTCATGGGTGGCAGGAGGATTTACTTTTTAGTTTTAGAATATTATTTCACCCCTTTTCAATCATCCATCCTATAAAGCACACAAAAAATAATTAGATCCTTCTAGCCAAAAAAAAATCCAAGGAATTTTGGGGCATTTGGTAATTGCAACATGCAATAATCATTATATTAAATTAATAAGGAGTTTTTTTTTTGTGTGAATATAATTTAAAATCAATGTATTTATTTATTATTTTCTTTTCTTTTTTTTATTTCTCTTATCTTTTTTATTAATTTTCTCTTCTTTTTACTTTAGTTGCCTGTGTATTGCATATGTCTATAATTAGTTGCAGGAGTATTGTTGTGGAACTAGACTGAAGCTAGGAATTATAAAACTTTGAATTTGTGACGTTTTTTCTATGGGTTTGTTTGGTATATAATTGAACTATAGATCCAAGGATCCATTGTCTAAATTTGGTGATTAGCGATGAGGATCTCTTACTCAAGCTAACAATAAACAGAATGAAGTAAGCAAGTTATAGTGTTTTAGTTTGGTGTGTGAATCTGCGAATTAGGGTATGATTGATAAGGTTGAAGCAGGCAAAGGCAATGCACATGCTGGGGATGGCATAGTTCCAACGTGGGCATAAGGCACATGCCAGAAGCAGTAAGTCAAAAAACTTGCCCATCCTTACTAACACAGACAATGGTCAAATAGTTAGTAAGAGGTAGCTTAGGAAAGAGCAAAGCAATTGTCTCTTTTACATCTTGTTGGACTCTAGCTGTTAAACAAAACAATATAAAGTGGTGGAAGCACCACTCACTGCAGGCCCCTTTATTAAAAATCACAATCATGTGTCTCGTGTTACTTGAGCTTCACCCAAAAATCACTTGCTTCCTTTCCTATCTAGATCTACTTTCTGGGTCAGATATTTTTGTGACCACAGTCATAGGTCATACAAAGAGTAATGTTACTCACAGAAGTTTTGGAATTTTCCCTATAAGTCTATGGTTTTATGATTGACCATACAGAAAACATGCATGTGAATAGATGGACTTATATATTTAATTAATGAGGGGATAGACAAACTTGTGTCATTTTCATTATAATAAATTAAATAATATACATTTTATTAATGAACAATATTTAAGGGACCAGAGGAACCTATATCCTCTCTTCTAGACTTGTTGTACCCATGCGATGTGCTGGCTAATATGTTCCTTCTTCTAAGTGCAAGGACCTTGGTCTTTCAATGTCTTTCTATCACAATACAAAGAATAAATAAGAGCAATATTTTTTATGTTGTTCAAAACAAATTACTGGATTTCTGTATAGTTAGTGCTAAATAATCTCTCAAGAGCAATATTAAACAGTTTGCTCGTAATGCAATTTACAACAAAATAAGAACTGGAAATAGTTCTATTGTGACATATGCATAACGGAAAATATGCAGGAATAAGATCTACAATATTGAGAGTTGACTAATAATCAATAAGGAGCTATAGCAAGGCCAGAGTTTGCAAGAGAAACTCATCAAGATTTTCTGATTTTATTCAAATATGCTAGAGGTATGTTAATTTTTGTAGATTTATTTAATTTTTTTACTTATTTTTTTCAGTATATAACTGCTTGTTCTTTTTTAATATTTATTTCTAATTTTTTTTATTATTGTATATATATTTTAACTTGCCAAGGTTTATATTATGTTTGGTTCTATTTTAATTTGATAGACATGTCATTGATTATAATTTTAAATTTGAACATATAACTCATAAATTTTAAAAATGATCTTAATATAACTCAATTAGAAATTAGAGAACATCTAATTTATCTAGAAAAAATTAAAACATTTGAGAACGTCGAAATGGGAATTTGTTTGTTTTTTCTTTTTAAAATCAACGTTTATATTCGAGCAATTTAGAACGACAACTCGTTTATTATCCAAATTCAAACGTGTCCATGTTGTATAATTTGTGCGACTTGCGACGTGGCTTCCCATTGACGTAGCGCGTAAACCAAATAAAAGAAAATGGGAAATTTGACCCAGTGCTATATATTTGGGGATTTTCAAAATCGAAGAGATCTCTGTGATTCAGATTAGATTTGATTGCTATGGAAGACGAAGCTCGTGTAGAAAGCAACAAGGTTAGGGCTTTGATAGAGAAGGCTACAAACTCAACGGCACCGGAAGTTGATCCCCGTTTGCTCAAAGCCATCAAGTCGGTGGTCCGTTATTCCGATCCGGAGCTCCGACTCGCTGCACAAACCCTTACGGATTTCATGAAGCGCGATCACTCTCAGGTTTTTCCGTATACTTGCTTTCATGGTTTATTTGGTTGAAATTGAATTGGTTCATAGTCTATCGGATTGTGTTTTTCTTCTGTTAGTGTTTGAATCATGAGGTTATGACAGGAGGAGTGCGGGTTTGGATCTCCAGTTGAAGATTGTTTGTGGTGTTTCTTTAGTTGGGTTATTTTCAATTTTGACATTTGAACTGACAAGAAAGGGGTTCATCGATTTTATTAATTTATTCTCACTGATTTAATTGTGCATAAATTTGCTTTTTGCGCCATTTTGAGTATGTAATAAGACCCATTACCCTGTATTTTCGTTGCTAAATGTACCAAAAGAACAACTGAATCTCACGTTATAGCCGTCTTATGAATCAGAACGAAAAACTTGATTTAAATGACAAATCTTCAGTGTTTTTTCTTGGTGGTATCGACAAAAATTGAAAATTTGTTTTTGTATTCATTTCTTGTGTTTTTTTTTTTTTCTCCTTCCTTTTTGCCTTGTGGAATTTCTATTTGAATGAAACTTTTTGTTCTGATTGATACTATAAGACATATATAATATGAGAAAGGGTATATCCAATATTCATTTCGCATTTACATTTTATTGCCATGACACTAGCAGTGCACGATGGAAAGTTCGCTCAATCTTAGATAATATAAAGGTTTCTGATTTAATAAGCTTTCATAGATCATATTAAAAAAAAAAAGTAAATTCATAGACATAAGAACTGAATGTTCTATCTGCCAATCTCCATGTAATTCAGGCAGCTTGCATTCTGTTGGGTTTGCTTATGAAAGACAAATTGTTCTCGTCATTGCTGTGGTTGTTGCAATTTGCTTGATCAATCATTGATGAGTCAGCGGATTGGAATCACAGATATTGATAAAACTTAGCTCACACTTTTTGGCTCTCTTCATATCACCATTCTTATAGTTGTCTATATAGAATATTTTCATATTTCAGATATCATCTTGGATGTAGAAGCACAGGTTCATGACCTCGACTATATGTTGCAGGTTAGGTACCTCACCCTTCTAATAATTGATGAACTCTTCATGCGATCAAAGCTTTTTAGAACTCTAGTTGTTGAGAACTTGGACCAGTTACTGAGTTTGAGTATTGGGTTCAGACGGAATCTGCCCCTCCCTGCTCCACCAGCTGTTGCAACTATTTTACGTTCAAAGGCCATTGAGTTCTTGGAAAAGTGGAATGTGTCATTTGGGGTTTATTACAGACAAATCAGATTAGGGTATGATTACCTAAAGAATACCCTTAGGCTTCAATTTCCTAATATACAGGCTAATGCAGCACGTATTCAGCAAGAGAGAAGGGAAAGGGAGAGAAGGTCAAAAGAGATTTTATTGAACAAGTATGAATATTTGAAAGAGAATTTATCGTCAATAAAGGGGGAAATAGAGTTGACAGTGGAAGAAATTGGAGAGTGTTTGGACATTTTGCACTCAAAAGATGAGTTAATGTCAGATGATATCTTAGATGATGAAGAACTTGAAGAGTTCCGTTCTTCTGAACTGCAGCAGCTTCGGCTTGATGCATTGAAAGAAGGGGAAAAAGTTCATGAGAACAGTGATAACAAGGTGGTTTTTGATGCATTGAGGGAGCTTTACAGGCTTTTAGTGACAAAGCATTTGGTCTCTATCCAAGAATGGATTTCTGTTCTTATAAGAATTGAAGTGGCAGACAATACATTCAGAGATTCTACTCTGAAGGAGTTCATAGATATCCGAAATCATCTAAAATCAGTTAAAAAGAAATGTGAAGAGGCAGGTTGTTCACTTACAAACAAATCCAAACATGATGAGGAAGAAGATTTTTGGGAGGAAGGTAATGCTGTATCAATTGAAATGACAACATCTACTGCACCCAATAACAACAATGGAAATCTTGATATGGCATCAACTTCCCATAAAGTGAATGATCCAACATATGGTTCAAGCTGTAAAAAGTCTATTGGCTCAGCTCATGGAGGTAATGAAGTTGAATCCAACTCTCCAAGGAGTAAACTTTTAACTGAAGCTCCTGTGGTAAAATGGGGTACTCACTTGGATGATTGGGGTTCAAACAGGGTTTTTATGGCTAACCAACGTGGTTTGGAGCTTGATAATCACTGGGGTAGGGTGGACAATGATGCAGTTATTCCATCAGATAAGATTGCTGAACTGAATGTTCAGGCAACTGTTTATGAAGAAAAGAAAATAGAGATCCAACCATGCCGTGCTCCTTTAAGAAATGGTGGACTCTGTCAGAGAAGAGACTTGAGAGTTTGCCCGTTTCATGGACCTATTGTACCTCGAGATGATGAAGGAAAGCCACTCAATCAGACTCCTTCAGAAGACAATATGAATATTGACTTGGGGACTGATCTAGTAGAGCAGTTGGCAAAACAAGCAGTGAAGAATACTCGTGAGAAAGATAAAGAGGTGGCCAGAAAGAGACAAATTGATAAACAGGCATTGAACCGTGCAAAACTTGCCAAAATTCGGGAACACAATGAAGCAGTTTTACGAGATGCTGCTTTGGCTTCAACTTCAAGATCTGCAACTCTTGGAGAAGATACAGAGGTAACTGATGCAGAAAAACGATCTAGCAGAGACAAGAAGCAAAATCTTGCATCCATGTTGCGAAAGAAAGTAACATCAAAAGATAGAATAGCGCAGAAGCTTTTAAATTCACGGGCTACTGATGCTACAATTAGACAGCATGTATCAAGCCAGGAAGCAAAATACAGAGAAGCCTTCCCAAATCAATGGTAGACTGTTGTCAGGCTGTCAGCTTTGTTGAACTTGTCAGATTATTTTTGGGCAAACATTGGATGATTACATTTATTCATGGATAGACAGAGTCAACTGCCTTTTGGGTAAATAAAGCCTTGGCCGTTGGCATCACGGCTGATTAGTTGAACTGAAGAAAGCTACTCATTTAGTATCTGCTTTTTTGAATATTTGTTCCTTCTGAGTCATAGACACATGAGGATTACAAACGATTTTTTGCCATTTTCTGTAGTTTTTTTCTTAATAACTTTTTCTGTAAAATCATTGTTGTATATGATAGATGCTTGGTGACTACAAGTTCCTAGTGATATTAGGTTACAATTTTGTTCTTGAGATCACATTTTGCTTTCCTAAACTCGGTTAATCTCAACTGCTTTGTAACAAGACAGGAGGCTAGTGTTAAGCATTAAATGGCTTTTGTCAATTGTAAGTCTTCACTTATTCTTACTATTTGAAAACCAATTATTAGCAGACTAAACTCGGATAGAAACTCTCAAAATCTCATTATGATCATTGGCATTGGGTTTTCTTTGCATTCAATTGCTGAGTAAATGAAAACGTGGTTGTGGTACATACCCAAAGGGTCCAGATCCATGAGGTGAGAAACCCAGAAAGGAAAGTCAAGTTGAAAAAGTCAAGTGTGATGTTTTGGCAGCCTGCAAAGAATCATAATAAATGGCTTCCAGTACCATTAAAGAAGAGCACCTCACCTTCACCAGTCCTTGCCGGTGGTGGTGGACCTTATGAATTAATTATTGCTTTTATCTTTACTTAGACATACATTATCACCCTGAATGGAAATTTTGGAGCTTACTCCATTGTCTTAATTACTTCGACTTAAATCTACAATCTTTGTACTCATAAATTGCTATCAATTTTTATGTGACTAATCAAAATTCAGTGGTTTTACTTGGAACTTTTCTTTTCGTTAAATATAGATTTTGTCCCGTTATAATTTGTGATTTTGTTTGGTTCATTAAAAGCTATACAATACAGAATAACTTATTTTTTAAATTCTCGTCTCATTCGGTTCCCATAAAATTTAAGCACAAAACTTGCATAATAGACTATAAAATATTTAACCGTTAGTGTTGATTCCATTAAGGAAATGGATTTGTCTTTATTTGAACTTTTCTATAAATTTTGGAAGGGAAGAGGATGGTGGAGCAGAGTTGCCTGGAACTAGAAAAGGTAATATTCCTTTGGCCTCATTCTTTTGGCACCAAACTGAACTAAACTTTAGCTGTCGATATCTTTTGTATGGTTATTACTTGGGGCTCACTTGATAATGAGATGGAGTTACTTTCGGTAGTGCATTACATGGTAAGCTAGTCCTTGAATTAACATTATCTAACTTTTGTGGAATCTTTGGGCGTGGTGATTTTGGCTTCAAGTAACGTTGATTCCAAGTCATATCTGATGCCAATATTTTGTCGCACACCTCGTTTTAGATTTGGATGATTAGCACATGAAGCACAAGAGCTCCCATGATAAAGTTGTGAATGAAAACTACTTATGGCAAAGTTCTCATGCTCATGTTAAATAAATCTTAAAGCCTTTTAGAAAGAATTAAATTTTTTTTTTTCACTCAAACAGTTTTGCTGATATAAAGGTAAAAGCTGTTTACATACATGATAAAAAGTTGATAGGTATTATTTACTATGTGTGTATCTTACAAGAGGTTCTATTTTTTTAACCTTTATCCCATGATGTATCAACATAAAAAAAAGAGGACACAAGACAAATACCAAAGGAAATTGCATGTTAATAAACTTGTGAACTGACGTCTATAAATTATAAATAACAAAGTGATAAGGATATCATTATTATTTATTTATGATCTCATTTCCAAGTCTAAGCCTTGGAGTAGAAGTAGAAATAATTTTTTTTTTTTGTTATAAGGGAGCACAATACACTGAGAAAAAAAGAGAAAAATATATGATAAAAATAGAACCTATATTAAACCCACAAGTCATTAGCAATAAAAATAATTTTCTAGATATTTTCCAAAGACTATATGTTAAATAATTTCTTAAAAATCAATATCTCTATGGATGTCTTATTACTTCCCTTAAATTATGTAACATGACCAAGTCCCACCACAAAATATAATAAACATAAATAAATGTAACTGTCTTTTTTGGTCTCCAACTGCTCAAAGAAAATGCCACTAATGTTGTCTAATCATGATTAATAGTGGCTCTATAATGTGCACCAAGGCTCCCCCAAAACTAAGGGCCATCAAATTGACATGTTGCATCCTTTCTCTGGTCCAGATCATGAGACCACAATATCTCCTCCAAATGGTGGAGTGTAAAATACTATCACTGACCACAACTACTTAGCAATAGCATATTGGGGTTAAGTGATTCCCTTAATTTTTTTTTGTACATTGATTCCCTTTATAAATTATAGTACATAAATTATACAAGATCTGAATTAGTACAAGAATTTAGAGGGGACACTAAACTCAGATTTTGTAACAAAATTTTTCTACAGATTATTTCCTTAATTCTATCAATATAAGCTTCCAGGCTTCCAGCCTTGCCTTCACCAATCATAGTGGTAAAAGCTCGCTTATTTACCTGACCCACAATAAATCACTGCTTTTCCTTTGGAGGCTGAACCTCTTAGTCACTCTTCTTTCCTTTCTTCTGCGTTCAACATTCTACCTGAATCTTTTTTATTTGCTTTCCCTTCTTCTCACAGCTCACTCTATCTTTTTCTGAAGAAATCGTGAAACCCAGTTTGATGTTGATCGAAGGGCTCTTTCAATTTGGAAGCTGATATTCTTTCGCTCTCTGTGTTTGAGAATCAGGGAAGAAAAGCATCCTATTTGGGGGCTGTTTTTTCAATCATACAAATTCGAAAAATCCTTCCTTTTTTTTTTTTTTTTTTTTNTCCTTCTTTTTTTTTTTTTTTTTTTACTTTCTTCGTTGCCTTCAAATTTGGACTTCAAAATTCTTACAAGGTGAAGAGGAGTTTGCATACACATCAATCTTCCTCTCTCACACGTTGTTTCTTCTCTTCTGGTGTGTAAAATGACACTATGATTCGGGAGAGTCATACCCATTATCGAAGAGTAGCCACCAATTAATTTTATGGTTTTATCCTTATCGTTTTAGCTGAAAGAATGGAATCCAGTAGCATTGATAGTACTATATCATCCTTGACCATGATGGATGAAGATGAGCATACCCATCAATTTTCTTCAATCTCGAAGCTACATAGCAACGGTCCCACCACCAGTGTCCATGAGCTCCTTGAATGCCCTGTTTGCACCAATTCAATGTACCCTCCAATCCATCAGGTCTCTTCTTCTATCCATTTTGCTTGATGGGTTCCTATATACCGTTCGTATTCTGCTGTCCCTGTTGACTTGATACTTCGTATGTTTGTTTTGCGTTCCTTTTTATGCGATTTGGTTGCGTATACCATATTATTGGATTTTGTTTTCCCAAAGATTGTTTATGAGCTCAGACAGAGGGAATGTGCAATCGTGCGTGGGAATTATGGGTTGGACTTGATTGTATGGATCTTATGCTTACAGTAATTTAGGTTTGAATGATTTCAGTTATGTTGAATCCTTAGGATTTGCTAGTTATAATGGAGTGGAATGAGGTAGGAATAAGGATAAGTGTACTTTGATTCAAAGCTTGGTTCTTGCAAATATAACTATTCAGGCGTTTTGAATTCCTTCTCGCTTGTGATGTTGTTTGCTCAGAGTAAAGTAATGTGATTAGTGATGAATGGGCAAAGTTTGAGTGAAGCTCTTTTTCTCATTCATGGCCCTATAGAATTCACTTTAACTCATTATCCTTTTGGTACTGTTGTATGAATGCTCCATGTAATAAGTTTGATTTCATCTTAGAGGCTTATTTCCCTTCAATCCACTCAAGTTCACATGGCTTTGCAAATGAATGAGAAAAGGGCTATTCCATGGTGCTTATGTTGATGGTTTGGGAGGGATGTGAAAAGTAATGCATATGACTTACCTGCCTAGGATCCGATCCTATTAGCATAAGATTATTCTAAGTTTAAACGAGCTTAGTGGCTAAACAAGACAAGATAGTCAATCCCCCCCTCCCCCTGCCCGAGGGCCTTTTGAGGAATTTGTGAATGTATATAGAACAATCAATAGAGAATTCAGGGGAAAGAATTGTGATTTATCAGGGCAATGTATATGTGGTAGTGAGGGGAACCTATAGAGTAGCATTCTAAATTAGATTGTTAGCAAGTTAGGATAGCAGAAGAGCATAAGCAATTGTTCAGAAGACACATGCTTCTAGGGTTTATGGATGAGCGATGATTGCAATACTGAGTTGATTTCTACGTGATAAGAGTTTCATTTGTGGTTTACTTATTAGGTCTACTTTATGTTAGAATGACCATAAATTTTCATTTGGGTGAGATGCAGCACAGTTTGAAATTCTCTTTGTTCAGTTCCTTCTGTGCATATCATAGTAAATGAGTTAGGGTGTCTATTTTTCTCAGTTCTATTAGCCCAAGATGATTTTCTGACGTGGTTAGATTTTTGCTATTTCAATATTCTTTGTCTTATTGATACGTATTCATGGAAAATTTAGAATTGGGGAGGTTTGTATTTTCTCTGGCATTCACATGCATGTAAGTTCAGAATGATTTCCTTACAATTACAGTATCCTATAATAAGTAGAGTTGATTATGCTAATTTGTAAGTGATGTTGGAAGTGGCTATGAAATAATTTGTTGATGCTGCTAAGTAGGCCATGAAACCTAGTTTGACTGACACTTCGAAAACATTCATCATAAAAGTTGACACAAGTTACCAAATCCGTGTGAGATGTGACATCTGGAGTTATTGGATTCTGGTTAAGATTTTCCTAGGGAGTGGCAGCCTATAGGAGATTAGATGCATCTCAAGGAACAAACATGGGAAGATATTAAAACCTTCTTTCACTCTTTGATGCATAATGTGTTCCTACGAGTTATGAGAAGCTTCCAACATTTGTGAAGATGCTACCACCCTAGTTTCTTGAATTGGTTGACAACTCTACTGTAGTGACAATATTGCAATTTAGCTTTGCTGAAAAATAACATAGCCATAAAATAAATGCTCAACATTGAATAATTTCTCTTGAAAAGTAATTAGAATGCAGATAATAAAAGGGTTAAGTTACCAAGGATTGAAATCCTACATTATGGAATCCCTTTATTTGGTTTCAGTGTGTTTTCTTGTTTGATATTGTCATTGTTTACAAGCAGAATGTTAGCTTGAGTATATTACAACATTTGGTTCTTGTCCGAGTAAGAATAGGGGTGACTAGATAAAAGGATGTCCATAATACAGTAACTGATTCCTAAATCAATTTTTTTCTGCAGTGCCACAATGGGCATACACTTTGTTCGACTTGTAAGACAAGGGTACACAACCGATGTCCAACTTGTAGACAGGAACTTGGTGATATAAGGTGTTTGGCATTGGAGAAGATTGCAGAGTCGCTTGAACTTCCTTGCAGATACAACCCTCTTGGGTGTCCAGAGATATTTCCCTATTACAGCAAACTCAAACATGAGGCTATTTGTAACTTCAGACCATACAACTGCCCTTATGCTGGGTCAGACTGCTCTGTTGTTGGGGATATTCCATACCTTGTTACTCATTTAAGGGATGACCACAGGGTTGATATGCATTCAGGATGTACTTTTAACCATCGCTATGTCAAGTCTAATCCCATGGAAGTAGAAAACGCTACATGGATGCTAACGGTAAGTATACTATATTTGAAAAGATACCGGGGAAAAAAAAGAAAGCAGAGGAAAAAAACTTCTGACTGAAATTTAAATTACATTAGAACTATGATAAGCATAACAGATTTTGTAAAATTTAATAGATGCAAAATCTTCCTCTCTTTGAGGCATCAAACATGATCTGACTTTCTAGCAGCAACTTTTAGAGCCTTTTTCTGGTCCTGTTTATGCTCCCCACCGCTCTTTCTGTTCCTCTTCATTACCATGGGATGCTGTGGATGTGAGAAGAACTGAATTTGCAGAAAAATATGATCCCACTATCCATGTTTGTGGAATGATCTTGATACAGTAAACTTTGTTATGCATTTCCAGCACATATTCCTTGATGTCATGCATGCACAACTGCAAATTCTACATCTTGAGATATCTTCCAAATTGATTTGGTTGCTTCCTTTTTCTTTCTATTAGGTCTTCCACTGCTTTGGCCAGTATTTTTGTCTCCATTTTGAAGCCTTCCAGCTTGGCATGGCTCCTGTTTACATGGCATTCCTCCGTTTCATGGGCGATGAAAGAGAAGCCCGGAACTACAGCTACAGCTTGGAGGTAGGAGGAAATGGGCGTAAACTAATTTGGGAGGGCAGCCCCAGAAGCATTAGAGATAGCCATAAGAAAGTCAGAGACAGCCATGATGGCCTAATTGTATATCGAAACATGGCGCTTTT
Source organism: Cercis canadensis (assembly GCA_003255065.1). Classification (NCBI taxonomy): domain Eukaryota; kingdom Viridiplantae; phylum Streptophyta; class Magnoliopsida; order Fabales; family Fabaceae; genus Cercis; species Cercis canadensis. The sequence continues at coordinate 1,120,998 of QAOA01007022.1, forward strand.
CTTCTCAGGTGTGGATAGGAAAGAGTTGAAGCTACGAGTGACAGGAAGGATATGGAAGGAACAGCAAAACCCAGAAGGTGGAGTTTGCATACCCAACTTGTGTAGCTAGTTTGTCGCCTTTCTCACTCCCTGAGTCAAATTGGGACTAATGTTATTGCAAGCTGTAGATAATTTTGGAAAGTCTTGATTTATGCCAGGTGAGTGGTGATGGAGGTTTCAACTTACAATAATGCCTCAGTAATAACTTACTTCCCTGTTCTGCAGTTACTAACCAAGATACTTGTCAAATCTTCTCCAATGTGTATCATATGCTATACCCTTGACTCAGCCATTTCCACTGCAATGTTTAATTTGGTATTATTTAATGCTTACTGCTTTTCAAATTCACTGTAATAATTTTCTTTCTAGCTGTTGCACATTATTGTGTATCATATTGCCTTCTCGGATAGTTGAGATCAACGAAAGGTCCTGCTTGGTCTAAAGTCAATAAACAATAAACAGAGCTGCATTCAGATTCCTTGTGTATGTATACTTTCATAGAGTTCCTCATGAAAAGTCGGAATTTTTTGCTGCCCTCAAAATGTAAAACATCCTCTAATAGAAGTACACGATGAATGTATGAAAAATAGTTTATTTCAAGGTAGAAATTTATAATTTTTGAAGTACATAGGACTATAGGAGTTGACTGCACTGTGGAAAATTTATAACTTTTTTGTACTATTTAAGCCAAACAATGATTGTGGAGGAAGAAAAGATGCAAAAGATAACTGCTTTTCTATTGTGGTATGGATTAGTAGTGTGAGAGGACATAAGATAAAAGATTTAACGACTACCAAAAAAAAAAATTACTATTATGCATTTTGTCATTTACAAAGACAAAGCAAGAATTATAGAGGGAACCGAAATGGGTTATGCGGTTTTGTAACAGTGTAGATGATTAAAACAATTAGTGCTTATTCTCATTAAAAAAAAGAACAAGAACTACTGCTATTTGCAAACTTGTAAATGCATATTTTCTTTGCAGTTGTACACATAGCAACTTATATTTAACGATTTACAAATGCTTAAACTTTTTGCTAAGTCTCAAAATGTTTTTGCATTTAGGAGTACATAAAATACAACCATTTCTAAAAAGAAAATGAGCCAGATAACATGACATTAGCAAGGGACAAGAGAAATGGCATGCCTTTTGTGTAGAGGTGTATAGTTCCAGTCTTAGTAAATTTAATTAAATTTAAATTATACTATGTTTGTATGGAAAAAAAATAAAATAAAATTATGCAATATGTGCAAGTATAAAGAAATTGTAAATTTACTTGACACTACTGAAGGAAAAATTATGCACATTGGACCTTTGAGCCAGAAAACCAGTAAAGGACTTTGTTTGCACTTACCATTTTAAAACGACGTCGTTCCAATGTTATCGTAAATGGGTTTTAGTAGGCCTCCGGCAATAACAGGACGTGTCAGGTAGTCAGGTTTTTAACATAAACATCTTCCATCTCCCACTTCATATTCATAACAAAGCCAATGCTCCAACTATGCTCTCAACAATTCTTTCACCGTAGCTTCTATACCTTCATCCATGGAGATTCTCAATGTCTCAATCCGAAACAAATCTCAGATTCTATCTGGAATCCCAACTTTCTACCACAATAAAACTCTGAACCAAAAATTCCCATCAAAACACCACAAACCCAGCTCCAGATTTTACAGAAATTCATTTCCCGTCTATCTATCCATTTCTAGTTGCAGAAAGTTTCAAATTTGGGCTCATTTTGACCGACCCACCAGTCGCCGCAACTCGCTCAGGAAGAAGCTCCTTGATGATCAGCAGGTACGTCTAAATCAGAATCTCCCAGACCCAAATTCTGAAATTCAGAACCCATCTTCTAGCTTCAGTGATATTGGAAATTTAGGAGAGAATTCAAAAAGTAATGTTGTGGAAGAGGTTGATGCTGGTAAGGAGGTATCTGTTGACAATGTAGCTGAAAAGGTTAGGATAGAAAATGCAAAATCGAAACTTTTGGGTGAATCTGTTTTGTTGACTAAATTGGAGAGTTGGGTCGACCAGTACAAGAAAGATATTGAGTATTGGGGCATAGGGTCTGGTCCTATATTTACTGTTTATCAAGATTCCTTGGGGAAGGTAAAGAAGGTTTCAGTTGATGAGGGGGAAATATTAAGAAGAAGCCAAGTTGAGCAAGAAGAGATTGATGACTTTACCGAAGTGAATAACAAAATATTGTCTGCCAAGAGCTTAGCTAGGGAGATGGAGAATGGTAATAATGTGATTCCTAAGAATAGTTCCATAGCTAAGTTTGTGGTTCAAGGTGAGGAGGCTGGTTTCGTTGAGGCAATTCGAGGTTTTACCATTCAGCCTGAATTGCTGCCGAAGCTTTCGAGAGTTGGCAGCCGAGTGTTATTTGTTTTTGTTGTACTGTGGGCAATGAAGAAACTATTTAGTTTTGGAGATAAGGAGGATGAGTACACAGAAATGGAGAAAGAAATGATGAGGAGAAAGATGAAGTCAAGGAAGGAGAAAGAGATGCTGGTGAAGGGCACTGTCGAAGTTATTCCAGAGCCTTCAGGACTGCCAATGATAAATGGAGAAAAGCCTAAATTAGATAAGGAAGAGCTTAGGAACAGTATTCTGAAAGCTAAGGTTTCTGCTGATAAAATTGTGGTGCAGGATTCAATTGCCATGGTGACAACCAAATCTATGAATACAGACAATAAAATTCAAGAAATCAGGGAAATGTCTAGGAGGGCTCGGGAACTTGAGAGAAGAGATCATTCTGTAGATAGTAGGGATAGGGAAATGGATGACACTGTGATTGAGGAATCATCCAATGAAATGGAAGTTGTCAAAAAGCATAGCGAAGAGGATATATGTTTAAGTAATCTTCAAAATGAGATTGTAAGGCAAACAATAGAGGTTAATGATACTCTACAAACAGCATCTGTAGATGTTACAGAAGATACTGACAATGCATTTCTGCATGAAGTAGTTCCTATAGATGGATGCGATCTGCATGCTTTGAGTGCCATTGTTTCAGATGATAGGAAAATTGATAAACAAGAAATTGAATTTACTGAAAGCACTTTGCACCTGAAGGACAAGGAAGACAACCAGCAGTCAGATACTCCCACTGATGACTTATGTATGACAAAGGAAAGTTCTGTCAATAAAAATCCTAGGCTCATACGGTCAGTGAAGGAAGCTAGGGATTATCTTTCAAAGAAACATGACAAACAAGATCCTGAGTTGGAATTTAAAACTAAACACGTGAAAGAAAATATTGCTAACTTGAAATGTCCAACTGACACTGATTTTGGTAGCCAGAAAGACCAGATGTTGGAGATGAAAACCATAGCGTCCAAAAGTGATACTTTTGTTGGAACATCAGATTCTAAGCCTGCCATGAATTCTTGTGAAGATTCTAATATGAAGGATAAGGAGTTTGATCTAACTAAGAATGAGTACTTCGAAGGGTCTGAGCTTGAATATGGAGTTGGAAATCATCAAAAGTCTCAAGCCTCTTTAGACCATGAAGTTAACAGTGTTAGTCCAGAGACAAGGCTATCTGAAAAGACAGAAAATTGGCTGGAGCAGAACTTCCATGAAGTTGAGCCAATAATTAAGAAAATTAGAGCAGGATTTAGAGATAACTACATGGTTGCAAAAGAGAGAGTTGGTCAACCCTTAGATATAAATACTGAGATGGAACTTGTAGAAATTGACGACAAGGATGGAGAATTTGACTGGATGCAGGATGATCATCTTAGGGACATTGTCTTTCAAGTTCGTGATAATGAACTGGCTGGACGGGACCCATTTTATTTGATGGATGATGAAGATAAAGAAGCATTCTTTAGAGGTCTTGAGAAAAAAGTGGAGAAAGAAAACAAAAAACTTTCTTATCTTCATGAATGGCTCCATTCAAATATCGAAAATCTTGATTATGGCACAGGTAGTTTCTTGTTTTTAAACCTAATTATCAGAAAATTTTGATAAACTTTAAATTCCTTATTTTTGGTACATGAATATGAAACTTAACTTATAATCAGATTCTTATTAGCTAGCATTTCTTTTTGGGATGTTTTGACACACCATGCTAATAATTGTCTTTTCTTCTTTTAGATGGCATTAGTTTATATGATCCACCAGAGAAAATTATACCACGCTGGAGAGGACCCCCGGTTGAGAAAATCCCTGAGATCCTAAATGACTTCCTAGAACAAAAAAGGACAAATTCCACCAGAAATATAGACCCTCTGAAGAAGGATCAGAATGGCTTTGCTCAAAAATCAGCAGACTCGTCATCACTTGAAGATGTTGATGGTTCTATAACAACCTGTGATTCGAAGAATTTTCCCAATAAGAATTCAAAAGGTCTGAAGACTGTTATTGAAAGCAGTGATGGTTCTGTTAAAGCTGGCAAAAAGTCAGGGAAGGAATATTGGCAGCACACAAAGAAATGGTCCTGTGAGTTTTTGGAATCTTACAATGGAGAGACAGATCCGGAAGTCAAATCCACTATGAAAGACATCGGGAAAGACTTGGATCGCTGGATCACCGAAAAGGAAATAAAGGAGGCTGCTGATCTGATGAAAAAATTACCTGATAGGAATAGGAGTATCTTGGAAAAGAAACTCAACAAGATTAAAAGAGAGATGGAATTGTTTGGACCACAAGCTGTGGTGAGCAAATATCGTGAATATGCGGATGAGAAAGAAGAAGATTACTTATGGTGGCTAGATCTTTCATATGTATTGGTACGTATATTGTATTTCCTGCTTTCTGCATGTCGATCTGAACATATAAAGTTACAAAGTATCAATATTATATTCTTGAACTATAGTTCTGCTGGATCAAAGCTGCTAGGTTCTCCTCTCTCTTCAGTTCAGATGTCCCTCTCCATTCTTGTTGCCTGTTTTCTTTTTTCTCTTTCTAAAAATTGATACTGAATCAATTTGTTTATCTTCTGTCAGTGCATTGAATTGTACACAATTGACAATGGAGAACAGAGAGTAGGATTTTATTCTTTGGAGATGGCTGCAGATCTAGAATTGGAACCTAAGCCGTATCATGTGATTGCTTTCCAAGATTCCAGTGACTGCAAAAATCTTTGTTACATCATTCAGGCTCATATGGATATGCTTGGAAATGGCCACGCATTTGTTGTCGCACAGCCCCCTAAGGTATTAAATTGGATTGCGCTTGTTCTAGTGTTAATATTTCCATAAATTAGAATTATATCTGTTAGCAATCATTGTAGTGATTGGACAGAGAAAGCTGTGGTTTTTGTTTATGCTTTTGGTTGATAGTCCTTCTGTCTTGTTATGTAATATCAACAAACTAAGGTTGCTCTTTGAAATTTGTATTTCTTTTGTCTACAAAGACTCTTTTTTGGTTTAAACAATTTTTCTTATTCCTCTGCGAGGGAGATTCTTCTTTTGTGCTTCCTAAATTCATGTTACCTGTCATAGGATGCTTTCCGAGAAGCCAAAGCAAATGGGATTGGTGTTACTGTCATCAAGAAAGGGGAGCTTCAGCTCAATATAGACCAACCACTAGAAGAAGTGGAGCAACAAATTACAGAGATTGGTAGCAAAATGTACCATGATATGATTATGAAGGAGCGGTCTGTGGATATAAACTCAATAATGAAAGGTGTATTTGGTTTCAGTGGTCGCCCCACCAAGAGGTAATTATTTGTTGTGTGGTTTCATAGTTCAGCAGTGACGTGATATAATTTTGGCTAATATCTCATCATAGCAACACAACTAGATGCTCCACTTTGTCAATTTGTTTTTAACATTTTCTATGTGGATACTGTATTTATTGGTGTCTTTTATTTCAGTAAAAGGTCGAAGCGGAAGTTGAAGAAACCCCGCAAGGGATGATGGCTCTCACACTTGACTGAAACTGACCATGTTACAAGTTGAAGAAACGCAGGTCCTCCATACCAGGATTTGTGCATGAGGATGTAAATACTTGAATGAGATATGATAGATGCAAGAGAATGATGCTATTCCTGCATATGATATGGTTATTCAAATTTTTCTCTTCTGAATTTTTATACTATTTTTTTTTTCTTTTTCAGAATTGTTTGTAGTGTAGGTAATTGAGAAAGTTACAGCTATTACATTAGCCTCACATGGGCAATTTCTCTTGTGAAATTTCTCCATCTAGAATAGTGAAGTGGGGCTTTTGATTTTATTTTATTTTCTCTCTTTCTTTAGTACCTAGGGTTTTGCTTGTTTGTGGTTAGAAGGTAGTTCCCTCAATCTAATATATTATTTCTTCTGTATGTAATGCCCATAATAAGAATTGCAGTTAGTTATCTACCATTCAAAGAGCCTTGAACTTGTCATTTGCTTCTTTGGGACGTTGGGGCTGAAAGGTCCTCAATTTGACTGTTATATCTATGAATAAACTACACAAATCATTTTACAGTTCATGTATTTTGTTTTCAAATATAACATATACTCTTCTATAATCATATTTTTAAGTTTCAGAATTTGTAAATAATTAATTTAAACAAAGGAAGTATTAACCGAAAGGCTCTTTTAGAATCTGAAGATATCACACTAGAATGTTGCTTAGATACCATAATTTGGCTGTTGCTTGCTAACCAGCACATGTTCTGACTTGACAATGTGGCCTTGATTGGTTTTTATAATCTTTGATATTTGAATTTTGAAGAAGTGGTTGTTCACAAAATCTGAGGAAGAGGAAGTCAAATTGCAAAGAGGCAAGCAAGTTCCACGTCATTGGTTGCGTACTTGCATTGACTTTTCTCCAACGCCATCGCCTACCTCCAACTGCGTTTGACATGAAATAATGCTAGTTGCACTTGCACGAATACTTTAGATAGTAAATAACTTCTGCAAGAATCAGTCGTCATAGCACCTTTGTAAAAACTAGAATGGAAAAGGTTAGGGTTTCGTAGAAGTTACTAATAATGTTACATAGTAATTTTCCATTTAGTTTCAAACGGTTACTGAAATTTTTTGTATCAAATTCCAAATTTATAAATTGTTTGCATTATTTTTACAAAGAAAATAGCATGATTGTATTGCAAAACATTAATTTGTCAATATCATAATGTCACAAAACACGGCAATTATGATTTTCCTTTAGAAAATATATTAATAACTTTAATAATGCTTCACTGAAAAATACTCCATTTTGTAATTATTTACTATTTCCTCAACCTTTGGGGCTTTAAAACACAACAGACACCACTCATTACAAGATAATTACATTGAACTTCAATTGAAAAGGGAAAGGATTTGATACCATCCCCGGAATTCAGAGTTATGAAAGATGTAAAGTAAATACAAACTTGAAAGAATATGTGAAGTGTAGGAAACTACTGAAAAGTCTAGGTCTAAAGAATCTGGTTATTGCTAATAAAGAATGGTTAACAGCTCCAACAAAGGAAAAGAGAAATCCTTTCTCATGAACTGAAAAAACCAATCATTTGAGCTATACATATGTATGTAAACATATGTACACATAGACAATTGTGTACCAACTTCTAGTGCAGAATTCAACTCCAACTAGGAACGGGAATTGGCAATCTCATCAAGGTGCTTGTCCATGATCTGAGAAACAGCATCCAGAAATGTAGCTTCACTTGTGCCAGGAAGCACAGAATCCTCTGCCGCTTGTACAATTTCCTCAATCACAGATTCCCTGTTGATGGATTGCCTGCACATCAGGCTTCCAATAGCAAAGGGGGTGAGCCCTCTCTCAACTCCTTTCTTCAGAAGCATGGTTGAAATCCGAAGAGTACGGGCACATTCAACTGGCAAATCCCATCCATGGAACTTGAGAAGGGCAATGTCTTGTTCAGCATCCAGTGACTTAATGTAGTCAATAGTCTCTTGGGAGTATGGCTGCCGAGCTTGTGGCCAATAAAGCCATTCAAAGGTACAATCTTCAAACTGTTCAAAGATACAAAAAGTCAACTGATCGGTTCAAACAAGATTCAAGGGAAACCCTAGAGACAAATAACTAAGTCCCCTCTTTCTATTCCATCAAGAAAAAAAAAAATTCTGAATTTTTTTGCCAAGCAGGTAGTTTTTTCCATCGATAAAATGGTGGTTGAGCAAAACTAACACACATAGTAAAGCAAGACAGAAGAAAAGTTTAAACTTAACATCAAGGAAACAATATCATATCGGAATGCTAAATTAAGCACCATCGAAGGCATACTGCATTATATCAAAACAAATTAAGCATGGAAATAGTGTGCTTACACTTTCAGGCAAGCAGTATCCGTGATCAATTGGAATCAGCACAGTCTGGTTGTTTTCCTTCTCTGTGCCAAGCAAAATATTCCCAGCATGCCTATCTGCATTTGCCAGTCTTATATCCAACACACTGATTTTGTGTACTTCCTTAACTGGGAAAGCCCCAGGGCCCATATCCTCACAACTTCCACTATTCTCCATGAACATCTGCAAGGAGCCAATTTTAGGAGTCAAGTCCCCTGGATGGTTAAATCCTTTGTGCAAGCACTTAACCAGAACTGTTGGGGGAACCCCAGCAAAGCCCTTATCATCACCAAATAATGTGCGGCGCCCAGTAAACGGATGATCCAAAATGTAAGCTGCAACTTCCCTGAATGCTCCTTGGCCAACTCTTGTACCCTTTTTTAATCCTTCCCCATCTATTGACAAAGGCAAACCTCGAGGATTGTTTACAGCCATTGGCTCTTCATCAATAGGCTTAAAAACAAACAGATACTTTTTCCCAGTTGAATCCAGCATAAAGTAAGCTCCCCCTGTACCCTCAGCAGATCTGATTGGATTATTTCCAGCATAAAGTCCATCATAAGTAGAGTTTATCATATCCAAAATAACTGAAGCTAATTCAATCTTGGGGTTAATAATAACTGGCTCCAAAAGAAGATCCCTATCGAGAGGCTTTCTCGGCACAATATTTTCAAAGACTTTGTACTCCCTTCTGGTATTTTCTTCACTGACATCATAGTTTCTCCTATTAATATCTCCCTTAACATCATAACTTTTCCTATCATTCAACTTTGTTGCTACAAAGGACAGCTCAAAATTTTTCTCAACTGGTCTTGCCCGGACTTTTACAGATTTTCTGACCAACAGATGTATCACTGCATCGTTATGTTTGCAGATATCATCAATAAGCCTCTGGTCCTCAAGCCGTTCCCCATTACACACAACTTCCTGCTGTTCAGGATCAGCAAACTGTTTCTCCTTTTTGGCAATCTGTTTTTTCACATATCCAACATCCCTACCTCGTTCCACATGAAATGTCAACTCCTTCCCACAAGAAGTTCTCACACTGATGACCTGAAGTTCTGACAGTTTGAGCACCAAATGCAAAATATTTCCGTCTGCTACCCCATAATCCCTGAGTAAAGAATTGCTTCGCGCAAGTTCTCGGCCACTACAAACCAACTTCTGATTCTTGACTACAAACCCCTTACATGTCTGGATTTTGAGCTTCACAGACTCAATGGTATCACACTCCAAAACACGCAATGGGGTCATAGACCCCGAAATGGAGAGAAATATGAAAATTGATTCATCCAAAGACAGGTGTGAGGGGGTGTGGAATCCATTTGGAGACAAAAAAGGCTCACTGGGAAATGGACTAAGTGTAGTGACGCCAGCAGACGACATTTTTCACTATTGATCAAGAGAGGGTACAACGAATAAAGGCTGAAGCTTTCAAATAAGGCCTGAGCCCTAATTCCTATTAACGTCACAATAAGACAGCCATATTTGTACAATTAGGCTTACCTGGGTGATGGCCACTATTGCCCAATGCCCAGATGACTTAACAAAAGGCCAAAAGGAAATTTCAACAATATAACACAACAAGCAACAATCTTTTCAAAAAGATAAAATCTTTCAGACCCAATTCCGCATCTCTTCCTCTACAGCTTTTAATCAAACCCCAGAAATGAAAAGAAACCCAAAAGGTTTCTAATCCGGATGAAATCACAAAAGGGAGACCAATGGCGATGAATTCAGGGGGATTCGCGCAATTAACTCAGGAATCAAACAAAAGCAAAGGGAAAGAGATTAAGAAAGTGATTCTTACCCAGAGCCGAAGAACCAGAGGAAAATAATTCCAGGGTGGAGAGTTTTGAGCTTGGCACCAATAATACCAAAAATACAGAATTGGGTTTTGGAAATCGGATTCTCCTTCAACAAAAGCTTAAGGTTTTGAACGAAGAATCCTTCGGGAAAGAAGGGTCGCGATTGACTGACTCTGAAAGCGAGAGAGAGAGAGAGGAGAGAAGACGCGTGTAGCCGGCTGGGCGATGTATACGTACACGTAGCTCGACCAATACAAAGGGCTTTTGACGAAAAATCTTTGTAATGTTGTACAAGTCACAGTTTTGAGTTTTGAGCTGAGATTTTTAATTTTAATCTTTTCTTTTTCACAATAAATGGAAAGATTCGTCGTTTCTACGAAGTTTCCGTTATCGACTGGAGTGACCCCCAAGTACAATTAATCAAAGAATTGAATGAATTGGAATGGTGACAGTGTGACACGCAATTTGAGTTCTTGGTATCCAATCAATGTGGGCTGTTTTGGGGGTAACTGCCTAACTGGTAGCTACTAGTGCGTGGATATGACGTGGTGGATGTCGACGTGTTTAAGATCATGCTACCTGCCCCAACAGTAACCCTTGAATTTTATACATACACAACTGTAAATGATTTTTTGAAAGAATTATATTTATAAAAGAGACTCAAAAGATCTTTATATAATTCTTAAATCATTCGTTTTCCCCTCAGATAATTAGACATTGTAAGTGAGTATTTTTTTTTTTTTACTGGAATAAGTTTTTGTGGCTTTCAAAAGTGAAGCTCGTAAGTCGTAACGTGGAAATATATAAGCCATTCACATAAAAAAGCCTTCAGTAATACAAGATTTGCATATATCAAAAAGTGAAGCTCTGATGCTATAAAATTACATATCAAATTCAACCCATGTAGACATGAAACTTTTGCAAGTCAAAAAGGGTGAATTGCAAGGACTTGGAAATTTTCCATTTGAGAACTCAATGGACTAGCTTCCGCAGATGGAAAATTATCCATGCTGTATGTGTACTTTGGCTTTGAGCAAATTGTTGAGTTTCAAAGTGCCCTTCTTTCGTATCTCAACCACAAAGGAGATGCATACTCAAGATTGCCAAGATTTTCCTCAATGGATGCTTCTTGTACAGGATAAGAGAGCTTTTGGTATAGGATTATACATTCAACTTACAAGTGTGATTCATCTGCTTCTGTATTTAGCACAAAACTAGGAAATGCTAGAGTTACATCCCTGAAAGGAGCATCAACAAGTGATTTAGAAACAGCCATGTGAATTAAAATTACAAAGTATTCAGTGATCATACAAAAATGAAAATAAGTGCTTGTGTAATTCAGGTGAATTTTTTGCATATGAAATTGGAATGTGCTTCCTATCTTTATCCTTAATATTAAAATTATCTGTACAGATATAATAACAAAAAATAATATCAGCTATCCTATCCCTGCATAATGGGAAATTCCAGGTTAAATTCAAAAGCTATTACTTATGTAAAATGTTCATAAACACAACAATACAACACATATCACTGAAAGCAATTCAGAGTTATATCAAGAACTTCATTAATGGATGTCTCATAACATAGAATTTAGAACGTACATCAGATAAGGTAGAGTCATGTTCTTCAGTAATGATGGATTCTTTCCCACATATTCTTCCCATTCTTCTAGATCAATCCTCCCATCGCCTTTTGTGTCTACTTCCACAAATGTCTGTCAACAGCCCATCAGATATGAGTTCCTTACATAGAAAAAATTTAGTCTGATGATCTGAGGGTCTGAAGATAAAACAAACCTTGTCCACAATTGTTTCAACCACATCATCAGAGAGAACCAGATCAGATTCGCTCAACAACGCCATTACCATCTCCTTCAACTGTGAAAATTCACAAGTTGATTTGAAAATAAGCTCCTTACTTTTTATCAAAATTTATCATGGACAAGAAAGAGAAAAAAAAAAAGAAAAAAAGAAAGAGGTACCTCTTTAAACAACTTCTCCTTATGATAAATTTATTGTTGTTCTTGAAATGTCCTCAAAAAAACTATAAAGATTTTATACTCATCTTAGAAATAGTGGTTCTGTAGCTTCATGAATTCAATTATATAGAGGACTTCAAGGTCATTCTAGTTGTAATTTAATTCTTGTCACATAATTCTAGTTCATTTTGGTGTTCCAAATTGTCCAAACTAGATATTGAAATTCAAGAAACAAGTAATAGTGCTTGAAGATCAAGCTAGCTTCCTCCTTACAGTCATGATAAACAATCCCCTATCTGTCGGTCTACTACCACCAAATCAATGTTGTTCAAATTAAAGTAGAATTAGAACTGTCCACATTCCCTAGACAAGAGCTATATCAATTTTCAGCCAACAAAAGATAAGGAAAACATGGTAGTATTTACCTCTTCACGCTCAATGAAACCAGTGTGCCTTAGATCATATAACTTAAAAGCATCTGCCAAAAAGAATTTACACATTTCAGTTATAGCACTATATACTAAAATGTATGATCCAGAAAGCTCATGTGCCTCGTGAATGGCATCTCTATCATGAACTATGTTTCTTACATTTCGTTTTTTCTGCTTCAGAAGTTTTTGGGTGAAAGACACTCAAGGATCGAACAAATTCCCCAAAATCAATATGGCCATTGCAATTGACATCAAAAATATCAAATATCTGCATAAAGTCAAAATTTCATAAGGAAATTTAGAACTCAACAAACTGATTAGCTGGGCAAGTTATAAAGGAGCACAATTTTTTATTACCGTTCTGTAACTATAAATCATGACATCTCAGACTACTCATGTACATTAATAGCAACAAGATAGACCAATTCACATAAGAAATGCGCGAAGAAACAGGACATAATTTGTCTGAAATAGTAATTGCCTGCTTCAACCAGAAAATAGAAACTTCAGTGCAAGTAAGATTTTGAGCATGGAGAAGTTATCAAGATGGTTGCGAGGCACTTGGCTCTAATTTTTTCTGTTAGTCCACAAGTCTTGGCTTGAAATACCATTCTTGATATGGAAAAATGCAGAAACTTAAAGCAGTTGCCCTACAATAAGGCTCCCTTGAGCAGTTGGGTTTAGTATCCATGTTCTGGAGCTGGAGAAATTGAGCATTGGGTAAAATGGGTTTAACCAGCCACATCATTAAATTTTTGTGAGATTGAGATTAAATATCAGGGATAATATGTACACAATCAAGGCCATTAATACAATTAGCAATATGGAAAAAAAATACACCGCAGAAATTCATGCAATATTTGATGGATAACAACAGTTACAACTTCTCCTAGAATGCATACAAAAAACTGCCAAATACTTGATACAGTAGGAGTTACTATGAAATGCTTACCAAATAAAAATCATAACCTTATTAATAACCACATTTTCTTAATTTCTTTTAGCCAAACTGAGTGGTGTCAGAAAAGAGTGCTAATGGGAATAGGATTTTAGCATAGTAATGCAGAAAAACCTCAACAAACATTAAAAATATGTCCCATAACAGATTAAAAATCATGTCGTAGAAGAACATTACACCTAAATCAACATACTCTATCCACAAAGAGACTCCGCTTGTTGTTATTTCTGAAAAGGGCAAAGTGAAGATCTTCCTGCACATTAATAGGCAAAATGTAATATAAGCTATTATTACAACAAATGCATATAATAAGTTCAAAATATATAGTTAAAAAGAAATACAAAGAAGTTGAAAACCAAAATTACCTTTCGAATAAATCCATCTTTGACAATAGAACCGCTTAATTTTTGGTACAACTCATACAAGGATTCCACCTCATTTACAGTAACTGCCAGACATAACAAGAGTTTCAAATGCGTAGATTTATTCCATACAATTGATTACAAGTTCACAAATGATATTCAACAGAAAATGCCACTTATCTAGATTCTCGAGCATCATAAACTATCTTCATGCATATGAAAACACAACATCACAGAAAAAGAAACCATTTAATTAATGGGGGAGGGTATCTAAGAAAACTTCTAACCAAACAATCAAACTATTCTTCATGGCTTTCTCCCTGAAATTAGCCTTATCACATACGTAGTTATAAATTTACTGCTTACCAGTTCACATAGCACAAAATAAATCAATTTTTTACACTACTAAGATCAACAAAGCAACTCATATTTGCACCAAAGAATCATATTAATCCAGACAATGGCGGAACCAAAATTTATGACATCAGAAAAAGAAGCTTTCAAGACCTACATTGTGTTTCAGAAGCAAGAGTAGAAAATTCCTTATTGCCTGGTCTAGGCTTCTTTTTAGCCTCTTCTGGACTTAGCTTATTTTTTGTCACTTTTGAAGGTTTGCAACCCATTATATCCAAAAGCCAATTCCAGTAATCTGAGATTTCCTTGACTCGAAATTTTTCAACCTGCCATCACCCACATACGAATGAAAATTTTAGCCATTTATCCCATCATTGATTACTAGAATTTCAACACTAAATGAACAACTTTTAATCATTCTGAAGATTAAAACTAATAATCAGTTATCTTAAAATACATAAGAATCAAGTGTGGTGATGAAATTCTGGGGTCACTGAACCACAAGTTTTTTTGGGGACTTACTAAAACTTCAATGGACCCATTATGCAGGAATACAAACTTTTTTAAGGTTGCAAGGATCAATCCAAACCTTTTCTGTTTGGCAAATGCAGAAGTGAAAAAATGAAGATGCAGAAACCCAGAAAAAGGGAAAGGAGCAAAAGGGCAATCTATAATTCGAGAAAGAGAGAGAACTTTGACCTCTTTAAATACAACTAGCAGTTAACTTAAGGCAAAGTCTCGCTCACGATCCCCGTGCAGGACAAAAATATGACCCTCTATTGTTTCTACTTTCTACAACAACTTTTGACCAAGAAGTACGATCATCCTTTTTCACATGAGGCTCCTCTTGCTAATACAGCCAGAGGTATGGCGCACCAGAGGCAAATAGACGGTGCAGATCTATAGAGACCATCACTTCACTTCTACAGTAAATCACTGTGCAAATAACGTGTGAGAGCCTTGACCAAAAGAAAAAAATTTGTGAGAACTTACATATGTCCTTTCCTTCCTTAGCTGGACTAAGATTAAATTTTCCTTTAATTAATTTATAGAATAAACATGCTTATGTCTTCAGAGTTTGGTAGACAGATGGTGAGATGTACATGTGGACACTTCTGATTGTCTCACTATTTTATTTGCCTCTCACAACCTTTGTGTGATTAAAGCTTACTCATATATATTATTTACAGAATTAGGTAGATTAAAAATATAAAAAAAAAA
>QAOA01007022.1:1136450-1268784 GCA_003255065.1 Cercis canadensis
TTTTTTTTTTTTTTTTTTTTTTTTTTTTTTTTTAAATATGCATATCTCTTGAATAGGTTTTCTCTTTTCTTTTTGTTTTGTTTTTAAATGATGCAATTTTCTTAAGCAGCTGTTATCTTAAAGAATAAAATGTAAATACAAACGGCCTATTTTTAACAGCCATATTTCAAAAAAATCACCATGATTTCTTATTTATGAATAAATCTATAAAAATAGATACCAAAAAAAGAAATCACCTTTATCTATTTTTATAAATAAAAATCAATTCAATTTCAAATGGCGTATTTTATGACAAAAACAAAAAATTAAATGACGCAATTATTCATAATATAAATATATCGTTTTAAAAGGTAACACATCTCCTTCTCTTAATCTTAATCCATCCTCTGTTTGAACTTAAAACCTTTATGATAAAATAATTAGAATATCTACCTCAAGACAAATAGCAAGCTACATCTTTGGTTTGGTTTAATATTTCCTTGGGTTGAGAAGCTTAAACTTACCAACCAAACTAATAACCGTTAGGTTAGGGGCTTTCCACCCCAATCCAGCAAATGAAACTCTGCCGAAACTAGACAGAAGCCTTTAGTTTAAGTGAATTCAAGTGTTACTTGTGCTATAAGGCAATTTAATAAAAGAGCTTCCGGAGTACGAAAATATATATTAAAAAAACTCTCATTTTCATTCTTAAGTCTTAACATTCCGATATAAATGTATTTATGATGAATAGAATACAATGATTAAGGAGTAGGCCAAGTGATAAAATATTAAAACCAGAGGCTGCAAGGTGTAAATAGCATGTTATTAATGCAATTTGACCAAAACTGGCAACAGATTCAGCTAAGCAGCCACAATGCATGCTTGACAACAAAAGCAGGCTACCAGAAAGCCAAGGAAAGCACCAGCAAAAACTTGAGAAGGCGTGTGGCCTAAAAGTTCCTTGAGCTTCCTTTCACTGATAGGATGCCCTTGGAACAAGGCTGCAACAATCATATTAAGTACCTGTTTTCAAGGAAGACATTAAATTCTTTAGTAAAAGATTTCCTTCTTAAACAAAAAAGGATTAGTGGTTAAGTTCATGCACTCAAACACGATAACAAATGACAACAGAACTAAGTATAATCTATCTCTTCTGACCATTTAAGTTCTTAAGTCCTGATCTTAGAAAACAACAGCAATCAAACATAATAGTATGCTAATTCCAACAAGTGCAAGGGATAGTTTCTAGACCGCAAAAACCTGAACAAGAGACACCCCAAAATCTAAAAGTTCTGTTATGGAACAAATATGGGAAGGTACAAATGAGGAAAGATGCATACACAAATTAACAAATCAAGATTTTTGCCTCTGACTAATAATTTCAGAGCAGGAGTGAGGCGTAACATAGAAATATCAACATAAAACTGTCATCAATTTTTATCCAAACAACAAAAGTCAAAATTCTGATATATTTTTATTATTCTGATGGAAATTTATAAACTTGTTAAATATATCTTTTCAGTGAGGGAAATAGTACAAGAATATAGGAATGCAGTGAGAATATTAAGTCAGGTCAGAAGCATAAGGCATCAGAATGGGTAAACTACACATACAACCTAAAGAATGAAGAAACACGGCTACTTCTGGGAGCAAAACAAAGTCAACTTTGCTCAAGGGTTTGGACCTGAGTTGAGGGTTTAAAACATCCCAGAAAACCTTGAATTAACAACCACCAGAACCAGGACAACCCAATATCAAATATTTTCAGATCGAGTGGAATAAATTGAGCTCCATTCCTAAACACCCTAGGAGATTTTTTTGAGCAGTAAAACTAGAATCAACTATAGACTAGGTATCCACAGAAAAGCAAAGGCATTCAATCCCAAAAAGCAAATATTATGTATGAACATATTCACTTAAGCTGATAAACTAATAGTGTCTTTGGGGGGAGCCACAAAATCATGGTGACACTGTGACAAAGGGTAACTAACAAAAGTGCTGCTTCCACTTTTGAAGCGGCATGACCATGGTTTTGGGGAGTGGCACTCTATAAGTCATGTCAGTGATCACATCCACAATACTCGAGATCATTTTCAAATATCAACTACAATGCTAACCACTACAGATATAGGATTTTATACTGATGTAACATATAAGAGTTCCATTCCAAAAGACTTTATACAAACTAAACCAACAAAGCATGGGCGCACACCCAAAACCACAAAGCATTTAGCTACCAAGACAAAATGCATCCAGTGGAAGAAGAGGTAAATGCCTGAATGGATTAAGATGGCATTATGTCATCCAAAAACATTGATAATAGCGAATAACAGGAAGCATTAAAGACATAAGGTGATGAATTATATATTACCACATTCCATTTTTACTTAAACCACGCTATCATTTCCCTGCAGTTATCTTCCCAAAGCCTTTGACCTCACAAGACAAGATGTGACAATGACATTTTGCATCTGCAGTACTAGATAGTATCATTACACATCGTTTGGGCTCATCTGTAACAGTTCAAGGAAGAATAGCACCTTTGACTTTTCTTGAAGTAGAGTTTTACAAACTTTGAAGCTTGGCCTAATGCAGACAAGAGATTAGAGATGTTCCTAATTTCTAATATACTCAAGCTGGCTAGCAAACTTCTTAAACTCAAAAGATTTAATTGCAACTTAATGAACTAAACACACCATCCCCATTTGATGGAACTTCAATTGGTGGAGCATTTGTCTATCAATGTTGCATGATGCACAATGCAAGCCCGGACATTTTGACTTCAGTTTGCGGTACAGAGTGACTGGCGCAGTGTATAGCCGCACACATGCATTAAAAGACTGCAACTCATTAATCCAAACAGCCAGAGTTGTTTAATGCTTCTCGGGACTGTGATGCTTGGAGGGTTTATCTGGGCTGCATGATACCTATATGGACCACGGGACATAGTTTCCTGATATAGTACCCTATTCAGTCAATACTTTTCCCTATGTTGAGACACCAACAAGACACAATGGTGGGATCAAAACAATAAAATATTCATGTGTACCGCTCAATATGGTAGGATTTTGAACTGTATCAATGGAAATGTAGATGGGCATTTATTTTTTGTTGACACCACTTTTTTTTTGGTAATTGACATCACTTTTGGAAAACTTGAGTTTAAGCCAGAAAAAAGATGTGCTAGAAATAGAGAAATGATGCCATTATCATAAACTAATAATGAAATTATGGAAAACCCTAATGTCCAAAAATCAGCTACAATCATATATTTCATTGTTACTACAAATGGATTTGAATTTCAATACACAAATGTCTAGTGTAGTAAATTTAAATGAATAATCAATGTATTTAACACACCTTAACACCCTATGAACCATGTCTCATTACTTTTTTCTTTTGGGGTGAAAGAATCACTTGAAAGATATTTTAATATTAGTAATTAAGTTCTCAGCATGTTTGAGAAGTCTCTAAATATATTTCAAGCATCCACAAAATTTCCAACACATATCCAGTATGCATCGAATTTTCAAGTTGCCAATAAAATACCTTGATACAACATTTAGTTCATTGATATGGACAAAACGAAAACCTTCATTGCCTTAAAACTTTCTAGCTATATTAGAACCACATTCTAAAGCTAATCCCATCTAAATGGTTAATAAACAAATGTTAATAACTCCACTGCCCCAAGAATTGTTGAACTGAACAATGCACAATACTGTAAAGGTCTTCATCTTGTATGATAAGTATATCTTTCTTTACGAAAAAGATGATAGCCTAGCCTCGTATATACAATGTAATTCTCATGATACAGGTGACTACCTCGAAAAAGGGCGGTACTAGAAAACACAATCCTCTTCCGTTAGGACACATAGACAGACATTTGCCAGAGTAAAACCCACCAAACTAGACAAACAGAATATCAAATNAGGCCTTCATCTTGTATGATAAGTATATCTTTCCTTACGAAAAAGATGATAGCCTAGCCTCGTATATACAATGTAATTCTCATGATACAAGTGACTACCTCGAAAAAGGGCGGTACTAGAAAACACAATCCTCTTCCGTTAGGACACATAGACAGACATTTGCCAGAGTAAAACCCACCAAACTAGACAAACAGAATATCAAATACATCAGCATGCATGAATGAATAGCCGGTAGATTAACCATGCGGTTAAAATCCCATGCACTCAATGAACAGTCACCCATTATACTATGACATTAGAAGGGAACTAAAACCATCACAAATAATTAAGTGATGCAATCAGGACAGCTTTCTTAATAGGTTCTCATGTGTTTCTATACAATACTTACCAAAATAAACCCCTACCCAAAGAAAAAATTGATTTTTCAATATGCACCATCACATCATTGAAAAAGGAAAATTGGCGAAAGAGAAAACAATTAAACACAAACAGGTTTTTACCTCAGCTTGCATCCCAGCATGTCGCCTAACGCCAATAGCATCATACATGACAATTAGACTAAACCCCAAACACACTGGAAACAGCGAATCCGCAACTCCATGGTAAAGCGCCACCGAAGTTGTCAAAGCAGTGCACAAGGCCGAGTGCGACGATGGCATCCCTCCTGAAGCAAACAACAGCCTCAAATCCCATTTCCTCTCCACAAAGAAATTTAACAAAACCTTTATAGATTGCGCTATAATCCACGCAAGCAACCCAGAAACAAATGTTGGGTTCGCAGCTAATGTAGCCACAAATGGACTAATCCGAAGCTTCGCGTTCGTAGTAACACTCAACAAAGCTACTCCTACTCCTCCATTCTGCAAATAACACCCATTATTATAGTAGTCTTCAACCTTCTCTGTATCGCTATAAGCTATAAAACTTGAAACCCATTTCTGGGTCCGCAAAGTTGCCAACTTTTTGATTGTTTGTAAAGCGGGGAACAAAACCCAGAAAGGTTTTAATGGAAAATTTTGATCATTTCTGTTAGAATTTGGGTTTTGGGGGTTTGAAGGGGTTCTATAAGAATAAGTTACAGAAGAAGCTCGAAGTCTCTTATTAAAGTGAGTGAGCTGAAAGAAGGGTAAGTTAGTAGAAAGTAGAGGCTTGATTGGGTAAGAGTTTTCTGGGTTGCAAATGAATGATCTAAAATTAGTTCTTACAGAAACAGAGTCCATGGGAGGGGTTTCTGTTTCTGGGTTCAGTCAGCATTTCAAAAGAGGGAGAAACAGAGGGAAAGGACTATATTTTGAAGATGAAAAGAACATTCGGTGAAGTGCAAGCACTTGACTGCAACTAGTTATACGGGATAAGAATGTAGGGTAGAAAAAGGACCCGGAGCTTGTCTCATTTTGACAATATGCCATGTATGAGCATTTTTTGCAAAGAATATGCTAGAGTATGCTTTCCCTTTTTTTTTTTTTATTTATTTATGTGCTTTTCCCTTATATTATCTCACTTCTTTTTCTTTTTTTCAACATGAGATTGGTCATTTACTCTTAAGCATATTCGGTAAGGGAGGGAACCATGGTCCATAAATTTTTTTGGTACATGGTCCATGGCCCATATTTAGATATGTGGTTGATTACTTGATTGGCATTGCTTCACATCTATAGGGGCAACATTATGTTCTCTAAATTATTACTTATTTTCCATTCTTATTTTAATTTTTTAAATTTTTTTCTTCGTCATCATTAACAATATAAAAAAATAATGAGTTGACATTCTAACTAACTAAAAGAAAATTTGATACATACTAAATTTCATTTAAAAAGTAAATTAAGACATTATAATGTTATAATTTTTTTTTAAAAAAATGTTTGTTTCGCTACTCAAAAAGTGTGATGTGAAATTTGAATTATATAAAAAAAGTTTAAAGAATTTAGTTTTAAATCTATTTGTCCCATAGTAGAGGTGAAGAGAAGTGAAATATATAATGGTGAAAATAATTTTAAAGTATAAATAATTAATAGTATTTTAAAACTTAATATTTTAAGGGGCCAACATATATATTACTAGAGTAGAAGTAAAAAAAAAACAAATAAAATAAATTGTATTTTAGGCTGGATTTTGGTGATTTCCACATTCTTAAAATATGGGTTATTGTTTAGATTGAAGTTGGAGGAGCATGATTAATAATGCTATCCAGCTAATTGTCACTATAGTTACCAAGAGAAAAAAAAGAATATCAATATTAATATTATGAAGAATGGGAATTTGAAATATACTACTAGCGACACACGTCACACCTAATTTATGGATTATTTAAAAAAAAGTTGAGATTTTAAGTTTAAATCTTTATTTCTGTATATTTTCAGTTAAAAAAAATACTACTTTGACTATAGTTTATTAAAATTATAAAATTATAAAGTGAATGAAATGTTGATAGCTTTTACACTGTATAAGTGTATAGTGCATGGCCAAATTTAATTGCCAACTAAAATATTAATTTAGCAATTTCTTTGGGAAAATGTCAAGAGTGAGGATAATGATAAATATGAGAAAATTTTAAAAATTATCAAATGAATGATAGTTTAAGGACAAAAACATAAACACTTCCCATAGAAATACCAAACAAAACCTAAGCTTATTAATTCATATAGTTTTTTTTTTTTTGGTTTGGGTACAAAATAAGAAGGAAAGAAAATAAAAAATGTGAAAATAAAGAAAAAATTAAGGAAATAAAAAATTATTGTTCTTCTTACTTATTTTTAAGTAATATAAATGTACAAAATGAAAAGAAAAAATACATAATTACTAAAAGCTAACTTTTACTAAGATGATGCTTTAAGAAGGATAATTATATATCTCGCCAAAGAAAGAAGAAGGATAATTATATAAATTAAAACAATTAGCTTATGTTTTAGTTTTTTCTTTCACTTTCACCTTAGTTAATAAATTGTGATAAAATATTTTCTTAATTTTTATTCCCCTCATATTCTCTTTTCCAAACAAGCTACTATAAATTGCACCCCAAATTTTCGTTTTCCTCAATATTATTCCTTTCATTTATACTTGTTAGTTACCAAAAAAAAGAGATATAACATGGCAAAAAAAGAGTTATACAAAACCCTTACTTCTCTGAGTACTCATTAATTAAAAAATTAAAGTTAATCATAGATATCTAAAAAATAGCTCAAGAAACTAAATAAAACTAAATTTGTACTTATAGATAAAAGAAGATGATTTTCTTTTTATAAATTTTGTTTATCCTTTTCGCGGGTAATCACATTATTAAAAAAACAAAAAACTCAAGAAGGGGTAATATTGTCAATTAACATATAACCGAAGTGACGAATTTTCAAACTAACATTTGGAAACACTTTCCATTCTGTTTCTTTTCCCGGTTTCCTCTTTGCACGAAACTCTCTCTCTCACACAGCTGGTGCAGGAATTTTTGAGCCTCTGTTGTGCCGAGTTAACTCGCTCATCTCATCGTTCGAAATTCAAAACGCTTTCGTCTAACTGAGCACACTCGCTCGGTCGCTGCACAATGGAGAATCTGATACAGTTGGTGAACAATATACAGAGGGCATGTACGGCCCTTGGCGATCACGGCGAAGGCAACGCCATGCCAACTCTCTGGGACGCGCTTCCGTCCATCGCCGTCGTCGGAGGACAGGTTTCATCCGCATTCTTCTTTCTCTTGAGTTATTCTTTCTTATTTCCCTTTTTTTTTCAATAAAAATTCTAATATAGTGATCCAATGCAATAGGATCTGATCATGTTCTATGAATTTTTCTGAATCTGATTATTTTTTTTCCTTTATTTGAAAATCGGTTCGTTTTATTTCAATCTGCATGTTTGGAAAAAATTTAATGATTATATATATACATATATATATATATTATATTTAGATTAAAATTCTCCAAAATGGAGTTTTTGTGTAGTAATTTGTTGAGCTACGTGACAATTCCATTGGTATTTGAGTTATCTGTATGTGCATAATAGTATTAATCTGTCTGAGAAATATGCATTTTTCTAGTGAATGACTAAGCAATGATGCTACTGTTCAGTCAAACCTCTATTTTCTCCAATCTATGGTTGAATTTGATCGCTGAGAGTGTGTTTAGAAAATGATTTGTAAATGAAGCGAATTCTCAAGTTAATATGATTCTAAGCAGGCACCATATAATTAGCTGTGAGCATTCAATTGTAAATGAAGTCAATTCCAGAAATTTTAATGTTCCAAACATGCTGCTACTGATTTTCACTATCATTGATTGATCTTGGGGGATATTTTGAATAGATTGGATAAGCAGTGGGTTGAATGAATCTCTTGAATTTTGCAGCTGCAAGGTTTTGAAAAGCACACTAAATTACCTTTCTTGTAAAGCTGGGTGATTAATATATAAATCATATCGGAGAACTTCTGCCATTGATATACTGTCCATTTGAGTTATAAGTTGTAGTTTTAATGCTTCCATTATTGCTTAGGATTTTGTGACTGTTGCTAAGTATATCTTGAGATCTATTTATTTTCCACCATTGCTGAAGAATGTCCTTACCAAGGGATTTTGTGGAAGAATCTCTTTCTGCCTCTTCCCTGAATTTATACTCGATGAGCTTTAAAAGACTCGGTTGTGGTACAATGAAATAAGATTCAAATCTATGATTCTTTGCAGTTAATATCTGGTGATTTACTTCTGAATAAGTGTTGTGGTTCCCCTTTTATTACTCTTATTCATTATATTGTAGAGCTCTGGAAAGTCCTCAGTGTTGGAGAGTATCGTGGGGAAAGACTTTTTGCCCCGTGGAGCTGGTAATATATACTGTTAATAGCATATATACATATTCTTGTACACCTTTATGATTAGTTCCTCCCCTCTTTTTTCTTGAAATGAATTTCTGGATAAGTGAACCAATTTCGATGCAGGGATTGTTACTCGACGTCCTCTTGTTTTGCAACTTATTAAGATTGATGAAGGAAAAGAATATGCTGAATTTATGCACCTTCCGAAGAAGAGATTCACTGATTTTGGTATTCTGCTATGGCAAGATAATTTTTTACATATATATTGTAAATTTCTTACATCACACTTAACATCAGTTTGGTAAAAAGTAAATTTAATTGGAAATTTTTGCATCAAGTCTTGCTTACTATGATTTGGAGAAGCATGGATTAACTAGTTCTTCATTTGTGATCTTTCTTTTGCTGCTTCTAAGTAGATACTAATTTTTCCTGTTCTATAGCTGCTGTTAGGCAGGAAATCGCTGATGAGACTGATCGAGAGACAGGTCGCTCCAAGGCAATTTCCAGTGTTCCAATCCATCTCAGTATCTACTCCCCTCATGGTGAGATTGTGGGAAATCACGTATTATTTCTTGTCATCAAAATTGTGAGAGCTAAACTATGATGATCGGATAATTTTTTGTCATTTTCTATCATCACCTTATGACTACTGCCATTATCTTCATCTTTTATTAATCATTGTTTCTTGTGGAAAACAAAACATACGGTGACAATCATGTTATAATTTAGCCCTCTATGTGTGTATAGTGTTTCAGTTTGATGTTTTAGTTGGATCCAAAATGTTGACCAATTTGCTTTTTCCCTCAAATGATTTGAATATTGATGAGTATCACTTTTTAAAATAGAGTTGAGTAGAAACTAATATCTTTTACTTTCATGCTCTTAGGCTTGTGAAAAATATTTGTTATTTTTGTAAGGACAATATTTTGAGTGTGCAAAATGTCCTTTTCGACGGATACAATTTTTGCCTCTGTCTGTGTATGTGTGTGGTGCTTAATTTTTTAAAGAAAATTTTCAATTTAATTATACATGCATCTATTTCATGCATTGAATATTGTGTGACCTTGGCAGTTGTCAACTTGACACTGGTTGATCTTCCAGGACTTACCAAAGTTGCTGTAGGTGAGTTTTTAAGATTAACATTTTTATGCCAGTTAAGGATTACATGATTCCAAACACAAAGAAAATGCATTACATTACCTGTGGTGTTGTAGAGGGTCAACAAGAGAGCATTGTGCAGGACATCGAGAATATGGTTCGGTCTTTTATTGAAAAGGTAATTATTCTTATAAATTTCGAATTCATACATTCAGAAAAGATTTTGATTCATGTGAGAACATCTGTTTCTGTTATGAGGCAAGAGTAGTTCAGTGCAACTATTATATCAACATGAATGGTTTGGATTAAAAAATCAGTTGAAACTAAGTCAGGCATCCTGATCCAATTGTTGTAATGAACTTCTCTTACTCTAACAGTAGATAAATGCTCTCATATAGAATGCTATGTAGGTGTATGTGCATCCGTGGTGCAAACTAAACTTCCTGAGCATATAACCAATGAAGTACCGCAAGATATCTCTTATTGTTGTTTTCAACTGGCGTTAGATGAATACACGTGACATTACGTAAATCTTTCTCTTATTTCAGCCCAATTGCATCATTTTGGCAATATCTCCTGCCAATCAAGATCTTGCTACCTCTGATGCAATTAAGATTTCTCGTGAAGTAGACCCTAAAGGTAAGTTGCTAAACAAAATTTTTTGTGATACTGATATTGCACCGGCACCGTACATATGGAGTGTGTTATTTGGAATTAGCTAATAAAGTTGTGTCTTCTGTATTAAGTAATTTCATAAATTAACTAAACCTGAAAGTATAGAAGATGTGAAAAGCTTTATCTTAAGAGAGAGATAGAGAGAAAGAATCAAAGGCATACGCTACAGTGCTGCAGCAAGGCGTAGAATATTGTCAGTTGATTAAATCTCTTCTTGTGTTGGGTGCCCTGAATCAACAATTCCTCATATAGAATGTTAGATAGGAATTTCTTGATAAGTAAAGATTTGCATTAGTATGACTAAATTCATGTGGATGAAAACCTAATAATGTGAGATCATATGTAGTTATTGTTGAGAGATATGTTAATTTGAAATGTAAGTTGCCAATAGTTTTAAGTGATAACTTAAGAGGGTTCAATGGATTGTATATTTTTGAGGTATGGTAGGTTATTTTCTCCAGGCCTCTCCTGGTGACTTCCATACTGAGAATCAGTTTCTATATTCTGTGTTCTGACTTTTGATTTGTCAATGCTGTATCACATGTCTTTAATCTTGATATAAACAGAAAACTCAAAATGTGTTTTATGAGCAATAGACTGATGATTGAGCTATAATGTGGCTGAAAATCACTTATTTCTGAAAATGGTTTTCCTTTTATGCTTGATCTTTATGAATTAATTTTATCCTCCAATTTTCAGGGGAAAGAACATTTGGAGTTTTAACAAAGATTGATCTTATGGACAAGGGTACTGATGCAGTTGATGTAAGTTTTCTCTTGCCGCTCTCGAAATAGAAATGGTAGGGTACAGAACAAGGTTTGCCTTGCCCAAAATTGGTCCCTTTTTGGTCTGTTTTGACAAATTTCTAGCATGGGACAAGTTATTATACAATAAAGCAGGGAAGTATACTTCAACCAAGTTAGGAGTGGGATTGATTATATGGTAGAAATGTTTCGTATTAGTAACAACCATTTGGAGATTTAAAAACCATTGTTTTCCTTATGTTGGATATCTACTGAAAGAGGAATGGAGGAGATATATTATCTTGCACGTATTGAGTAACAGTGTTATTATTTAGTTTATATATGCCTTTACATGCGTCAAAATGAATGATACCAAGTTTAGGATCATATATCAACCATTTTCTCATAGATTTTTTTTTTGGCCATAACTATTTTCTCATAGCTAAGAGCCTAAGACTTCCTTGTTCTTTCTTTTTTAAGCATAACCATTACTACAATCATTTACTAAGTTCGTAGAGTGGCTTTCTCTTATTGTTTTCTCTCCTCCTACCCTTTTTGTAGATCCTAGAAGGAAAACAATATAAGCTAAATTTCCCTTGGATTGGCGTTGTTAATCGCTCCCAAGCTGATATCAACAAAAATGTTGATATGATTGCTGCTCGGCGTAGAGAGCATGAGTACTTTGCTAACTCTGAATATAGGCATATGGCTAACAGAATGGGCTCGGAGCATCTAGGAAAGGTGATGTCTAAGGTATGCTGAATTGTGATCCTACTCTTTATGTAATACATGAAAATGCATTTACACATCTAATTTGGAGGTACAAGTGAATATTTCCAAAATTGCTATGCTTATATTTTAATAATTGCGGTCAAATTTTCAGCATTTGGAAACTGTCATCAAGTCTCGAATCCCAGGCCTTCAGTCACTTATTAGCAAAACTATTACTGAACTAGAGACAGAATTTAGCCGTATTGGGAAGCCTATTGCTGCTGATACTGGAGTAAGTCACTTTCTCCCTCGCTTCTCCTTCCACCACAACAAAAACAAGACTTTTGAATTCATCATTTTTTTACATGTACTAACTTCGTTGTGGAAGATGTTTAAAATAAGCCTTAAATTTCTTCTTGTTGGATTGGTCCCCGCCTCTCATTAAAGTTTCAATTGTATAAAACATTTCTAATTTAATTTTCTTTATCTTTTTGCAGGGAAAGTTGTACACGATAATGGAAATTTGTCGAACTTTCGATGGGATATTTAAAGACCATCTTGATGGCATGTATGTCCAATTGTGCTGTTATTTAGTCTATAATGTAATTTCTTCATCTAAATACAGATCAGTTTGACCTTGGAATAATTCTTTTTTTAAATGTCTACAGACGGCCTGGTGGTGAGAAAATTTACCAAGTATTTGATAATCAATTTCCAGCGGCTCTGAAAAGACTGCAATTTGACAAACATCTTTCTATGGATAATGTGCGAAAGCTAATAACTGAAGCAGATGGATATCAACCTCATCTCATTGCTCCTGAACAAGGATATCGCCGTCTTATTGAATCTTGCTTAGTATCTATTAGGGGCCCTGCTGAAGCAGCTGTTGATGCGGTATCCATTCATATACAAAAATAATTTACTTTGATAGTTTTCTGTATATTAAAATTTGCATCATGATCATTTAAATCAATGATATGTGAGAAACGTGTAAATGACTTCTTCTAATATGTTTCTTTCTTAAATATAGCTTTCATGAAGTTTATTCACCAGTTGTCTTATGCTGATGGTATGAAATATTTTGTCCATGGATGGGAATAAAAATTTGATTTTTTTTTTCCTACAGATTCAGTATTCCTTGTCTGTTATCCGTGATTGTAAATCCCTTGTCTCTAGTGCTGCCATTTCTCTCCTAGCTTATTATTTGAGACCAATTGCCTTTTTGTGTTAGGCGATTTCAATTAATACCTTACTTTTATAATGTTTCAGGTACATGGAATTTTGAAGGATCTGATTAATAAGTCTATGAGTGAGACCTTGGCAAGTGGCAAACTGCTTATTTTTATCTTAAATATCTCTGCACATTTAAGATTTACGATGATTTAGTAATTTATTATGGTATCAAAGCAAGAATCCTTAGCTGAAACCTTGTCACATCACTTTTTCTTCTCAGTTCATATGAAAAAGGTCCAGGGCA
The DNA here is from genome assembly GCA_003255065.1 of Cercis canadensis. Classification (NCBI taxonomy): domain Eukaryota; kingdom Viridiplantae; phylum Streptophyta; class Magnoliopsida; order Fabales; family Fabaceae; genus Cercis; species Cercis canadensis. The sequence goes on from QAOA01007022.1 coordinate 1,149,861, forward strand.
ATAAAGAATTAAGTTCAGACCAAGAGGGATGTATGTTTGAGAGGGTGAGGCATATAGATAGAGAGGGAGAGACTAATTTTCTAGGCTCTCCATATCTTACCCTTTAGATGAGCTGGTTAAGCTTGTGGAGAGCATGAGAGAAATCAATTTGATCAAGACTTGATTCACCTGGCCCGAGATTAACTTTGTCATTAGCGTACATGTTTTGCAACTAATGGAACTGAAAGTAGCAGAACTTTGATATTAGAAAGTATATAAATTTGTTATTTTGACAGAGTTATATCATTTTGACATGTTGATAACCAACATAATACTACTATTATTTTTTGATATCAATCTACTGTCTCAATATATCCAAGTAAATGCATTTTTCTGTTGGTTCTAGGAATTAAAACAATATCCCACCCTCAGAGTAGAACTCGGAAGTGCAGCAGTTGACTCACTGGAGAGGATGAGAGAAGAAAGTAAGAAAGCAACTCTGCTGTTAGTTGACATGGAGTATGGTTATTTGACTGTTGAATTTTTTCGTAAACTTCCCCAAGATGCTGAGAAGGGTGGAAATCCAACTACCTCACTTTTTGACAGATACAATGATGCTTATCTACGTAGAATTGGTAAGTAACTGGGATCAACTAAAAGAATGTGGGAGGGTTCATTTTTTAATCTTTTGTTACTAGGTCCTACAAATATAAATAAAGGACAAGGGAGAATCTGCAAAACCGTGTAGTCTAGTTGCATCATATATAACATAACATATGTTGATCGAATTAAAGTTTGTGTTTCCCCAATTCCTGGATTGCAACAGGTTCCACTGTCTTGTCCTATGTGAACATGGTATGTGCAACCCTGAGGAACACTATTCCCAAGTCTGTTGTTTATTGTCAAGTGCGCGAGGCTAAGCGCAGCTTACTTGATCATTTCTTTGCAGAGTTGGGGGCAAAGGAGGTGAGGTCTCTTAATTGTATTTTCAAGTACCCTTGAAAAATTCATTATATAAGTAAGATATGAAAATGAGCTTACATGCATTTTCTCAAATCATGTGTTGTTTTTGCAGGGAAAGCAACTATCTAAACTGTTGGACGAGGATCCTGCAGTCATGCAGCGCCGTATCTCCCTGTCAAAGAGGCTAGAGCTATACAGAAGTGCTCAAACAGAAATTGAGGCAGTTGCATGGGCAAAGTAGAAAGGAGCAGTGTTAGTTTTCCTTGCAAGTAGAATGTTGGTAGTTATTTTGTGCTAGTGATAATTCTTTAGTTCACAATACAAGTTCTTCATCATAGAGGGAGAAAGAGTATAGTTTTTGCTGCGGGTTAGTGAATAATTTTCACCTTTGCTTTTGTTGACAGGCTAGGCTCCTGTGCTAGTTATTTTTTATGCGATGTAATTTAATTTATTCAATTTTTACTATTGGTTTATAAACCTATACTTTATTCATATATAATCATTCTTTTCTGTGAAAGTGGGAAGTGGGCATTGGATGTATTGTTTGAGCTGGATGCCTCCTTGTGGAGTTCGTGAGTAAGTCATTGGTAATAATTCGCAAAACCACCTTTACAATAACGAGCACAAACTCTGATTAAAAAGAGTATACCAAAAAAATGTTTAGGATATTAGTTAAAATTAAATAGAAATTAAATGAATTTGTTTAAAAAAATATATTCCAAAATTTAAAAAAATAAAAAAATATATATATAATTATTAAATTAATATAATTTCAAATAAGTTTCATGAAAAAAAAATATTTACAAATGAATTTCGAACACTGCCTAATCTATTGTCTTCAAGTAATGTCAAAACAAGAGTGAAAAAGTACAAAAAAAAAAAAAAGGAGAAGGCTATAAATATTCCTAAAGCTATATGATTCTTGGAAGTTTTTATATTCAAGTTTTCAAGTTTCAACAAAAAAAATTCGAGTTTTTTAAGAAATCATATGCGTTGTGTTCTTAATTTTAGATTCAGTTCTCAATTCTCATTTAACATATAGGATAGCCATGTGAAAAAGGGGGGAAAAAAAAGGGAAAAGTACAAAAAAAAACCCCTTCAACTATGCTCTATATGTGGTTTACCCCAAAAACTTAAAAAACATAAAGAAAAATTTCTTGAACTTTTAAAATGTGCGTTTTACCCCCAAGACCTTGATGTCCATCCATTAATAGACAGAAGAAGAGATTGAAAGATCAAAAAAGGAGATAGAAGAAAGGATTTGAAGCATAACCTTTGGGGTTTCAATTCTCTAAAGATTTTGAAGTTATTGTTCTTATTTTCTGAGATCAAGCCTTCATGAACCCTAGGAAGAAGGGGTACCGCTTTGCTGCTACCTCTCACTTTTCGTGCTTCATTTTGAGCTTCAATCTTAAAACTAATAGCAAAATATTGTTGTAAATTTCACAAGCTTTAAATTGGTATGCAATTTGTAAATTTTCGTTTAGAAATGAGGGAGATATGAAGAGAACCTGAATAGATTTGAAAATAGCTCAATTTTTGGAAATAGAAACTCACTAGAAATTGAATATAACAAATTTTAAATATTATTGTTTGGCCCTTAAAATTTTGAATATTAATTTTCACCCTAATTTTATAAATTTATTTTCATTTATATCTCTATAAATTTCACTATAACCCAAATTAATCACATCACGTGCATAACACGTGCTCCTTTCTGTCTATTAATGGACTGACGGTAGGGTCTTGGGGGTAAAACGCGCATTTTAAAAGTTTAAGAAAGTCTTTCCTATATTTTTAAAGTTTTGAGGGTAAACTGCACATAGAGTATAATTAAAAAGGGTTTTTAGACTTTTCAAAAAAAAAAATACAAAAGCACAGAAGAATATGGAGGTGCGGGGAATCGAACCCCGTGCCTCTCGCATGCGAAGCGAGCGCTCTACCATATGAGCTACACCCCCTCCTGTTGAAATAATCGACCATAAAATGATAATATCTATTTTTTTATCCATTCGCCTTTCCTTATCTCAAATTTCTCCTTCACACTTCCTCTCACTCATGCATCTTTAATGAAGTGAAATTTAATCTCAAATTTGATTGCACTCTCTTCTAACATGTATGTAACTTTTTATAAACGAATGCTACCTAAGAAAGAGCATTCTAAGTAGGTTTATCTGGGCCAAATAACATTATTCTTTCAAAATATGTATAATTTAATTTGTTTTAAGAAACCAAGTGGTAAGTTTATAATTTTTTTTAGGGGAGATACATGGCATTACTTTATCTAAGAGATACAAACAAACAAAGATTAACTCTATACAAATATGTAAAGTTTTCTTTTTAACAAAAAGATAAGAAAAAAATCTTTTTTGGGGGCCGGGGAGAAGGGAAAACAATTCAGGAAAATGAAATCAAAATAGGTAATTTTAGGTTAAATTATTTGCAATCTCTTTAGTTTTAAGTTATGTGTAATTTACCTCTATATAATTTCAATAAAAGCCATTAACTCTTTGCGATTTGGTGGCAATTATGTTCTTCCTAGTTCATTCAAACATGAAACGAAACACTTATCATGTGACCAATCCATGACCTTTTAAGTGACTGAAACCAACCCTTCACTTTTTTTTTCCTTCAACCAAAACTTTACAAAAGTTGGATAAAATCTCCATGTATGAAGACACGTGATTCTTTCTCTAACTATCTCCTATTCTTCACATAGACCTACATGCATGAAGCTACATGGACTATTTTTCTAACCAACTCTTTCTATATAAATGGTTAAACATCCATTTCACATTATTGTCATCAAAATGGGTGAACAGTAATGACGGATTCAGAAAGAAGGGAAGCCAAAGACAAAATAAAATTCTCAACAGAATAGATTTTGTTATTATAGTGTTGATGATGAGTAAAATAGTCTAATTTTAACCTCAAAAAAATAGCAAAATAAACCAAAATCAGTAATATGTTAACCCCAAAACAGTAACAAAATTAAGACTAGAACAACTTTAATTCAAGCATCAAAAGGAAAGAGAATAACAGCTCAAATGGATGAAAATTTGTACCACTAAATTTAAATATGCTCTAGAGTATTACAAAAAAAAATAATTCTTTAGTAGAAATAAATAGCACAAAACAGAAATAATAAAAGAAGGACATAATAGAAATATCAATGTGAACAAAAAATCATAAAGTTGAGTAGAAAATACATATAAAATATAGAAGCAGAACAAAAAAATACAAGAAAAAAAAAAAGAATGCAATACAGTGACAGAAAAAGAGAAATCAGAACAACATAATAAAAAGAGACAGAGCAAGAACAGGATCAAAAATATATATTAAAATGAAAAATCATAATAGAGAAAATAATAAAAATAATAACATAACAAAAATAAAAGGAAGAACATAAATAAAAAGAAAATAGAACATAAATAATAAAAGAAGAACAGAAAATACACATTAAAATAAAAATAAAAATATATTAAAAAAAATATGACAAAAATATACTAATATAAACAGAAAATACATGTAAAAATTAAAAAAAATAAAAAAACATGGGGCCGGTTCCCCCTTGGCCCTCCTAAATCCGTGAATGAAAAAGAGATAAGATAAAAATTCCCTTTTTAGTAGCATAATATATACATTATAAATTTCCATTGATCATACATCTCAAAACTAAAAGTTTAAAAAAGTTTTGAAGGAGATACGAAGAATTGAGATTTTTTGAACCTAATAAAGAAGTGATGAATGTTATTCATTCAAAAAAGAAAAAGAAAATGAGTATTATCAATTTGCCAAAATGACATGGAGTATCACAAGTGATTTGTCCTAAAAGATCATAAAAGTAGTCAAAAGAAAATGACGTGTAACATAATCATATTTATACTTTACACGTAAATGCTGAGTATGAAGTATCATAACAACTCAAATCTCAATCCTGCTGAAGAAAGAGTATATTTCTTTTGGTTATTTGGAATAAATGCAAATTTAGCATTTCCAATAAACAGAAAACGGAAAACCCCCTCTGTGCGGCCACGGGTTTAACCTCCGCGGTTTGACCACGGTTTCTGCGTAACCCCATTATTATAGCGAAGGTTCGAACTTTTTCTTCCTTATATTCTTAGAAGAACCCAAGACAAGAAAAGAATAAAAAGGCTCATATATATTTATTATATATATATATATAAACCTTCACAATTAGTGAGAAACTCAGGACCATAAAGCAAGCGTGTATCTGTTTGTCCTCGTTTGCCTTCTGTTTCTTTTTGAACCTTAATAGCTTGGAGCTGTGGAATTGATAAATCTCTATATTTCTGGAGTATTTATTATCATTATGGTTAGTTCTATGATGGATTGGTCTGCAACATCTGCTACAAAAGCTTATATTGATACACTTCAACTGGTATTGTTCTTTCCATGATCTCCCTTTCTTTTCCTTTTTCATTTTATCTTTCTGGGTATGTTTCAATTCTCTCAGAAAGGAAAGGCTTTGATAAATGATGAATCTTTAGGTTTTTTATGGCTTTTTATTATGGCATTATATGTAAAAAACAATCCCAAATTTGTGATGGAAATTCCAGTTTTTTCAAGAGTGTCTTCATTTCTATTAGAAAAGAGAAGGGTTGAACCAATGATGAATCAGGGTACATTTGTTATTTGATTCATCTTTGTCATTCTTTATATTGGAAGTAAATATATAAAGAACAATTCTCAATTTGTGGTAGGGAATCCACAGTTTTTACAAGCATTTGTTTTTCATTTTAAATTAGGCTTTCTGTTTCTCCACATTGAATTGATTTTTCTTCCAACAAATGAAACATAAATCCACAGGTTCTGTTATCTAATTTCTGCCATGGTTCAATTGCACCAGAAAGAAAAACGCTGATGATTCCTCAGTTGCTTGAATTTAGCTTTAATTAGTTGGTGGATGAAATTTTGATGTAGTTAATGATGCACAAGAAAGAGTTGGTAATATCTTAAAAAAGTTTTGGTCTTGTTTATGTGTGTCTTGATAAAATGAGGTTGTCCTTGTCCATGTGTTTTAAGTTAAACATTATACATGTGAATTTCAGAATGGAAAATGGGTAACACTTGTTTGATTGCTCTTGACAGTGTAACAATTACAGAAGACAATGTGACCCTTGGAGAACGCAGGAGCCAGGAAGCAATGAATTTGTATCTGCATTAGCAGCAGGGATGAGAGCAAAACTAATAGTGGAAGTGACATCTCGTGCATCCCCATCAACAATAGCCCTCGCAGCTGCTGCGCGACAAACTGGAGGAAGACTGGTGTGTATTCTCCCAGAACTAGTTCTTGATGAATCCGAACAAGTTATTAGGAACTCGGGGCTGGAAGACCAAGTAGAATTTAGAACTGAAGACCCCTCCAAGCTATTGCCTAACTATGAAAACATTGACTTCTCCCTTGTGGATTGCAAGGATGAAGATAATACAAGGTTGCTTGACTTGCTAGATGTTAATCCCACAAGAGCCGTGGTGGTGGCAAACAATTTGGTTGGTGAGAGAAAAAGGTTAGAAGGCCATTTAAGAGCAAAGGATGAGAATGTAGCAATAAGGTCTCTCAAGCATCCGATAGGGAAAGGCATGGAAGTTACTATGATTAGCAGAAATGATGAAGCTAATAAGAGAATTGGGGTTAAACAACGCCATAGCCGAAAGAAAAGGAGTAAAAGCAGGTGGGTTGCCAAGTTTGATGAGGAGAGTGGTGAGGAACATATCTTCAGGGTTCCTGAAGGTACTGGGGTTAACAATTAACATAGCAGCTTCCAAGGAATTGCTACAACGAAGTTACAAATTTAGTGTCATAAGGCGCTTAGCATACTATGCTGTCGGGAAAACAAATGTTTTAGGCCTGATCACCTCGAACCACTCTAACTTCTCAAGTTCTTCACTGAAGCACACCTCCTGATTTCTTCCATTTGAACCAATATTGTGCTCCTATGTTTTTCCCTATATGCGAATCAGTAACAATAAAATGAGTGTGACAATAGAAGGTTAAATGTAGCTAAACGCTCCTGGACATGATGCTTCCTACATAGAGTTGCTGTCTAATAGAGAATTTAACTCGTTCTTTTAATAATATTGTATCCTATTAACCAATATTTGTTCTCATTATAGAACTAATTGAAGGCAAGGCATGTAGCCTGTCTCCTATATACTTGAACAATATATGGAGATTTACTATTAATACCCGAAACTCTGATCTTTGTATTAAACGTCAATGCTTAAGTGACTCTTTTGAGATAGAACGAAAAAATAACTATATGATCTAAGGTTATTGGTATTTGTGTTGTTTTTCTTCTTTTCTGTGTTCCAATTTTTCCATAGATTTCCTTATCATATGCTGCGAACTGTAATCTTATATCTGGGCCTTGCATATGATAAGTTCAATTTCAATTGCTACTATTCCTAAATAGTTAATCATGTAATAAGAATTCACGAGATATGATAATAACTTTTCAAATGATCCCCTCAAAAAAGTGTTCTCTAGCTTGCTTTTTCATTTCTAAGTTTTTGTTGCGTTATATTGATAGATACCTTAAAAAACAAGCGAATCCCTGTATTCATCATTTACCTTTTTTCCCAATTAGTATTTTATGTCTTCTTCAAGCAAGTTGCCTGCATTTGGAACAATAGCACACATATATAAAAGCACACCTCCTCACACTTTGCATGTAGATAAATCTACATTCAAATTGGCCCATTAAATTATAATAGATTCTACTAAAATTTTAATTTGATAACTTAAATCTAGGAAATGTGAGCTAGTGTGCAAATTAATATGTGCATTTAGTGTTCTTTTTTCTTTTCCAAATGTATATAATACTTTATATCTGCCAGAATATTGTTAAGGTCAAGAGATCTGATTTCTCTGAATCAACTTTGAGTTGTGCAAATTGCTCCCTTCGTAACCAAAAAAAAAAANAAAAAAAAAAAAAAAAACAGAAATCTTTATATTTTCTGTTCTATGTGATTATTGAAGCAACAGCCCTCCTCTTGGGCCAGATTCGTTTCTGACACCCAGATGTGTGTTTAAGCATATCATATGATTGGAAGTTTGAACATTGGAACATCTTTATTGGAATAAAAACGAATATTGCTAAGAAAAATGTCAGAAAAAAGTTCACTAGGTGAGAAATGCTGTTGGGTGTTGAGTATGCAGGAATAGACGTTGATGATGATTATATTGCTGTAACAACCACTATCCCCACCAGCAGCCACCAAATTCAAGCCTTCAAACCCAAGAGACTAATACCTTTGAACTGCCTTGTTAGGCCTTCCTCTTCACATCTCCTCTCTTATTGTTGAGTTTTGTAACCAGCATTATTCCATGCCTAAGATCTCTTTTGGGTCTAGTCTATGAATGGCAAATTTGAGATCTTGGACTCAGCCATGGACAAATTTTGTCAGGCTATGTGTTCTGAGTCTTGTCTTGGACTTCAAAATCATCACATTGGCGGATGATAATGGGGGCAATGGTTTGGCATCACAAAGTGCTTGCAAGAACGCAAATTATCAAAGTTTCCTCCCACCACCATATCAGAATATATCCTATATGATATGTAAACCTGTATGGAATACATATGAATTCAGGGTAAGTTCAGGTTGCATTAGAATTTTAATGTTTAGTTGTGGGTTCTAACCATTATTGGTAATTTTTTACTTTAGGTTAGTCTTATTTTTTATTTTTTATTCTTTTTGTTTTGATCCATTGAAGGCTATGCAATAGGAGGTAGCCTATTCTTTCTCGTATATCCCGTCTCACTTGTTTCCATCTAGATTTGGACCCAAGACCTCTATGATAAAATATTCAATACTCAATTATTTGAGTGTATGTGCCTTTAGACCTACATAATTTCAATATTTTTTCAAGAATTTTTTATATTTTAAAATCATGGGTAAAAACTATATGAATCTCATTTTTGTGCCTTTGTTGTATCTAATTAGTTGTGAGTTTTTTTTTGTAGTATATCCAGAATGATCATACAACAACTATTATATTATCTGCTCCCTACACAATAGGATGGGTAGGAATTGGATTCTCTAAAGATGGAATGATGGTTGGATCCAGTGCCATGGTGGGATGGATTAATAAACATGGTCAAGCAAAAATAAAGCAGTTTTATCTACAGGGTAGGAAGCCATCAGAAGTCATAGCAGGCAAAGGTGAACTGCCGCTCAATAATATGCCTGCAGCTGTGGCAACTAATGGGGCTGAAATTTACATGGCATTTCAGTTGCAAACCACAGCCCCTATTGGGAAGCAACCGATTTTATTAGCTTTTGGCACTAAGTATCCACAGAACCACCACCTCTCAAAGCATGTTGATAAAACAGCTATCCTGTTTGATTTTTCCTCAGGTGCAAAATCATTTCTCTTCATCTTATAGCAGAATAGTATCTGTTCCTTTTTCTTCTATTTTTCTGCCCAAAGTGACAACTCATTCCAAATCCCTTAGCAAAACTTTTGAGGAACAATTCCTCTTCAATTGTTTTTGGAAAAAAAAATTCAACTTTAGTTCCTAACCCACATTTACAACAGAATTACTATACTATTTGTATAAATACATTTTATCACAAAACCATTTTGAGAATCAAAAGAAAAAACTTCTTGTTCAAACGATCATGAAGGAACCTATAGCATCTTATCAGAAACTTGACCAACTATGCTTCTCACAGGTTCAAAGGGTTCTGTATCCAATAAGTTGTTTCTGATGAGGAAGAACCATGGAATAGTGGGTATAATAGGCTGGGGCCTAATCATGCCTACAGGAGCAATTGTTGCAAGATACTTGAGACACAAGGAACCCCTATGGTTCTATCTTCATGCAGTCACTCAATTTGTGGGATTTGCATTTGGGCTTGCAACAGTTCTTCTTGGATTACAACTCAACAGAAGAATGCATGCTCACATACCAGCTCACAGAGGCATAGGCCTTTTTGTCTTTGTACTAAGTATTATTCAGGTTTACCACTGACCCATATCTATTTAGCCCTCTACCTATCACTCTGTTAAGTACAATTTTAACTGACTTTAGAGCTTTATAAGTTCAGATATTGGCGTTCTTCTTCAGACCAAACAAGGAGTCTAAGATTCGCAAGTATTGGAATTGGTATCACAGTTGGTTTGGAAGACTGGCACTTTTCTTTGCAGCCTTGAACATAGTTTTGGGGATGCAAGCTGCAGGAGCAGGGAGTGATTGGAGGATAGGCTATGGTTTCCTTGTTAGTATAGTAATTGTTGCAGTTATTGTTCTGGAAGTGTTGGCATATTTGAAAAGGAAAGAGATGCGTTCTCTGCCTCCAAGCTTCCAATTGGACCCAGTTGGAGAAGCAACCTTTCCAAGTAGTTTAGCTAAAGGTATGCTCTTTCCTTCAATCTTTTTTACATCCTTTCTTGTTTAATTAACTTCATCTTTGCTGAGGTTTTTGCTAAAGAAGAAAAAAAAGTGCTAATTCTACATATCATGTACCATTTTGATGCAGGGTGAATGTGATTGTTTGTAGTTTCGTACTTCCACAAGCAGTGTTGGTTGTCCCATTAAAGCAATTGAATTACATCCTGGTTGAAAATGAGCTTTGACACATCCAGACGCTGTTCAATGGGCAAGCTCTCTTGTTGCAGAATTATAGAAGATTCTTATAGCCAGCTAAAAGTTTTTCAAGTTGGAAAATACTAAGGTTGGATCCTTCACTTGAACTTCAACGAGATTGAACTCCTTTTTGCTTTGATTTTTTTCTTTGCGTCTTCTCTGCTTGGTCAGAAATGTAAATGAATGTTCCTCAGCGGGTGCTTGAACATCTAAATTTTGTCGATTTTTTTTTTTCTAAATTTTTGGAGAGATGTTGAGATTTGAGAAATTAGATAGGTGAATGAGCGTGTTTTGGTTAAGGAGCATATATTTCAGTTAGAATCAAACATGTGACTTAATGTATTTCAAAAAAAAATTACCATCAATATGTATCTCAACCAGAAAGTCAATCAGAGAGAACTATCGATATCCAGCAAAATATTAAAAAAGAAAGTATATACAATTGACCCGAATTAATTAACAAAGCCATTGCTAATGGGGTAATGAACAAAAAAAAAAAATTAGTCTCTTAACCTGTGATTCAGAACATCAAAATTGCGTAACTACTTGAACCAAAATTTTCACCCTGAAGGTGCCTTTGAAACCCCAAAACTGAACTGCGAAGAACCTGCACACCAAGCAAATATGTAAATCAGTCCATAAAGTAGAGAGGTAAAGCATGCAGGTAGAATTATTTGGATCCAAATGCAAATATTATGAAGGCGACTAGACTGAATGCTATTCTACAAGCAATTCAAGTCAATTTTTAATTTACGTGAACATTTTCCAAATGCCAACTAAGCAACTTTTCAAGGCTTCAAGTGCACTCTAAACATATAAAACTGAGTCGCTGAAACAAGGGGACTTAAGAAAATAGCTCTAGTTTTGTAGGTCTGGTACCTCATTGAAAAAAACCTCCAGTCCTCCATCTCAAGAAGACGCATCTGCAAATTTTTATGAATTAATATGAATCAGTCGAATCTGATTTAGATGAAATGGTTCCATTGATCCAAACATAGATCCTTCAAACCTATGATAACTAAAACTCGTTTAGCAAGAAACAATAAAAATTTAACTTCGGCAGAAAGAAAGACTATGAAAGTAGAAGACTAACCAGGACCTTCCCAAAAAGCAATGCTGCGTGGCTTGATAAGGCAAGGCAATTGTTGTCATGAATTCTAGAAATGATCAAATACCACTTCTCCTTTTTTATGTGAAATTATGAGCTCTCTTTCTCCTTGTCTTCCATTATCAATAATTCTGCTACATTTTATTAGTAAACAACAAAGAACCATCGATTAAGCAGTAGCTGTACAGTCTTTACTAGAAGATAAGTTGATGGACTTGGGAGAATCACTTCCTCTAACTACACGGTTATAAAAAACTTTAAATGACTGTGAGCCATAGGGTCGTGTAAGCAAACTTATCGGCATTCTTAGGGTCTGCTTTCGGTTTCTTCTCCCCCTAACCAAAATGCTGAAGGTTCTTTCACCATCCATTTTCTTTTCACTATTGCCAGTGTTATCATTTGAACCAACATTATGACTTGGCTCGTTCACAGCATTTTTAGTCACGTAGAAATTTGGATTACCATTTTCCTTTATACTTTCTGAACCAACTCTAGCCACTTCATCTTCACAAGTCTCTGATGCCAAAACTTTCACTTCTTTCTTAGATTCCCCGACATTATCAATGTCTTCTGGCAGAACTGCGGCTGAACTTGGACTTTCAGAACCATGACACTGCAACTGCTGTTCCAAAATGGGATCAGTAATTGGTTCAACAACAGGTGCTGGAAGAGGAAATTCCACTGGATGACAGCCAGACCAGACAGCATTGGGGCCAAACTTAGATACGGTAGGGTTCATATTACATTGCCATGTAAAATGATTTGCATGAAAGGCACTGCTAGCGACTGGAAAGGGGCTGGTTGGTACTGATTGAGTATAAGGAGGATACATAAATGGCAATGGTTGCATCATGTTTGGTGTTGGTGGAGGTGAGGGGTATGGATGGTGAGGAGACGAGCACATTGGGGTAACTGCAGGTAACACAGTAGGAGGTCCAGGGTGAACATTCATATTTACTGGCCAGGGGCAAATAGCTGGAACAGCACCAGGAGCAGAAGAAAGCGTTATGTTCATGGCAACAGGTGCAGCACGTGCAGTGGCAGGTGATGGGTTGAATGGAGCTGCTGATGCAGACAACTTCTTATACCCCCGAGCATCACTTATGTTCAATGGTGATATATTGACTGTTAAGTCCTCACCTCCTTGCGAGATAGCATTGGTATTATCATGGGATTCAAAACTGTCAGGTGAACCATTTGCATCAAGTTCTTGTTTGTAAGAATCCATAGTATCCTCCACCGCATCAATCACTGTGGTACTATCAACTGCTTCACGAGCCTCAACTTCCCCAGATTCAAGCCCCTTGACAGCCTCACACTTATTTTCCAAAGCACCAGTCAACTCAGTTTCTTCTTTCTTCTCAGCAGCTTTAGTATCCACTGGTGAGTCATCCACAGAATCCGATAAAGAATTTTTGTCCTTCTCTTCATATATGTTATTTACCTCTTTCGGCCCTGGGTTAGCATCTGCATGTGCTTTAATATCTTCCTCTTCATGTTTGCCAACACCAAGTTCATGGCTAATAGGAATATCACTTTGAGGATTATAGACCGGCAACTTGGAGATAGTACCTGGTGGTGCCAATGCTACTTCCTTGTAGGAAGGAGATTTTCCAAGACTAACTATAGAAGTCTTTACTGGATTGACATCATTTGGTGCAGAATTTGGATCAGGTTCTGAATGAGAACTCACTAACTTGTCACCAATTTCTGATGTATCTTTTGCAGCAATTTTGGTAGATGAAGGCATGGACTTGACCCTGTATGTAACAGCTTTGACTACTTTCCTTCCAAATTTAGTGCCTTGGGTGACATTCACAGTATGATTATCTGTATGACCCCCATGGGATATTGTTCGCTTCTTTAAAAAGTAATACCTGCTATTCTGATTAGTACTCTTTACCGAAGGATAATCTGTGTCAGTTTCCACATTCTTTTTCTGGTAACTATAAACCTTGCCAATTGTTGCCCGTCTCTGCTTCAGTCGCCGGCCAAATGAGCCAGCTGATCTTGGCCTTTGAACTGGTTGCCATCCATCCTCTCCATCAGTATGTGCTTCATCAGACAAGATCTCACCTGAAACTTTCAGCTTTTCTTCTGTGATATTTTCTGAAACAGGCTGCTCCAACTCAGGTGCAACGTTGATCTCCTGCTCAGCATCTGCAATACCTCCAGGTTCAGGTATGGATGTCTCTTCATCTGAAGCCTCTTTGGGAGTTTCTTTCGAAGACTCATCAGAACTTGCTTGGCCAATGTTCTGGTAGGATTTTGCCCTCACCTGCTAAATAATTGAAACTTTTTTATACAGTTGTATTACAGAAACAAGAAAAGCATGCAAGTGACAGTTCAAGCAGCCAGTCATCTCAATAATGCAAAATGGTCAACCTTCATGCAGTAACAGTTCCAAGGAAAAAAAGTGTGGCTCTGATGCTGAGTCAGGCAACTGGCCTTCTATCACTAATGCAACTATAGCTCTTTGTTCTAACTGTGAAAACTAGTCTAGAAGCTCATTTTATGTTGATTGGTTTCTTTGATCTTAAAACAGTGTAAAGGAAAATAGAAATACAGGAGAAGGTTCAGTTGTAACATAAAATTACACCTACTATAATTTCTATCACAGATAGAAAAAACAAGTCTCTTCTTTTGGCAAAGAATAGTCCTTCTTCAAGGGAGATTGTTGGCCAAATTCCTCTCCGTAAATTAGAAAAGTTACTATAGATTCATTTAAGTAGTTCATTGACTATGCTATTCTCGACATAGAAGAGCTTTTACAAAATGTTGTAGCTAACTCCAGATTTTAGATTGTGGCTTCTTGTTGTTGCTGTATACACATTCACAGACTTAAGCCAAAAGCAATGCCTAGAGCAGGGAGAAAGAAACTAATCCATGAACCAAAATGATCTCCAGAAGACAAGACTTTTTGTTCACTTAAGTCATTGTAGGGTCCTCATGGATTAAAATATTTCTCAATTGTTAAGCCAGTAAAAGAAATTCCCTAATGGGTTTGTATTAATTGAAAAAATGCTACCAACGGTTCAACAAGAATCAATTCCACAAAAATGCCTCAGCTCAACAACAGCAAGAAGGATTTGTGAATTTCTATAAGCAGGCAGCAGTAATCAGAAAATTATTCTCAATATTGCTAGAATCACAAACTAAGGAACTAAAATTAATATTGATCAGTAAATCCGCATCATACCTTTGATAAATGACTTCTTCTCTTTACTGACACATCTCTCCCTTTGGCATCATGATTAGGATTAATGTAGTCAAGCAGATCTGATACACTGAAAATTTCCATGGGAGTATAAGAAATCAGTATAAAATTTATGATATCTGTAGTGATACACATATCACGTAAGTCCTTATGCATATCAAAGTTGACAAGTCAACAGGATATTGTGGCACAATATTCCAGATAAACCATAGTCTATTGACCATAATATCCATTTCCATCATTTCATTGCCCCGGTTGCATGCATTGTACACAAGACAGTTTGCCATCAGTCAACAAAATTGCAAGTATCACAAAGCTATAAGATCACCAAGAGAACAATAAAATGTTTTATCCACAGTCCTGACAAGCAATATCAAAGAATGTAACAACTGCAACCATTCTTATTATAGTTACATATTAGCATCTCCCATTCAACAACTTACTAGGAATTGTTATAATGAGATCCATTAGAAAATACAAAGAAAATAGTGATAGCATTGCTCCCCAACGCTGAGATTAGCCAATAAAATGATAAACTACCAGATTCAAATGGCTACAGATAACTTTAGTATACCTTAAGTGGCCTTTGCTAGCTATCGATGCATCAGGCTTTCGAGTACCATTTCGTGCAGCTTCTTGCTGTTCAAAAGCCTTGGACTCAAAATACTCAAGCCAAGCAGCAGCATCCTGTCGCATTTATCACAGAACTTAACTTTATGTATGTAAAACAAGAATAATTCTTGACAGATATTTTATAGCTAAAAAGGAGGGAATGAGAAGGTCTATAAGGGACTTGTTTTCAATCACTCAACCATTAGTTTGATGAGAACACCATTGATGATAATCGTATGATGAACTATTATCACCACTATTAACTTATTTTCTGCATCAATGAGTGTGGCACAATAGAAAATACTTGAATGTGATGATATACCTGTGTACGCAAGTCATCTGGGCCCAGCTTTGCCCGCAGAATTTGCAAAGTTGTTTGCTCATGCTGCACACTCAAAGGGTATGCTTCCATCAATGAGAGTGCTATTGCTATTGCATGATAACTTGCAGCTGTCTGCAGAAATCAACATCCAAGAAATATGTGGATGTTAGAATAGAGAGATGAGAAGTGTTGTCAGAAAAATAATGTTAGCCTGTAACTTATTGTTATTTCTCAATCTATAGCCTGTAACTTATATTTGTTATAACTTTACAGCATTAATCAATTTAGCGTTCAATTAGAAAGCCTTTGGGCCTTGCAATCAATAGCCAACATGCTTTTCTCTCCTGCCTTTCTACATTCATGATTTGATGTCTTAAAAGGCATAGCTTAGGAGCTGTCTAAAATTATGTCAATTACTTGACTGTCTGATGAGCACATACTGCACAGAATGTGAATATCCAAAAGATGGCAATTATTGTAAAAGGGGGAAGAAGAAAAAAAAAACATTTTTCTCCTCTTCGTTGCTTTGTTGGAGATAGGATACTTAGTTACCATGCAACAAACTTTTTGTGATTGCACATGCGAACATAAATGAATACAATGAGCATGTTTGTTGAATTAAAAGCAACAAACTGGTTCTGAGTGAATGAGTGATTGCCTCTAACCGTACATTACAATTCAAGCAAAATTCCAAAAGTACAAGAATAAGGATTACATATTATAATATCCTATCAGTCCTCAACCAGGATAAAAATAAACAATATAAATTGAAGGAAAATGCTCCATGTGCGTAAAGTTTACAACAGGTTTTTCTGAATATGATGTGCCATTTACTTATCATGCCACTTGTTTCTCCCTTATGCATATGAAGCCCACTGTTAGAAATTATAATTTAGGTAACATTATTAAGTAGAAATTTTATGTAAAACTTTGTACACAGAGCGTTGCTCATTCACTCAAAATAAACAAACCTCATTGTTTAGCAAAATCAACTTTTTTTTTGGTAGAAGAAGAAATCTTGTTAGAGAGAAGGAAGAATCAAATAAACAAAATAAAACCTGAATATGATCTGGACCAAGTAACTTTTGGTTGCACTTTAGGGCTTTGTGTAGATATCTAAGGGCAACATGCACATTTCCCAGACCTTCCTCCATCATAGCCACATTAATGTACGTTGCAGCAGTGTTTGGATGAGACGGGCCACATGTCAGATGTAGAAGATATAGAGCACGCTTTACATACCTGATTAAGAACAGTTGAAGAGCCAAGGTAAAAAGAACAATCAGAACAAAACTCGGACTTCAAAGCCATATTGACAGCATTGATGATAATAAACAATAATATAATACTGTTAGGGAAAACCTAGATTATCCTGTCACGTACACCATAAGAAGTAACCAATAGTTCATGTCCATGTCAAAAACCAAACTAAACAATAATTATGAAGATCCATCTAGGTGTGCATCATCACTACATTGCACAAGAAGAAAACATACTTCAGAGCCAGTTCCGTGTGTTGAAGTCTGTAATAGAAAACTGCAAGATCCCCATAACTCTTCATTGTATCTGGATGATCCAGACCTAGTTCTCTCTCATTGATATCCAGGGCTTTTTGTTGATAAATTGTTGCCTGTAATTGGATTCAACTGCTTAATTAAATTGAATTTGAAAATAACTTTACTATACCAAAGAGAGTAGATTTTATATTTTCACATTTAAGAGCACATAAACTATGCTGGACTATATTGAATAAATATAACATTCTAATATCAGAGTGCCTTCTATTAACATACTATTTTTCAATAGAACTGTGTTATGCATTCAATTTCCAGAATCTATATCAAAGGATCTAGATGAAGATTTATAATTTAAATTTCAAGGGTTATAAGAAAATATTATATATCCTAAAAAGGTTATGAAAACAACTTTGAATTCCCATGCAACAACAACCCACCGACAACAAAAGAGAAGGGCTAAAAACTTGACCTGATTGAAGTCTCCAGTGTGATATAAAACTACAGCAAGGAGGCTGTAAGCCCCTGCTGTCATCCGATGATAGGGACCACAAACAGCTACCAGTTTGGCAAGAGCCTGTCACCAAAAAGTAGAGCAGTATTATATGACGACACCAATATGGAAGCTAATGGCTGTTGGAGCAACTTGCCAATTGTTTATAAATCTCCCAACAAAGAGTTGTGAAGATAGATACCTTTGTCCCATAGGTAACAGCATCTTCAAGCTTTCCTTTGTCCAGAGCTGTTTTGGATGACTCTAGAAGTTGTCTTCCATCTGCCGATGAGCATGCTGCTTGCTGGAAAGGATTAGAATGTGCGTTATGTACAATATATAGATCTATTCAATGACTTTCAAATTTTCAAGACATTATACAAGAGAACTTATAATTATCTTGCACTTTCTTCTTTATTACCTTGTGAACTGGGACCAAACTGACAATATCTGATTTGTAGAAGGGAGTTGGGGAATCCATATCAAAATCCCCTGGGACAAGCTCAATGCCCACCTGACATAGAAAGTGACGGTAAGAAACAAGTATTAAAGACTGACTACTTAAGATCAATTGATAATTTAAAGCTACAATTTATTGACTTATGTAAGTGTGTTTATGTGTATCCATATGTACCTAAGTAAATATTTATGATATTAAATTATATATATTTTACATAAACACATAAATCACTTCTATTTAAAAAAAATAAAAAGATACATACCACATATCTCAGAAAATTAAATGATAATAAAATTTTCTATATGAAAGTTATTGCAGTTGAAGGAAAAGGTAAAGGAGAAAGTGGGTCTACTGGATTCATGAAAAATGGTCACATTCTAGCCGTCAAGCACCACACTCCTATGAGATGATGAACCTAACTAGGCAGAGAATGCCATCAAGGTAGCATATAACCATGCAACACCTGCCTATTCTATCAGCTAATAAAAATCAAAGGCTCTTTCAACTTCAAAAGAAGGTTAAACTTAACATAGGTTTCCATAAATTCTGAGCAGTGACCACTTTATTCAAGTGGCAAATCCAACAGACCCCTACATGCCCCTATCTGTTTTCATACTCACTGCCATAAATTAAATCTAAAATCAATGTGTAATTCCCAATATGAATCATAAAATTTGGGCCAGTGTGGAAAAGATTACAGATATGTGACTCCACAAATATGCAAGCTGCACCAGAAACTATGGATCTTATGGTCTACTTCTCAGTACCTTGTGACATAAGCCACGTAAAATTGCAAATTTCCTAACATCTTTGTAATTCGACCTGCTAAGATCCCAATTGTATCGCTTCTTCAGAAACACCTCCAGCCATTTCCACACCAGGGGATCAATATTGCATGATTTATCTGATTCTCTGTTGTCAGGAACACCAAGCAACAAATTCAGTGCACCTGCTATTGATATAGCCATTTTTTCCTTATCAGCAACAGCAGCAATCACAGCCTGCAGGATGTGCTTAAAAGCCCGAACTATCATCTCATGAATACAAAGTGATTGGACATGCGATAGTTTTTCAGAAAGCTTGACCTGTGAAGAAAAGCAAAATACAAACGTCATACAAAATGAAAAACCCTATGCAAGAACAGAAAATCCTTCTCCTTTTTATCCCCTTTAAGGTAAAACCTTCCACAAACAAAGGTGGCAGGCTGTGTGAGTGTAAGAACAGAAAATTTGATGTAAATAGAATGAGAAAGCCTATCCGAATCTAATTTGCTAATAACTCTAACTGGCTGATAAAGATTGTCTGTGGAATCATATTTTCAGGACTGCTAAGAGTATTATAGCAGACGATAATAAGATACTTAACCTCCATTTCAAGAATTGGGACTGAAGAAGAAATTTGAAGAGACACAACATATTCAACCATAAGGATGTATTCTTTTTATATAGATATTGAATACAATTACATAAAAAGTAAATACAAGTTTTGAGCACTCACAACTTGTCCAAGAGAACGCATCCGTAGACCCCTAGTATGCATGAAATCAGTTAGGGTGCGTCCATCAACTGGAGATAGTTCCAATGAGCCAAAATCTGCTACCTGTATATTAGGAGACGAATTTCCATAATCTTATTCACCAGAAGGCAAATCAGAAAATTGACCGGATAAATTCAATAGTTACCAGTTTTGGGAGAGCAACATCCGTGTAATATTTCTTAGACAAGTCAATCAGATCTTGCACAGACTGTTATTCACATGAATAGTATAGTTCAGAAGCTAATGAGATAGGTTAGTTCAGATATTAGAGAACTAGGAAATGCTTTATTACACCTAGAGGACATTACCTTGCAGTGAAGTCCAGTTCCTGATTCTTTTAATCGGGCAAAAGCTGCTTCAGATAACATCCCCTTCAGCAGAAGTTCATTTTCTGCAGCTGTAGTTTCATGTTGCGATTCTAATGAGGGCAATGGAGCACTTTCGGCTTCCCCATTAACACATGCCGCATGAGATCTTGAATTTTCCAATAATTTAGGATTATCCAAATCAGATTTCTTTTTGCTATTCTTGAGGGCTTTAAGGGGTTTCCCTAGACCCTCGACTTTCATTTCATTCTTACCTTTCTCCACAGATGGTTTCTTATCTTTTTCTGTATTGTTTTGGTCTTGCAAATGTTGTATCCAGCAGGCTCCAAGTTCCCATCTTATAAAATTGTCCAAAACTGGTTCCTCTTTCTCAAGCTTAGCAAGGCTTTCTTTCAACAGTCTCTCCACAAAAGAATGGGAAGCACCAAGCTCGTCCCTCTCTAAAGTTTGCATTTGAGTCATCTGTTTATAATTCTCTGACTGTGCTGGGTTGTGAAGAAGTATTCTCAAACTGCAGTTAACAATATGATTATTACAGGCCCTATGATCTTTTGAAGAACGAGAGGAGGATCAACTAAAGAAAGCTGCAACAGCAGCTATAAATTAAAAAGAAGACCAAATTGAAATAACATTCAAAACGGAAAACTAGATAAAGAAACAAGTTGAAATAGATGTCCTCCAAACCCTGAAGATGTAAAGCTCACTCCAAGAAAGAAAGCTCAACAAATGTATAGCAGCATCAAACAACTCAACATTATATTATTCCTACAAACTCAACTATTTATGTCCAAAGAACTTAGCCACATCCCCAGCATTCATTTATGTCAATACATCACGCAAAAGTTTTTAAAAAGAAATGTTAAAAAGCACCGAATAGATTCAAATTTTTTACATTGTCATAACAAAAAAATATTTAAGAATCAATGCTAAAATCATGGTTAGATTTCATTCAAGAATATTATTCCCACTCATGTTTTGCCTCTAGTTAATAAAATTGCAACTAATAATACACAAAAAGGATAAGAAAGTGAGAGAGAGAAAGAAAGAACACATCATATCAAAATGAGCATTATGTAAACTAAGTTAACATTTCAGGATACAGGATTACCTGTTAATGTTGAGTGCATTGGCACCGCCTTCTGGCTGATCAAGTAATTCAACATTTTCAGATGAAGAGTTGACTTTTCCATTCTCTCCACCCTCGACTTTCACAACAACTATGTAACCACAGTATCTTACATTGACAACACCTAAAGTGGTAATATCCTGCACTCAAAATAAAAAAGATTCTTCAGTTATATGAAAAAAGAAGCAGCCGAATTACACCAATTTGAACAGAGTTTTAGTAACGTACATGGGCAGCAGTATTCTCATCAGCTGTAATCCCTTTCAGTAGATTTCTTTCTACTAGATCCTTTTGACTCACTCCAGTGGCTTGAACTCCATCAATTTTAGTATCAACCTTACAGCTAGCAATAGGAGCATCTTTAAGGACTCTGATACTCAAGTCACCAACTGTCTCAGTGTAAAGAATATCATTTCCTACAACTGAGCAGATTAAATCTGGCTCTTCCATTACGTGCTGAACAGCCATAATAGCTCTGAAAATGGCAACATCAACAAATAGGCTGTGAAGAAGGAATGCTTTTCTATCTCGAACTTGCCTTTCTTCTGCTGTCTTGCAAGGCATAGAGGCAATAAAAGAAAACTCATTGGCCCAAGGAATCAAATCACACTTTCCATCTCTACCTAGACCGCCACCATTTCCTCCCCAAGTTTCATCTTCCACAGGAAGAGGAGGGAAAGCCGATGGCGATTGTGCTGCAACAGGAGGAACCAGCCACGTATTGGCTCTAAAGCCGTAAGGGAGATTCCCAAACTGAAGAAAGACAAAAGAAAAAGGGGAAACAAAAAATAAATGAAAGGTTGATCACAGTGAGCAAGATTTATAAGGGATGACAAAAGTTGTTGTATTTTATGGTTCTTTTGCAAGTTATAACAAGTTTTAGATTGTAAATAAATCGAAAATTGGTCAGTACCTTGTTACGTTCTGAGAATGCTTTCATGAGATCATCATAAGCCTGAAAATTGAGACCATGTTCAGAGGTAAATTTCATCTTATGGGATAATATATGATAAGAAATATAGCTAGCACACAAAATATCATCCTGATATTCATTTGAATTGAAACATTGCATATATTTTCATTTCAGGCATGGCTGACCATCTTGATCAACGATTTCACACCCCTTACTTCGTTATTCTAAAAGACCTAGATATATACAAACATGGTAGAAAAAGAACCCATGTTGACTTAACAGCAAGTTTGAAATTTTCAAATTTGCAGTAGTCAAATGCATTAAAGCAATTCGGCAAGAGTGAAAGGAACACTAACATTGTCAAAAGCTCTACTTAGCTGCCGTAACAAATCAACAATATTATGGCATAAAATCCGCTGCTTTCCAACACTATAAAATCCCTTTCTGCAAGCCTCAACATGAACCACTTTTCCATTACACAGCTTGACCTGAGCAAAAAAAGAATTTCAACTTTTCAATATTTTTCTTATAGTCTTTCTCCCAAACAGAACAAACACCAATGTGTGATATTGATAACAAATTCAGAGTCTTACGTCAAGGGAGAAAAGATAATCAACCTCCGATATCTCATCCACTTGCCGCCGCACCACCCTCCTGATATCTGCATTATCTCATCACTTCAATATCTTACTCGCATACAGAACTGAGGAAACATAGATAGGATGAAAAAAAGAGGTTTACATTGAAGAGGGGGAGTGAGATGAGAAAGGGAGAAGAAATCGTAGAAGCTCCCAAGCTTAGGGCAGGAGTGGCTGATCTCGCCGTCTCCGTCCACAGCCACCGCCGAATCTTTGGGCTTGGCCGATGCAGTGGCGGCAGCGGCGGCGGTGGCCGCCGCGGCTTGATGCTTGGCGGTCTTCGGGACGGTGGAGCTCTTATCTTGAGTGGTCTTCGAGGCATCAGGCTTCGCGCAGTCCCTGCTCGACGCCGGCGACGGGCCGAAGCTCGTCGTGCAGGCGACGATGTCAAGCAATCGTCGGACGTGGGCCAGCGCGCGCTCTTCATCGTAATCCTCTGTGTTCGGAGTTTGAAAATCAGAGACGAGGAAGAAGACGAGACAAAAACGGTGACGTTCAAGTAAGTTTTTTCTCTTTTGGCCATAGCCATAGAAGGAAAGTAGTGATACCTTCGACCAAAGTGAGGATGCAAGGTTTCAGTGCGGACACGTCCACTGTATCCTTTAACCGTGGTCCTCTCACCTGCGTTATAATATCAAGAAAATAGAAGCGTAATGATTTAAATGTAACATTTCATATCATAAAATGTCTAAACTACCCTTTAATATAAATTATTTTTCAGAAAATATGAACTGCCCATTTTCAAACAATTGCAATGGAGAAATTTCAAAAATGAAAAAAAAATAAAGCAATTATAATTGCCGTGATCAAATTTTGGTATCTCTTATCAAGCTAAAATCATCAACCTAATGTTCACATAATTGATTGGGTTTTGATTAAAAACTATTGGTTCTTAATCAAATAATACCAATTTCTGAACACTTCAAAACTTGATAGTTATGATGGTAGTGATGATCAAACTGCAAAAATTCGGCTGTGCCAAATTATTTTGATACGTTTGCATGCATAAAAGAAGTTTAGTAAGGAGTTTTTTATTTTTTGAGTGATAGTAAGGAGTTATTAATTGTGGAAAAATGCTCATGTTTAGTTTTTATTAGCATTTGGTTTAGGGTGTGTGTACATTGGAGATGGGGGCCATGCATGTGCTGTCACTATCCCTTCAGTGATTTATTGAATGGATTCTTTATTTGTAGCCCAATAAGAAATGCCTACTATTGATACGGTTCAGTTTCTAATTTGTTTTAAATAGGCCTTCAAATAGAAGTCAAACAAATTGGCATCAACGGCAAGCCTGTCTTGTATTATGTCCCTAATTGAGCTGAGCTGAGCTGGCTTAGCATTCAAACAAGTACATAAAGAGAAAAAAGAAAAGTTCCAAACGGCAATAAATATAGAATTAATGGGGTAATTAAAGATACACAATTTTACCTCATGTGATAAGGAAAAATTTGTGATGTGACAACTCTCCATGTTCACCGATAAAAGTCGACGAATGTCTATAATCCTGTCAGTTGATATTCCCTGTTCCAAAAATAGTCTCAACCATTTACAAATCAAATGAATACATACAAGAATTGCGTCTATTCAATTGAAATTTAAATACATGCCGTCCATAATAGAAAATATCAACGACTTATAAGCATATACATTTTGTTTTCTTTGTAGTTGAGCCATTTCTATTTTGTCAAGAAGTTAAGTTTTCAAATTAAGGGACCTTTTACAACCACACACTAACCCTATGGACATAAAAATGTGCACGCCAAATAATAAGCCTAAAAAAAAGTAGGTTAAAGTGAAACATCAGTCTAGAAATTTGGATGCTTGTAACGATGCTCCACAGTGTCAAAATCAGATTCCATAATATTCAATAGAGTACGTGTTTGATGGTTGACGCTCAAGCTAAAGCTAGTAACAAATCCTAATTTGGTCAGTGAACTAATGGTTGACACTTATATTTATTTAAGCTTAAAATAGTCTCCAAGGTATAAAGTTCAGCTTAATGACACAATCTAAGAAAAGATACCAATGAAGATCATAACAAAATAGACACAAGGTAGGTGCCAATTATTAGTCAATGGCATTAATTAAGAACCAAACATGAACCATGACAAATATTAGCAAATTAAATATTATTTTTAATATTCTTTTACAAATAAATTAATTATTTTTTAAAAAAATATCCACCAATTTGGTCAATAACATACCTTGAGAATAACATGAGTTTCATCGGGAAGCTTTACGGTGATATCCATGACAACCGGCAGAACTGCTTTCAAACAACGAGAAACAATTAATTTTTTTTTATTACATGATAATACGAAATTTTTGAAGTTTAACATTTTGTAAACTAGTCAACAAATTTACCATTTATGAATAGGAAATAACTATTTGAATAAACTGTTGAAATAATCACTAATACAATGATTGAATCAAGTGTCTAAATAGAATAATAATCGAATATTCAGATAAGAGTTTGTTGATTACCCTTCTCTTCCTTCTTCTTCTTCTCGCCCTTGGCCTTTCCGCGACTGTTTCTTGGTGCCATTTTCGACTTCTCCGAGATTGAAAAAACTGAAACTTGAAGCTTTCTGGCACTACATGTACATAGGAATCACAAGTTCAATAAGACATCAACATATATAAATGGTAGAGAGCATAACCCATCAATTATTTCTTATCCGCATGTGTTCCAAGCTTAAATTTTCAGACTCAATCAAAAAATTAATGTTTGATATTCATTATCTGAATTCAGGATAAGAGAAGCTCAAAAGGCACAAAAGAAAAAAGAGCAAACAAAAATGAGAACCAGTGTGTGTGAATTGAAGGCTGCTGAGCTACTAGTGAATTACCAAATAGCAGAAAACAAAGAGCTTTATAGAGAGCTTTGGGGAATGAAGAAAAGAGGGTAAAGATATTTAATGCAGTATTTTGACTATAAGAGCACCGATAATAGAATTGTAGGAGCAATTGAGCTATTACCAAAAAAAGAATACTAAGAAAGATAAGTAGCAGCTGGAAGAGTGTGTTTCTGCAAAGAAGAGAGGTTCAGAGGCTGGATAATGAACTAGGCATGACCATTATAGAGGTTTTGAGTTAGAGCTCTCATCCACTACAAGGGGGAAAAATGATAGAGGATAAAAAATGCTAGAGGCAGAGATATAGAGAGAAGGGTGGTGTGATAAGGAAGGAAGGGCTGAGATTTAACGGTCAGAATGTTATATGGCAGCTTCTGGCTTATGCAGGCTAATTATC
This sequence comes from Cercis canadensis, assembly GCA_003255065.1. Classification (NCBI taxonomy): domain Eukaryota; kingdom Viridiplantae; phylum Streptophyta; class Magnoliopsida; order Fabales; family Fabaceae; genus Cercis; species Cercis canadensis. The sequence goes on from QAOA01007022.1 coordinate 1,175,934, forward strand.
AATTTGAGGTGTATTTTATCTTTTTTTATTATTTATTTATTTGTAAATAACATTTCTTTTTTCATTTTTTGTAGCTGCTGGCTACGTGCTGCACTTGGTGGGGGGACCACTGCATAGATAAGGCCCACATAGGCTACCATTACCGTTCAAATTTTCTCTAAAAACACTTATTATTAGACAATGAGTGTTCTTAGTACTCAAAGACTAAGGTTTAATTAAACCCAGAGGATCTTTTTAATTTTCGCAATAAACACATAGCAAACTTGAAAGTATAATAGTATAGGAGACTCTGTCTATTTCTGATACCAAAAACTTTATTAAATATAGAGTTCCAAAGATATTTTAGTGGGAACAACACAAACTCTTAGTTGACCAGCAGAGAATTAAAAGGATTTAAATTTACCAAATCTGTATGCATATACCAAGAAAGTCGCATTCAAAAAGGTGTTTCATGCTTAAGGGCAATGAATTCATTCGTAAGAAATGTGTTTCTCATGCCAAGTCACCTTAATTGGGAGCTAGGCAAATTGACATTTTGTTGCATCTCCTGCTTATTCATTTCTTTCTGTTTATACTTTATAGTCTCTTGAGGAATTAACAGACTCACATTGTATTTGATTATTTTTCATCATATTGAGGTTAAGTTTGGTATCGCGGATTAATATGGAACGAAATTATCAAATTTTGATTTGCTGTAAAAGAGTTTTATATAATTATTTCATTATGTGTTGTCGTGTTTGAAAAAACTGTTAAAATCATTGATTATCAATAAAAAAAATCTTAATTATATTCACGTTAATCAAATTTAAACTTGGAAAAAAAAAACTCATGTGATCCATAGTTAAGGACACATTATCACATATTCAAATTTTATTTTGTCAAAGTGGATTGGTCGAGTGCAGAACCTAATTACCTCTATATATATATATATTTCAAATACTTCAGTTAAATGTATATATATTAGGTTTGAATAATTTTTATTGGTGCATAACACGGTAAGAGAACAAAACTTAAAGCGTTTTATAAACTTCCTAAACCCATTATCGTCAAACAACACCTAATTAATAACTTCAAGATTTTGAATCCAATCATAATAAAAAAACTTTTCAATTTTACATATAAATATATAGATGACTAGTTGAACTATTGCTAACGCCTATCATAGGAGGGGATGGAGAACTATACTACTAGACGATAATTGGTGATAGCAAAACCTTTACGCATTGTCTGGTTTTACTGAAATCTTGATGTAACCTGCTGGCTAGGAAGCTAGAAAAATTTGCTTGCAAGAATGATGAGCTGAATTGCATGTTGTCAAAGTGTCCCTCTAAATGATTAATACTTTTTTATTTGAAAGTTATTATTTATTGGGTGAATTACCTTTGAAAAACTTATTGTAGAAATACTTACTCTGGAAGGAAAAAAAAAAAAAAACTCTGGAGGCACATTAATTATTTCTTGAAATGCATTAATCTTAAGTTTTATAATTAATATTTTTTTAAGATAAATATTTGTGTCAAGTCTTTCCTTTTAGTAATTCTTACTTATTAATGTATTCCTTAACTTTTTTTTTAATGAAATACTAGGTATAATATTATTAGTTTAATCTTTTATAACGTTCAGGTCTACAGATTGAATTGTTATAAGATCGTTATATAAAAAAAATATATATATTCTATTTAATATAAAAAATTATGCATAATATTAAATTATTTTAATTTGGATTAATCTTTATGAAATTAAATATTTTAAATTTTGGTCAATGAAGAATGTAGGGATCCAAATCTATACGTTTGTAGAAAAATACAACTACAAGTAGTCGTGTAGCATGTGAGCGGATAACCCACCATTCCCTTGAGAACGCTGTGAAGTGGATAACTTGACAGGGACTATTACATTTTTTGGCTCCTTAAATGGGTTTTAACTGGTTTCTTTCAATTTGTGTTCTCATCTAATATTTTGTAAAACATTTATAGCACTTAAGCATGAAAATTTTAGCAACTTTCTGGAATCGAGCAATAAGTAAACACCGTTAACTGCACTGCCTTTTTTTTTTTTTTTGAAAAAAAAAGGTTAAAGAAGAAAAACAAAATTATCAACTCGTTTTTCATATTAATTCCATCTTTTCATAGTTGCGTGACTCGCTTTTCTCTTTCTTCTCTATTTTGGAAACAATTTCTTCATAATTTACTTGGTTCATAATTTTCCAGCAATAATTTTATATTAATCACAAGAAAAAAAACCAACTACAGGTCACTTCATGTCTGATCTTTTTTGTTTGTATTTGAAGTTTTGTAAAACACAATAGATAAGTCCCATGATGTTCGGATATGTCATAGCAAATATGCATGCAATTTTCAAACATACAAACATATTCAATTTCTTAAAAAAATGCAGCTAATATGCTGAATTATGTTCAAACGTAGCTCATATAATGTATAAGTTAATTTTTATTAAAGGATTATAATAATTTTAGGAGAAAAAAGAAAATGATATATGACATTTTTTTTAATATTTTTGAGAACGATTCTGAGTTTAAAAATGATATAATATTTTCTCAGATTTTTTAGATGAACATATGCTTCTATCTCTTGTAATAAAATTTGAGCCTTACATGAGGATAATCCATTTCATCTCTTCCACCTGCCGCTCAGTGTTGCCTTTTCTTTCACAACAATGTTGCCAAGCCACGTGTCTTTGTCTCTCTCTTGGGACCTTTTTCCCCCATTTGGTTACATGTTCTTCGTTCTTGCTGTAGTCTCGTCCTTTTTATCTTCCTTAATCTGACGCCTTCTTCCTCCTAATTTTCGAACTTCATTCCCTTCTCCAACATGGCTTTTCTTCTGCTCAAACACTATTCTTTTTAAAAATGAAAAAGCTGCACTTACACACGCATTCCAACAACTTCGGTGGTTTTCTTTCTTTTACCAATTCCCCATAAAGATAGTCGCTTATAAAGGTAATCTCATTTGTCTAATAACATTGAGAAAAGCAATGTTAACACTGATTAGTGACTACCAAATGCATTTAAAGAATATTGTACCTTCATAGTTCTTTAATGTTCCTTAGGCAATAGATAAGAGAGTACGAAGATTCCAACTTGAAGACAGTGGCCACTACAAAAGTCAGAAGAAGAATTCCAGGACCTATAAACTCCACTTAGCAAAAATGAGTGGGACGGTTAGATTTTGCTTTTATTTAAACACTAAAAGAGCACCCTTTTCAAGCTTAAAATAAGGTTCTTTTCAGGAAATTTCCAACTATTTCGAGTGTAATACACGTGCCCATGAGTAGTTAATGGATATACGCTATTGGTGCAAAGTGTATCTAACTTTGGGCAATGCAAGGAAGACATTGGCCAATCTAAGCCAATCATGTCAACGTGTTTGCTGGAAATTGACTAGTTTGAAGTGTCCCAAACGCTAAGCCAAAGCCAACCCATGTCCGAGATGCACTGAATAATGGAAGTAGACTTTCATGTTGGAAACAAACCCACTCATATATGTAGTAGGCTCATTTTAGGAGTCTCTCCTCTTGTCAAATTTCAGCTTGAATTCACCAAATTCCTTGAGTACATGAGAGAAAAAGACAGAGACACAAACTTCAGTGAAGAGAGATTGATGGAAGGGACTCAATTTCAGCTGAGACAGAGACAGTGAAACCCATTATTCAGTTCTAGCAAGTTTATTTCAGTGATAATTATTCATCAGTGTGTTGAAAGAGGCAGCAATATGAGCAACAAATTTAAACAAGCAGTACCTCATCACAACAATCTTCTAGCCAACTCAAAAAGAAAAAAAATTTCCAACTACATATTTCCTGATTACCGTTTCATAAAAATTTATCCCAAGTTGTTACAACTTACAAGCCTGAAAATGCCACTAATTGTCCTGCAAAACAGCCTTCACCACCTGCTGGTTGGAGTTCTAAACTTCTCTTTCAAACAAATTTGATTGTTTCTCTCCATTCATGTTGGGATTGAGAGCAGTCTTACATACCTTTATGAGTGAAAATGAAAACACCATTTCTGTATCGCAATTCCTGATTCTCCAATCACCTGAAGTACTGAAAGCATGTTTCCTGAAAACATCATACAAGACAAGCTCATGCTAAAGACAGATAGTACAGTTTGTAGAATATAATGAACAAGAAAGGTGGAACACACGATAGTCCAATTGTAAAATATGCTGATCCACCCTATGAGAGTCTGAACCCTTAATGCTCCTCAATCTTACAGCAAAATTTAAGAATCAGGAGAATTATAGTGCAAATGTTACCTGGTGCTTAAAACAATGTATTCTTCTTCTTCCTTTTTTTTTTTTTAAAAAAAAAAGAAAGTAACTACCTGCTAGTCAAATCCATATTCTTACTTTACTAATTTGTCCAGGATAGTACGATCTAAGAATTGCAAGCTATCCAGAAGAAAAAAGAAGCATAATGGACATTATCAGTCGATCAATAAGGCCTACTTCAGCTTAAGATGAATTATCATCCAATAACAATCTCAATGATAAAAGAAATCAAGGCTTTGGTGGTGCATGATCAAAGAATTTCTTATGCAGACAAATCAATTAAAATAGTTAATTATTTTCTTTTGATAATGTCCACTACAGTCAGCATTGATCAACATCAAATATCAAATACAACTACTGAAAAAAAAAACATTATATAAATTTTATCGACTATAAAAAATAATCAAATATATTGTGAACTCCAGAGATTAATAGACCATGTTGGGCTGAATATTAATCAGGCTGAAATAAACTTCATACCTTTTGCCATTGATCCAATCAATGGAGGACATTTTTTTTACTACCAATTATCAACCTACAATGATATTCAAGAAAGAGATGGACACCACATTAAAGTGTCAACATCATATGTTAATTTCAACTAAAGCTCAAACTCCTTAAGAAAATAAGGATCATTGAGGGACTACAACATGAAATAGCTTTTGCAACTCAATTTTAGGATATCCTCTAGGTGCCATAAAGGCAACAACTGAAGTTCATTAGAAAAACAACAAAAGAGTTACCTCAGTAAATAATTCGAAGGGTAAAACTAATGGTTAGACCATGGAGACAACTAAAATTTAGTGGGTGCTTCCTTCCACCATGAGCGTTTAGAAAAAACCACTGCAATAAGCAAAGAAGTGGTTTTGCACATAAAAGAAATACTAAACCAAGCCACCCAAGCTGAATAGATCGAGTCACTGTATGATAATTAGAATCAAGAGGCCACCAGAAACACATTATCTAGTCTTAAGCATTCCAACCTATAAATTATAATATCCATCATAAGGAAAGAATAAATATCATAATAAAAAATATACCAACAACTTTGGCATTAACATATTTATAGCAATAGGTCTATCCTGATGATGCTTGAACTACTCCAAATTCTGGATTTATCCAGCTTGCTTATGTGGGTGTGTAGATATAGAAAAATCAAACAATGGCAAAGGTGCTGGGAGGACAACTAATATGCACACTTAGAGCAGAAACAAGACATGATGACAATAAGAACCAATTCCATCATGCAACCTAAGAACTTTATACTGTCTGTATTGGATTGACTAGGCCCCATAAGGCATGATGCATAATCATCATGCAACTTAAGAAGTTTATAGTAGAAATTGTGAACAAATGATACATTGTAGTTGCATTGCCTTGGCCCCATCAGGTATGGTACAGAATAATCATCTTAGTTTTTTAATTATTTATCATTAACATATATGAATAAAAGATATTGAAAGACATCAAGCATCGATTTGCTTCCAAATTTAAATAAGAAGCTGCAAATGTCAATCATCATGGAAGCAAACTAACCCATAAAACAGACCTATAAGTACCTTCCTCGACAATAATAATTGCACAAAACCATCTAGTAAAATGTAAACCATGGAGCAAACGGGGCAACCAGGATCAGAATGAAGGTTTTGATCAATGCAGGAAGTATAATGGTAGCAGACTGACGTTTGAAGTAAAGGCACACAAGTAAATGTCGGGAGAAGTCTAGATAAGCATTCCATATTAGAATGCAACCCACGCCTTTTCTTTCAACCCGTTTGCCAAGCTAAAACAAAGCATGGCTTTTTGCTGTAGAAGAGGTTGCGAGAGTCATAATGCAATAACTTAGCAAGGACAGGGGCCCTCTTCATTTTTGCCTAAACTTACAAACAGTGTCCCTAACAGTATAATCTTCCTGCTCATACCTTTTACTATTCACCATCATTTCCATGCCCAATACAATTTATACAGAAAAAAAAAAAGAGAAAATCGTGAAATTTCTTTCAGAAAGATAGAAAATTGATTCGTTTGAATGTAGATACCGCCAAGCAGATGGAGAAAAAAATCGACCCAGGAATAGATTGCTCGAGTGGAAGGAGAAAAACTGAAGGAAAAGCGGGAGTTGCGGCGATGAGTTCAGATTCAGATACACCATCGCTGCGTTGCTAATGGAATTTGAAAACGAGAAAGGGTAGTAGAGCGATAAGAGCTTAAAGGAACCGAATTAGAGCGCTACGAAAGCGCTAAGAGCCGCCGCGCCAAGACAACAAAAGAAGAGTCTGGTTTGTGTGTACTTGGGTAGGGATCCATCTAATGCCGGTCCCTCCCCATATAAGGCCCAAATACAAGCCCACTTTGATTGGCTTGGACCTCTTAGGAGTTAGGACTTTGATCAGGGTTTGAGGCTAGTGAAATTATTCATTCTATGTTTTTTAAAAATAAAATAAATTGTTCATTGCTTGCCTACTAATATTTTAGATTTTGGTTGTGATATAAATATTTGGTACTTATTGTTATAAGAACAAAGAAAAACATGTTATTCTAATTTTAATTAATAAGTTCATTCTTAAATCTAAGATTCGGTCCCAAAAATATATCATCAGAGTTGAGCATTATTATTTTATAGTGAAAGTCTCATATTTAAATTTTATTAAGACTAAGGTGAGTGGAGTTATTAGAAAGGATAAGTTTATCCCTGACTTACTACCACGATACCAAACAGGCCATAAATAAGTTACAACATATTTAAAGTATAATAAATTTCGAAATAAATTTTATAGATTGATATAATTTAGAATTAGAAACAAAAATATGCAAATTCAATTCACAAAACCACATTTTAACAATTTTAAGTGATTAAGTACATGTACATAAGCGTATACATTCCAATTGGTTCAATTATCTTTTAAAAAGATTAAGGTCTCAAATTTATATTCCCATTCTTTATATATCCCAAATAAAAAACCTAGTTTTATTTATATAATAAAGAAAAAAGGAATTAAGTATGAGTCCAAAAAAGAGACTAAACTTTATTAAAATTCACTCCACATGGTTTGGATATTTAGGGGAGGGATATATGCTGAAGAATTAATTACATTTAATTATATTTTGACCATTCTAAAAATGAATTAAATTGAACCTTCCAATAGACAACTTTCCATTGTGGAGGATGCCTGGGTTCAAACATAGTAGTAGGAGTAACCAAAAAAAAAAAAAACATAGTAGTAGGAGTATAAATGAACAAAATTGCTCACAAGTCGAGGCTTGGTTCCACTTGGTTTGTATAATAATGAGCACTAAAATAGCTAGTTTATTTTTTGTTTTTGAAATGAATAACTCATATAATTGAGGAGCTAACCATGAGCATTTTAGTATTTAGCTTGACTTCATTTGTTTAACTCATTTAAAGATAAAATAATGTTAGTTTGAAATGTATAATATAATATATATTTTGATTACATATTTATCATATTATATACATTTATTCATTATAAATAAGTTAAGCTATAGACAAGTTTAGGCAATTTTTTTTTTCTTGGGATTTCAGATCTCATACCTCAAAATTACTTAAAATTTTCACTTTTAAACTAGACCAGTGTATTTAAACGAATTTAACTTGTCTTCAAACTAAATTAAGTTTGAATAACTTGGCTTTTGGCTCGGTTGACTGAATTGAAATCCTACCGAGGAGGGGCCAATTTTTACCCAAACACCCCATCCCCAACTACAGTATTTACAAAAAGAGAAGGAATTCAATTTAAAAGTTGGCTTAATTGCAATTTAATAACTTAAACTTTTTGGTCTCCTTTCTTTAAAAATAAACTATTGAGTCTCTTCATATTCATAAAATATATAATTTTGGTCATTTGGTATTTAAGTCAAAATTTATATGTTTATTTTAAGGTGTAAAGTTTTCTGATTCATAATCCCACCGTTCAAATTGAAGAGCTACGTCTTGTGAATCTCTCCACTAAATTTCAGCTCGATCTAACGGTGTGACTCAACCCAAAATACCAAAACTATAAGTTTTAATCTAACCCAAAATCTGTACTCATTTACCATTAGATCGAGCTAAAATTTAAAAGACGTAACTCTTTAATATGAACAGTGAGATTATAAATCAAAAAATTTTACATCTTAAAATAAATATAAAAATTTTGATTTAAAAATAAAAATATAAAAGGATTTAATAGTTTATTTAAAAAAAATAAAAAAATTTAATTTGTTAAAATAAGATAACTAAAATTACAATTAAGCTTTTAAAATTTTATGCTGCCCCAAATCGGAGCCTAAAATAGTTAAATATGACAAAATTTTGAACCACCCTTGCAAACCAAGAAACACCCACGGTGAGCTCAGAACTGCCAGTTTCGCCCACCAAAAGGACACTCTGTTCCTCCCCTCCCTGACACCAAAGAAGATTCTCTCCCCTGTACCATGTTTTCCCAATTTTTTTTTCTTTCAAAAAACAAAAAATCCGTTCGCGCCTTCGCACGTGTCCAGATAGCACCGAAATTTGGTGCAACCGCCAAAAAATTTCCTATTCGCGCTTTTCTCAAAAAACAAATATTTCAGTTTCTCCCTCCATTGCCAAATCTCTTTCCCTAACCCCTGGAGCCAAAAACACGTCACGTCGTCACGGAACGTGCCCTCGTATTTCTTTTCCTTATTCTATTTAAATAGAGATTTTAATTAATAATAATTAATCCAGCATATAAATATTTAAATGGTATTCATTATCTGATTTATATAAATAAATATTTTTCTTGCATACGTTTTGGACGGACCGATTCCTTGTGTTACACACACACAGCTTCTGTTTTTTCCATCTGCAAATTCAAGTGAAAAAGTTTCCCGGAAAATTTCAGAGGGTTTCTCGAGGATTTCGTTCTGGGTTTTCGATTATCGTTTCGAAGATCTTAATTGAAATTGAAAATTCTGGGATTTTATTTTTCATCCTCGTGTTTGTTTCGAAAAAGAAAAACGAAAAAGTCTCCTAAACTTTCGTTTCATTGGGTTCTTGTTCCATTCTCAGATTCGCAGTTTGGCATCGAAGTTTTGTGGTTTTTTGTTGCTGTTGAGGCGGCGAGAGTGGTGGCGGATAGGATTTTCTATATATAATTGTGGCTGATATTGACGAGCCTTGGAGGTTTTGGTCCTTATTTGTTGGAGTTTGCGTGCGGCTCTTCGATGTGAAATTAGGGTTTTGGCGTGGAGGGTTCAGAGGTGAATTCGTCGGTTTCGGATGGTCCTAAGATGATAATTAAGAGAACTATGAAAATTGAAATGCCGAACCTGAAACGTTGTAAAATGGAGGAGGTGGATTCCGACGAGTATGGGTTTGATGCGGTTCCGAAGAAACGGAGGGTGAATGGGTTTTACTCTCTTGGTATGCCTGGTGAGGCTGAAGATTTCAGCAGCGGTTCAGGGTCTTGGAGCAGCGAAGGGTCGTACTGGGGTAATGGTGAGGTCCAGTCAAAATCAAATTCAATGCGATTGAATAGTAGAACAGCACTACAACGAGGCTCAGAAGGGTTTCGGCCTCCATTGTTAAGGTCCTCTCGAGGTCGTCCTCAGATACTTCCGTCGAGGTTCAATGACTCAGTTATTGATACATGGAAGAATGAAGATATTAAAGTGGAGGACACAGACTCCAGCTTCGAAGATGATAATATTTTTGTAGATGATAGAGCAGGAATTAGTGGATTGGGGTTTGTGAAAAAGGAAAAGAGAGATAACTATAGCTTCAAAAGTTCGAAGTGTTACCCATATCCAGAAATTGGTGAGGAACCAGAAATGGATGGCTTCGGTTTCAACGATTTTGATAACAGAAAGCATGCAAATTCGTTTAGTAGCATTAGGAACACAGTGGACGGGAATCGTTCTTTGTCAGTAAAAACCGAGAGTTATGCTTCTGGACTTAGTTTTGAGAGTGCAGACCAAAAGCATAGTAGAAATGCTGAGAAGAGGAAGGACATCTACAAACCAGAGGATTTTGCTCTGGGTGATATAGTTTGGGCAAAATGTGGGAAGAGATATCCGGCTTGGCCAGCTATTGTGATTGATCCCATCTTGCAAGCTCCTAAAGCAGTCCTGAGCTGTTGCCTTCCTGGTGCAATTTGCGTGATGTTTTTTGGGTATTCAAAAAATGGAAAGCAAAGGGTAAACTTCTCTCCATGTCTATGGTCATAAATTTTTGAGCTATTAGGTCCTTAGTGTTGAGATCTAAAGGTATTTTGATGGACAGGACTACGCATGGGTGAAGCAAGGAATGATATTCCCCTTCATGGAATTCATGGACAGGTGTGTAGCAATAAATATTGACTGCAGTTGTTTCTGCAAGATTATTAGCATTTTCTTAATGAAGTTTATCTTTATTCAGATTCCAGGGGCAGACCCGGCTGTACAAGAGCAAGCCAAGTGACTTTCAGATGGCACTGGAGGAGGCATTGTTGGCAGAAGATGGTTTTCTGGACTCAAACATGGGAACCGAGCAAATTACTAATATTGAAGCTCATCCCAGTGGATATATAGAGGATTCATATGTTGATCCACAATATTACTCCCAGGATCAGGTGAGCTTAATTTTTTCCATTTGCGCTATATATGCGTATGGTGAGGTCAGGTGACGGGAGAATTTATATTTCCCCTTTTGCATGACAGAGATTTTAGATGTGTTGTGTTGTGTTGTAGACAAGAGAGGCTGCAGCAGTCATTAGTCATCTTAAGAGGAATCAGTGTTTGTGGTAATATATTCTTGAGTTGCTACGTGTTCGGTGCATTTGAAGTAGGAAATCTGGTTTGAACATGACACATCAACTAGTATGTGAGGAAAAATTTGGATTGCCTATGACATTTAAATCATGAATCAAAGGCCTATAGGTTTTACTATTACAGGTATCATTAATTGAAAGAGTTTTATTGTTTTTGGTCCTATATGTTTACTGCCAACAACATGCTTTGTTTACTATGGTCCTTTATGCTTGCTCTGTTTTTCTTATCTTTTCCTAATTTTTCAGAGCATGTATGTCTGTCTATATATCTGAAACTAATTTTTGGGAAATTGCTGATCATGAGCCTTTTGTTGTTATTTTGTCAGTTGATATGTTACTTTCTATTGTTGTAAAAATTCTTCCAGAGCTCTTATATTGGTTCCCACATAATTACTCCAGAAAGCCAGACCTGGTTGAAAGTTAACAATTTTAAAATATCAGTTTTATATAGGCTGTTTATTTATAGATTTTCATCCAGTTAATAAATTGTGCAGGTTAATTATCATAGGGATTCAAGACCTTGTGCTGGTTGTGGTTTAATTTTGCCATGCAAAACCATGAAGAAGATTAAGGATTCAAGCTGTGCTACTCAACTTTATTGTAAACATTGTGCAAAGGTTCTGCAAGTTGCCTCATTTTGATATTTTTAATTTCTCCTTTGAATAAATTTTTGGCAGACAATTTTCTAAACGTTTGTTCCTGTTCTTACAGTTACGAAAATCAAAACAATATTGTGGCATTTGCAATAAAATTTGGCACCATTCAGATGGTGGGAATTGGGTGAGATTGTCTGCTTTCTCAATTAGGTTTCTCTTTCCTAACTCATTCTTTTTTGTAATTTCAATAAGGCAAGATTTTGATATAGTGTGATGCTTAATTATATGAATCAGGTATGCTGCGATGGTTGTAATGTTTGGGTGCATGCTGAGTGTGATAAAATCTCCAGCAAACTGTTCAAGGTACGTTATGAAGATTAATATACTGCTCTCCATCTCTTTTTTTCTGGCTTGTTTAATGTCCCAAGTTCACAAAGTGAGAGAAATTTTTTGGCTGTTTTCTGGTTGCAGGATCTGGAAAATAAAGATTACTATTGTCCAGATTGCAAGCCAAAATTCAACTCGAAATTGCAAGCCTCACAATCATACAAGTCAAAAATCAAGTAGGCAACAATTATCTATTGATTCCTTTTCCCATTCATTTAACGGCATTCAGAATTTTGATTTTATTTTTAATGCTTCTAAAAATGGTAGCCATCTCTGAATCTCATGGTTGAAATTTTTTGAGACAGATCAATAGAGAATAACCAAAAAACTGAGATACCAGACAAGATAACAGTGGTGTGCAATGGCATGGAAGGATTTTACATTCCAAAACTTCATTTGTAAGTTTTCAATTCTGTATGCATATTATTGGTTTAATACTCTGTTTTATATTATTTGACTTCTCATCTATAGTGGGAAAAAATGTTGCAATGTTTTATATGCTTTGTCTTAAAGTTCATATTTCTTGAAATGCTATCTTTCTTCTTCTTCATTGTTTCCTCAGGAACTTTTTGTTTATATCTTGTCATATGACGTTTTATCTCTGTAATTAATGCATGTGCACGTAGTTTATTTTTATTTTTTTGTTACCTGGTTTATTTGTTGGTCTCCAATATTATCTTGGAAAAGAAACTACCCTTAGTTTAGATTTGTTTCCATATGGGCTAATCAATTTCAGTTCTGAGCACTGAGATACCTTCTGGAATAATTTCATTGAGCTGCTTATTATTATTCCCTTTTGTTGCAGAGTTGTGTGCAAGTGTGGTTCATGTGGATCAAGGAAGCAGACACTGAGTGAATGGGAAAGGCATACAGGCTGCAGAGCTAAAAAATGGAAATATAGTGTGAAAGTAAAGAGTACAATGCTACCGTTGGAAAAATGGGTATGTATAAGTTGTTGCTAAAGTTGGTGGCTTCTGTGTGTTTGTTGGTTATGAATTAGCAGTGATGAGAGTAGCATAACATTGTATGATATATATTCTTTTATAACTTTTTATTTTAGCTTCTTTCTCATTTTTGAATTAATATAAAATGCTTCAGATCTCAGAGCACAATACACAAGGTGGAGTTTCCATGCAATTAGATCAGCAGCAGGTACTTGCCTTTCTGCAAGGTAAATATGCATTTTCATATGAATTTTTACACTGAAGGTGGAGATTTACACGCCCTTGCAGCCACATTTTTTTCTTGAATATATTTTTTTAAAAGGTGAAAATTCATTTTACTTTAATTGTCACAGAGAAGTATGAGCCGGTTTATGCAAAATGGACAACAGAAAGATGTGCCATTTGTAGATGGGTTGAAGATTGGGATGATAACAAAATTATTATCTGCAACAGGTGTTTTATTGCCCTTGGTCTTTGTCTCAATTGTATAAATGTTGTGGATGTGTCAAAAATCTGATTTAGTTTATGATTCTTCAATAGAAGAACTGTTGATTACTATGTGTTCACTTGCAGGTGCCAAATAGCAGTCCACCAAGAATGCTATGGGGCAAAGAATGTTCAGGATTTTACTTCTTGGGTTTGTAGAGTATGCGAAACTCCTGATGTTGAGAGAGAATGTTGCCTCTGCCCTGTAAAAGGTATGTCCATCTGAATTTAGTATTTTAACCAGTCTGATGTGGTTAGGTTCTTTTATGAAAGTACTGAATGATGGATCCAGCACATTCACTGGGATTGGAACATCCCTTTGATGTGTCAAGAATTGGTTTTCCCCAAAATATCCAAAAAGTTTACTTTGACTTTGGCAGATTATCAATTTCTGGCCACATCAACCGACTATGTATACCAATGTACTCTTATGAGCTTCATGCTAATGTGATTATGATTGCTTATAATCTTTAACAATGTGTGCTAGCCATTTGCATATGGCTTTTTATCATTTGGTAATGTGATTATGATTATGTATATTCTAGTGCTAATTTACTTTTAATATATGTGGAAAATGCTTCTTAGGTGGTGCACTAAAGCCAACTGATGTCGAGATGCTGTGGGTTCATGTCACTTGTGCTTGGTTCCGGCCTGAAGTTGGTTTCTCAAACCATGAAACGATGGAACCTGCCTTTGGAATCCTGAAAATTCCTCCAACTTCCTTTTTGAAGGTGAAACAATGTGCTAAAAAAGTTTTCTTGGCATTTGTCATCAGCTGCTACTAAAATCTTCCTAGAATAAACATGGAACAGAATTATATAGGCTTACACCTTTAACATGGAATTCCTCTTCCTGTTGACCTTATTTTTATTGTTTAGTTCGATAGTTATGGGGTTATGTTAACTCTCACTCTCTTTTGGTTCTCACTCTTTTTGGTTTTAATATGTCTCCTTTTTTTTTTGGGGGGGGTGTTGTTTATAGTTTATACCTGTAGTTAACTGTTTCTTGTTTGCATTGACTACAGACCTGTGTTATCTGTAAACAAGCTCATGGTTCCTGCACCAGTTGTTGCAAGTGTGCAACTTATTTTCATGTGATGTGCGCATCAAGAACTGGGTACAGCATGGAAGTAAGTCTGATGATTCTTTCATATGAACAGATCATTAATCTAAAACTGCTATATTTGATTATTTTCATTTTTTCTTAGTTTGCTCTCTTTTCGGAGGGCAGGGGTATAATTTATGTTTCCATCCGTAAATAAATGATTTCTAAGAGAGGTTGGGTTAAATTATATGCGGATGCATCAAAGTTGGTGAAATATGTTGATTTTGTTTAAACTTAACAGTTGCATTCCATGGAGAAGAATGGGAGTCAGATAGTAAAGAAGCTCATATATTGTGCAGTTCACAGGTTTGAGCTCTGGTCCCCTTATTATATTTCATGTTATTTCTCTTATTTTTTTATTTTAAATAATGTAGCTTTATATGTTAATTCTATTGCAGGGTCCCGAACCCAGATTCAGTACTGGTTGTACATACTCCCCTGGGGATTTTCTCTCCCAGAACTTCACTGCAAAATCAGAAGGGATGCTTCAGGGGTTCAAGGTTGGTTTCAGCAAAGAACGTAGAACTTCTTGAATCTTCAACCTCTGAGACTAATGAGTTTGAGCCACTCTCTTCTGCAAGATGTCGTGTATACATAAGTTCTCCCAAAAAGGTGATGATTCTAAACCTATCTAAGTGCTCCCAATATATCTTAATCTGGACTTCTTTAGTTTTCTGTTCTCTTCTTCTTTTGTTTGATTTACTCATATTCATGTATGCTCTTTTTGTTGCATGCAATGCTATTAAGTGAACTTTTTTTTAACATTTGGTCTGAATTTTCTATTTTTCCAGAAGGCTGATGTGCCCATAATCCATTTATTGAGGGGACCTAGCCATCATTCTTTAAGTGCAATAACTCAATTGAACAGCTATGAGGTAATCTTCATCTCTTACAAATTCTTCTAATGCTAGATATATTAGACCTGTTGGTTTTAAAATAGGTAACCTTGTCTTGTTGATATGGTTGTTCTATGTGAAAAATACTAATTTATGTCTTCTTACCATGTTTTATATAGGATGCTGAAGATTCTAAAATATTTACTTCATTCAAGGAAAGACTTCACCATTTACAGGTAAATCAAATCTTTTGATATCCTTTTAGTTAATTACTTTGTGTCAGTGCTCTTTTCTTCTTTTAATTTGATTTTAATATTTTGAGGTTTCAGAAAACTGAAAATCATCGAGTTTGCTTTGGAAAATCGGGAATACATGGATGGGGCCTCTTTGCACGTAGAAATATACAAGAAGGAGAGATGGTACTTGCTATATTAATTATTGTCATCAAATAAATCTAAGATAAATACATACCTGTAGTTTCTTTGGAAGTCATTATGTTCATGCTAGTTATTTCTTTGTGCAGGTTACTGAGTATCGTGGTGAACGGGTGAGGCGCAGTGTTGCTGATATGAGGGAGGCAAAGTACCGTTCGGAAGGCAAAGATTGTTACGTAAGTCTCTTTGAAGATTGTTTTGACATCTGCCTGCACTCTATTGCGAGTCTGTGATCCACTTGCTTAAAGGCATATTTAATTCTATTTTGAAGTCATGAAAAGTACTATGTTGTTCCGATTGTGCTAATTTAAGCCTATAGTGAATTAATGCCTCCTTTAGACAGGTTAATTATTACTGTTAATTATAGAATTATTTATACCTCTGATCTTAACATCTAACAAAATAAATTATGCAGCTGTTCAAGATCAGTGAAGAAGTGGTAATTGATGCAACACATAAGGGCAACATAGCACGCTTGATAAACCATTCTGTAAGTTATTACTCCACTCTGCAGTAACTGAGATATCTCTTGTCCTCTGCATCCCTATTATGGAATAGGTCATGGAGGGCTGTCAAATGCTCATGTTCCTTCGTATGTCTATTTACCAGACATTTGATCTCAGGATTCATCTTTCTTTAGGCTGCTAAATGAACCTGAATAGCTGATGTAGTTTTATGTATTCCTTCTACTCTAATTCTCCTGTGATGCCAAAAGATAGAAGAATAATACAGGGAAAAAAGTGGGAATTCTGATGGTTAGATTTTGGACATTGCGTTGATTGTTTAATAATCTTGTGGTTAAGAGGAGAACCATGTGTATGTGCTTCTAAATAAGATTCTAATATTCAATCTGAACTGCTGCAGTGCATGCCAAACTGTTACGCGAGAATTATGAGTATGGGTGATGATGAGAGCCGGATTGTTCTAATTGCCAAGACCAATGTTTCTGCTGGTGAAGAATTAACGTACGGTTTGTTGCATTTGTATATCTTTATATGTACATGCAAACATCATATTTCAATTTATCATACTTGCAGATCTACGCGCAGAGTTTTTTTATGGCTTTCTTGTAGAGGCATGAAAATTTTCATTATGTTGGAGAATAACTTTTTTTATTTTATTTTGGTCAATGTTGCAACAGGTATGATTACTTGTTTGATCCAGATGAGCGGGATGAACTGAAAGTTCCCTGCCTTTGTAAAGCCCCCAATTGTAGGAAATTTATGAACTAGCTTTCACATTCTTTTATAGGTTGGAGGAGCAATTGCGCCTGCCTAACCCGAGAGGATACATTTGTTCAGTGACCGTGTATTTTTTTTTTTCCTTAATTGTTTCCAAGTTCAGTCTAATTTGTATATCATTTTGTTACAATAAAAAAAAGAAAAAGAAAAAAGAAAAACTCCCCAGCCGTGAGCTGGTGGCATTTTTGTAACTTGCCTCATGGTTCTTGTGTAATATTAATCTCCTCCGCAGATTATACATGTATATCTCTGGCGTCTCGTTCCAAGCTTTATTTGGAGCCTCTACCGCTGTATTCGTTTGGCACTCTCTTAAAGAGTGTTTGGTTAGGTGTAAATTTGCAGTATTATTAGGTAGAACTCTAGTCTCAGTTTATTTCCAAGTACTCCATGGGATGAAAGAAATAATATATTAGTTGCAACTATTGGATTTATTTTGAGCCATGTTGTATCACATTTAGCTCTGCTTATAATTGATCTTCAGTTCAGATGTTCTTTGTGCACTTTATATTTTGTTACTTGTTCTTCCGGTAGATAATGTAACTAAATTATTAAGCAAATAATTAATTGTTTTTAAATTATAATTATGTGGCAAAAAGAGTAACGACTAGGCACTTCTCCTATTCTTTATAGTTACCTGATTGCATAGCAAATAGTAACAAAGTCAGAGGAAGTGGCATGAATTTAGATTATATATATTTAATTGATTTGCATTTTTCTAAGGTCCAAAGCTTTGTGTACAACTTTGTCATTAGCTTGGAAGCATGAGAATAATTACAACTTTATAAAACAAAATATCAAACCCTAGATATTTAATATATTACTTATATTGAGATGAGACATAATACAGCTTACTAATACATAGATGGTAAACAAATAAGGGGCTTAATTCCCACTTAAACTTATTTTTAGGTGTTGTAGAAAAGGCGCGAAGAGAATAAAAGCATAAATATGTTATTTAAGAATAAAATGGTCATTTCAAATTTCTGGTTGTATATTTGAATCAGAGCATTTGGCGCGCCTATAAAACGCGAAACTCAAACAAGGATTTCTGTTTCAGACTTGAGAGTGGTTGTTCCTTCCTTCTTTTTCCGCTTAGCTTCTGAATTGTGATTTGTGAGAGACCACAGAAGCTGATCTCATTCTAAGGCATGGGGAAGCGCCTGCAGATTGTTACTTCTGAGCAGGAGAAACCAGAGAAGCGAATCCGAAGAAGCAAGATCATTTGCTCCTGCACCTCTCCTCGCCCTCCGTTTCTCACCGCTCATTCCACTTTCTCCTGGTTCTCTCTCTCTTTCTGAAAATTTTCCTGGAAAATCGATTTGAAATTTTGAATTCGGAGGATTGTTGCATTTGGCTTTGAACTTAACAAGTGAACGCGATTCTGTATTTCTATGCATTTCTCTGTGCTTTAAGGAATGCAGCTAGTTTCGGATCAGAGTTTGATTTGGTTTTAATCTTCTTGTTCGAATTTTGATTTGAATCTGCTGCTTATGCTTTTGAATTGTCTTCATTTGATTCCGTTAGTTTTCGTTTTTGAATTTTTTGTCTGAAGAGCGAATCAGTGAAACGAGTGCTTCTGTTGTTCGAATCTCGAGCTAAGTAGAAGTAGGAGAACTGCTCATACGTTCACGTTTTTGATCAGCGATCTCCTTTTTTTTTTTTTTTTTTTTTAAATGCANTTTTTTTTTTCTTTTCAAATGCATTTGAATACGATTTTATACATTTTCTGCTGGATGAATCTGATTTTGGGAAGCAAATTCACATCTAGATCGTTGGCTGAATAGTAGTTTGGGAAATATTAACGCAAAAGGAAAAATGGAAAAGAAAACTGTATCAGGTGGTGAAGTGCGATTTCAGATTCAGATATTAGCCTTTGTTTGAACGATTAAATTCGAATCGAAGATAATTAGCTCTTGAATTCATGCAAATTTTGCGAATATTTTTTTTTCATGATAACTCGGCGAACTCTTCTTCTCACTGAACCGGCGATTTCAACTGCACGAAAGTTTAAATCAGTTCATTCTTATTGCATGCACTCTGTTTTTTTTTTTTTTTTTTTTNTTTTTTTTTTTTTTTTTTGTGTGTGTGGCGGTTAACGCCGAAACTCTGTTAGGTGGATTAGTTTCGTTTAATTTCTCAATTTTTTTTTCCGAATGGAAAATGTTAAATCGTTTCTATAAAACGTGTTATATATTCTTCTGAACAATGTCCATTTCTCTATGCTCAACGATGAAGGTACGACGAGGACATTTGGACAGAGATTGCTAAGTTTCTGGATGGAAAATCTCTAGTGATGCTGGCAGCCACAAACCTATGGTTCCGCCGTGTTATCATGGAAGACTGTATATGGAAGTTCGTGTGCCTGCGTGATCTTCAGGTCCTATCTCCTCAACGCGTGGCATTCAAGTGGAACAAGCTGTACACTTCAGCCTTCNTATATTCTTCTGAACAATGTCCATTTCTCTATGCTCAACGATGAAGGTACGACGAGGACATTTGGACAGAAATTGCTAAGTTTCTGGATGGAAAATCTCTAGTGATGCTGGCAGCCACAAACCTATGGTTCCGCCGTGTTATCATGGAAGACTGTATATGGAAGTTCGTGTGCCTGCGTGATCTTCAGGTCCTATCTCCTCAACGCGTGGCATTCAAGTGGAACAAGCTGTACACTTCAGCCTTCAGTAAGACCCGATTCTTCAAATGCTTGTCACGTGTCTAGTTTATTCCGTACAACATAAGATTAAGATAGGTATAGTCTGCGATGCTCTCTCACAGTCCGATTAGCTCTGATTATGAAATGAAATTGCAGATGGGAGCCACTCTTACATGTTCCGCCAGCAGGAGAAACATATTGGTGAGTTGGTTCTCTGGTTATCAGACACCATCCTTCACCTAAGAGATGAAAAATTTCTTTCGTTGCGGGAATGGGGGATTGATGCCAATACTC
This sequence comes from Cercis canadensis, assembly GCA_003255065.1. Lineage (NCBI taxonomy): Eukaryota > Viridiplantae > Streptophyta > Magnoliopsida > Fabales > Fabaceae > Cercis > Cercis canadensis. Next base: position 1,195,971 of record QAOA01007022.1, read on the forward strand.
TACTGGGAGGCTGTGGGAGTGTCTTCTATTTCCCTGTTTCACTGAGAAGCTGAGACATAGCCGTGTTTATGTTTACTAGTATGGCTGAGACTTTCAAATGGGGACCCTTTAAATTTTCTTAACCAAATTGAAAAACTGTGTATGGTTGGTAGAAATGTACCTTAGGTGCCTCAGAAGTCAGACTTAAGAAGCTAATCCATAGTCCTTGTAATATGGAATGTTCGGTGGCATGCGATTGATGCTTACCCTTGAATTAAACAGTTCTAGTATCAACTTCCCTTCAATTAATTGCTCAATGTTGCTAATTCTAAGTGTATATATATATGCTTTTGAATTTATTCAATTGTTGATTCATTTTTATTGAAAACCCAGTTGAAGTAAGTTATTGCTCATCATCACTGAAAATGTCTTAAATTGGTGTCCTTCTAGCATTGCATACTAGGAAAATTACTAATGTGCATCTATTTTTAAGGGGACTATCAGATTGGATGCGCATTGGTGCTTTTTACTTCGACTCTTCAGTAGCCCTCCTGGCAGAACGATTGAGCTTTCCCGGGAAGATCCAAAAGGAAGATACTACGGAAAAGATGTTGAAGTCTCATGGATGCTGTCTGTTAGACAATGTTAAACCTGGGATATGGATAGCTGGTAACTTTCAGGTTAACGGTTCCCTTGGAAATATGTCAGCATATTGCTTTCCGTCAACTAACTTCATTTGTTGATACGATTAATTTTTCAGACCTGCAACTTGCACGATGCCCTGTCTGTGACCTCAATACATGCGATGGTAAGCTGGGGGAGGGCTTGAATTACTTATAGAATTCGACTGCTTTCCCATTGTCGTAATTGGTGATAATTTAAATTTACAATTTGATTAGCAGAAGAAAGTATCTAACCAAGGTCTATTCCACTTTGATAAATAAGACTGGTACTTTATGGTATGCGATCCTTGATTGAATCTATGCTAGATTGGTGACCTGGTGTCTGTACTTCAATGAGAATACTAGAAAATATGTACTGTTCATGAGCATATCCACTTTTGTCATGAAACAAAGATATTTTTGCATATGCTCCTATACTAAAAAATAAATTATAATCCTACAAGTCCTACGTATCCCCATGTACTGTGATAGGCTGCATAGCATGACCAATAAAACAGAGTTGTGAACAATGCGTCGATATGCTGTTCAACAAGGTTTTGCACAATAGAATGAGGCAAGTAGAGGATACTGACTTCTTTTGACAGATTCCTTTTACCTATGTAGGAACAATGCAGACATTGGACGCAAGGCATATTGAGTTATTCCTCTGTGAAGGCTTCCAAAATAGCAGCTGGGAATACCAGCTTGTAGGATCCCATGATATCAAAAAGCGAGCAGATGGGGCTGCTGGGGCGATTTTTGAAGTCAAACACCTGAAGGATTCCTCAACAATGGGTAAATCCTAATATTTGAAGCCAACTTTCTTTATCATATTACCAGCGCTTTAATCAGTAGCCTCATTCAGTGGTCTTTTTAACGATAATCCTGACATTACCATCGCTTTAACAATGGGATTTCAAGCCAATGCTAGTGCATAAGGAGTTTACCTTCCGTTTTAACAAATTGAAGCAGAAATATTCTGAGAATTGTGCTTTGTAAATGGTTTTGAACACAGATAGGGTATTTAACTTTCTTCAGCAGAGAGAATATTTATAGATAATCAACAAAAGAATTGTGTGAATACGGAAATTATTTCCTGAAAGAATGAAGTGGTTGAAGGGGATTGGTATTTCAGCAACTTACTTCATGTCCCTGAGTTCTCAATAGCCTAACTTTTTCTAACTGACAGTTAAGTTATGACATTAAAACATAAAAACAATCTGTTCCTAATTCCCACATTGAATGACAGCGGTATTTGATCACAAGTCATGGACAGGAAGACCCAATGACTGGCAACCCAAGGCCATGCTTGCTCTCCATGCAGTTGCTGTGAACACTAATTTACAAGAAAATGAAGGTAAGAAATTTTCTTCTTTTCAGCTGTCATGTATTATTATTCACTGGAACGAATATAAGCATAGTTAAGATCAGAGATTTCTTATCTAGACTGTCATGAGCAATTTCACTGGTAATCGTAGTTGAAGTCATATCTGCTGCTTTGCTTTGTCTCTGCTCGGACATTATAGCTCTTACATAAATTTAGTTGAACTCAGTATCAGAAGACTGACTTTTCTCCAATTAACTACTTCTTGTTCTTTTGTTTTTGTTTCAATGCCAGCAGGTCTTCATGTGAAATACCATGCTATGAGGGCTGGAGCAGATGGAGAAGTGGTTTCCATTAGAATCTCTCAGCAGCTCCTGTGATTCATCTCTAAGCCCCAGGGCCCCAGTCTCAGAAAAGTGTTCTTTGATTAGTAAACAATTTTATACATCCATTCATTAATTTCAGAATACATAGCTTCACATAGAGAAACAAAGGATTAGGATAGACACTTTTCTGAAGTCGAAAGTTGCAAAATGGTAACTGACACAGGCATTTTCTTGTATGGAAGTGTAGGAACTTAAAAATTTTTATCCATCTACTTCCTTAAGATTAGATGAACGTGCGGTATGATGCAATTAAACTAATGGAGGTCAAATGTTCATTGGTGTTTTGGTATTTTTCTTTCTTCCAATTGATTGAAATGACAAAAGAAGTATCATGTTCATTCAGTTTCAGAGGTTACTTATAATGTTTTAAGGATCCAAGTGGTATATATAACCACCGTTGAAAAACATTCTGCAGCCTGATGAGGTGGGTGGGACATATAAAAACAATTTTCTAGGTGTCAAATTCCATTTCTGCAGATATCAGGCTTAAGTCATACCTTTTATGCGCCATATATGTTATGGCATTGTAATATAATTTGACTTTCAGTATTGTTTTAAAAATCAGATGGAATTTAAAATACAAATTCTTCCTGCTATAAGCTGGTCCCTTCCCACATCAAAAATGGTCTTTTGAATAGTAATGGGCATCTTGAAGGTCCTCTTCTTTTGCTTCTTCATCTTTCCAGCCATATATGCCCAAGAGGATTGCCAATTTTCCAGGTGTAGCAACTATAGCATCGTTATCCGATTCCCCTTCCAACTAGAAGGTGAGCAACATCGGAATTGTGGTTATCCTGGTTTCAACTTAATTTGCACTAATGACAGCAGCAGAACAATTCTAAAACTTCCTTACTCTGGAGACTTCTATGTGAGCGACATCAACTATTTGTCACAGCAGATACAAGTCTATGATCCTGATGGTTGCCTTCCCAAACGTCTTCTAAGCCTCAATCTTTCAGGTTCTCCTTTTGTTGCTACTTTCAGTAGAAACTATACCTTCGTAAGCTGCCCATATAAAATCTCAGGATCACACTTAATTGTCTTAGTAATTCCACAAATTCTGTATTGGCTGTTCCTTCTGCGCGGCTGGCGAATTCGTTGCCTGAATCTTGTTTCGTTATTAGTAGATTGTCAGTTCCACTTGCAAGGCCAGGACAGTATGATGAAACTTCGAGAGATGATCTCGATCAGGATCTTCGGTTAACATGGTATGTGCCTGATTGCAGAATCTGTGAAACAAACGGTATGTGTGGGCTTGATAGCAGAAATAGTGATCAAATTCGTTGTTTCTCTGGTTCCAGAACAGGTAAAGATATTCTCTGAAACTCATTCTGCATTCTCATATATTACATCTGCTTAATCAGGAGCAAGCTAACCTAAAACGTTTGAAGGACTAGAAGAAAGAATAACTTCTGACTTGGTCATATTTTCAATGGGGGCTACCAGCCTTAGTTAGCCATGAACCTTGAGGAGAAAAAGAAAAATAAAGAAGTTAACGGTGAGCTTAAGAAACAAGAAATGGCTAGAAAAGTTTTGGTCAACGATACAATCTTAGAAATCGTATTCGTACCAATTTTTTTTTTTTGATCAATGCTCGTTGACTACATGAATTGATATGCACGTTGATATTAAATTAATGGTAATAGAAAACAACGTGATGTAGTGGAATGCGTGAATATCCAAAGCAGAAAATCATATATTCCTGGTTATATGGCATATGTTAAGTTGCTTATCATATTCTACTACTCTTTGTACGATTATATAATACAAAGAAAGTCCCATTGTCAAATTTCAACCATCCATCTCAAATTTTCAAAAATCGATGAAATGGCAGCATTTACCCAGTAGCCAAGTGGCCATGTCATACTTTACTGCATCTCTCATCCATTTTGCTTTGTTCCAAAGAAATGAGGATTTTGTTCCCCCTTTTATCAATTTCTGGCATCTACAAACTTCCTTGAAGATTAGTTTGTTCGCATTCTGTTAGGAGCCATGAAACCGCTAATAGAATGTCAAACAAGATTGTCAATGATGAATTAACCTTATCGGCATAAAATTGGATCCAAAAACATCCATCATAAACCCAAAAATGCAGACATTTCTAATCAAATTTGGTAATCTAATGAACAATACCTGCTTTATAAGATTTTGACATTGTGTATAAAACAAAGCTAATTAAACCAATGTTCTTATCGTCATATTAGATTGTTATTCCTGACTTTAGAAATGAGCCTAAAGGATACTCTTAAGGACATATGATTGTTGCAAATCCAAGCTTGATGTAGTCTATGGTTTCAAGCTCAAGCTAATGAATGACATACCATTAAGAGACAATCTGTATATAGGAGTGAAGTTTTAATGGCTTCTGATTTCAGGTAATTCCGGAGACGGTCTTCGAGTTTTCAGAATCATCATCTTATCCATTGTCGCACCAGCTGTAATTTGTATTCTTGTGGTGGCATGTTTTGCATGCATCATGGATAGAAGAGGCAGGGGAGCCGGCATTGCTGTTGGTCAGAGGTCAGCTCCAACCGCAGTATCACCACAAGCTGCCATTGCTATGGTGGGTCTAGACGAGTCTACAATTGAATCCTATCAGAAGCTAGTATTAGGCGAGAGCCGGCGACTGCCGGGACCCAATGACGGCAGTTGCTCGATATGCCTGTCAGAGTACAATAGCAAAGAGACAGTCAGATTGATTCCAGAATGCAAACACTGTTTCCATGCTGATTGCATAGACAAGTGGCTTCGCATGAACAGTACATGTCCAGTTTGCCGTAACACCCCTTCCCCTTCTCCTCTTCATGTTACTGCATCTACTGATGCTTGATTGATCAAAGCTTCCTTCCCCTCCAAATATAGGAATACAAGTAGCTGTTTCCTTTCTATATTACATTCTGTACATTGCATGGATAGAACTTCTATTCACGTCCTACTCTGCATTGGGAAATCAATTTTCTGGTTTTGGGATCTGTACATTTATTTGAAGATGGTGCTGGTGGTGAACATAGTAATGTGGTTATGATGATTAATTAATATTAGGCTTAATTACAATTTTGGTTTTTTTTATTTTAACAACTTGAATTTTTTTGCCCCTCAATTTTAAAAATGAACAATTTAATCTCTATATATTCATAAAATATGCAATTTTGATTCTTTTGTTTTTAAGTCAAAATTTTTTAATTCTATTTCAAAGTATAAAGTTCTCTATTTCATAATTCCACCGTTCAGATTGAAGAGCTGCGCTTCATGAACATCCCCACAAAATTTTAGTTCAATCTAACAGTGAATAAATCTAATTTTGCGGTTAGATAAAAACATCTAATTTTAATATTTTAGGCTAAGTCTCACCAATGGATTAAACTGAAATTTTGTAGATAAATTCGCAAGACGTAACTCTNCTTCAATCTGAATAGTGAGATTATAAATTAAAACATTTTACACCTTAAACTATATATGAGAAATGACAAAATGACTAAAATTACACATTTTATAAGTATAAAGAGACTAAATTGTTCATCTTTAAAATATAGAAACTAAAATATTCAAGTTGCTAAAATAAAAAAATTACAATTACAATTAAGCCTAATTAATAACATAAGTATAAATAGCACAGAAGAACATCACTAGCCGTTGCCATTTTACATAACAGGTACGAAACTGAAACAGTTGGAATATGCTTACTACTCAATAATAATCTGCTAAAATGAAAAATCGGGATAACTAAGCTGTTCATTATGCAAAATACTTGAGTTTCACATTGTCAACTCTTCTTGTAAGAGTTAAAAGATACATCAAACATACCCTAGTCCCATAATACATCTGTTGCCCACGGTACGATTGGAGTGGTAAACGTTTGGACAAATTATCTCACATACAGACTAACACGATTAGCATTGTACTGTTTCTTATGTCTTCTGTCAAGGATTACAGGAGTACAGCGTATACATCTGATTGATCATGCTCAGCAAACTACATAACCAGAGAACAGGATTGAATAGAGTCTTCCAAAAACTGTATAGAAACAGTCTACTTCACCAGAAGATGCATCCCGAGTACTTCTCATTTCTTTGCTAGCATCTTTTTTGGAAGTTTATCCAGTGGGGTCGATTTTAAAAGGAAAAGCCGAGCAGCACGCTCCTGCAAAGTACCTCCGCATTTTAATCCACGTGCCTGCAGTTCAGACTTCAACCTTTCCAAACCAAGAACCTGAGAAGATTGTAGAAAAACACATCAGAAGCTAATAACAGCAGATTCTGAGCCTCCATAATTATGAGACTCGAAGAAACTATATCGAAGTGAACAGCGATAAATAAAATAACCCAAAATCACACATTTAACAAAGAGGGTACACACGTTTGCCCAACTTTGGTAAGAATCTTAAAGCTTTTCAGTGCCATACCATGAAAGTAGAGACCTTATCCATTCAAACATATTATTTCCCAACCGAGGCTAGACCGCTTACTGTTTGAATTACATACTTTAAATAGATTTTCTTTTTTTTTGATAAAAACATACGTAAAACATATTCAAAATTTAATATATGATTTAAACAGCATATAAACAAAGACAAAAGGAGGTAGAAGAAGACAAAAATAGTAAATGGTTTGAGAACATACCTCAAGTTCTGCGGCAGAATTAATAGCATCAAAATTCAGAGGCTCCTCTATTTGTGGAACGCTGGTACTTGTGGAAGTTTCGTCATGAACTGATGCTTTACGTTCAACAGATCCGTCAATTTCCATATCATTTGATCTGCTAGCACCAGTTACATGTTCTGCACTCAGAATATTTGAGGGTTGACCAACAGCTACATCAAACTTAGCAGATACAGCTCCACCACCATCGTGTTTTGCAGCTTCTTCAGCCTTAATTGCACAAACCACAGACTCTGAACAAGGCATAGCTGCATCCGTTGTCATCTTCTCATCATATATCACAGGTTCAACCACACCGCTAGGTTCAGCAGCTTCAGCCTGAAGAGATTCACTACTCGGGCATTCACCAGATTCTACTTTGCCCCTTAGAACAGTCTCTTTCTCTTCTTCAGACCCAGTTCCACATGAACCTGAACCAGAATATTCCTCACCTTGTTTCTCACCAATTACTGATCTTGGACTGCCTTCAGATTCCTTATTTGAGTCTGAATCGTTCCCAATATTTAATACAACAGATTTCTCATTTTCCCCTTCATCATCACTTTCATCTTCATCGCTATCGCTTTCATTAAATGTTCTCTTCCCCATCCTAACAAATTCAACCAACATAAATATCAATAACCATCACATAAAACCTTTTGAGCGCATGCAAGATTTTTTGCGCAGTTGTTGAGTGTGTGTGGAGAGAGAGAATATAGATCGTCTAAGTGCCACAGTTTAGAAAGAATATCAATACACCACATATGCCCTAAACAGCACAATTGATAACCAGACAAAGAATTCAGTCCAACTCCCCATATTACTTTGAACTTGTCTAACTGGACAAATAAAGCATCCGTATTTACTATCTACATGATCACATTTAAATATCTCGATTTTAAAACTATCAGAAGGACTGTACATCCACATCCATTAAGAACATGAAACCACAAAGACGTCAACTTCATGTGATGCTATTGACAACTACAATGATTCTCAACAATAAGCAATATTTATTTATTTTATTGCTATGAATTAGCAATATCTATGGACACATGATTCTCAGCAAGCATAAACAAAAATATATAACATTTAAATATTCATATTGAATTATGTTTGCCTACTCATCAGGACACAGATCACCATAATGTAAAACCAACTTACACATCGGGTCTACACATCAAAACGTAAAGCTTCAAAATTTCAGGCACCAGAAACTCCTTCACAAAATAAACCACTTACCATATCTTCAGCTTTTTCGCATCTACTTTATCTTTTGCAGTTTCTGAACCCTTTCGCTTTCCATTGAGCGACATCAAAGCCTCCTTTACTGACTCGGCAACCTCTGCTGTGCACCGCTCCGACACCTCCCTATATTTGGCCACATACTTCTGTGCCTCGCCTTCACCCACACCCTTCTTACCCTTTTTCGCTTGCTTCTTCAGAAACTCTTCCGCCACTTTCTCCAGTTTCCTCTCGGCCTCCTCTGCCTTCCACTCCTCCAATCTCTTCTCCGCGTTGACATGTCTCAGCCTTCGTCCACTCATATCTCTACAAGCATCGAAATTGTTTGTCTTCTTCTGCCCAGCCTTCGTAGCCGCGCCACGCAAAAGCGACCCAAAGCCTCCCTTGCCACCAGCAAGCCGTAATAGCAGGTGGACGATGGGGAACATCTCGTCCCCGTCGGGGGAGCAGGAGATAACAGATTTCTCATCATCGAGGTGTTGAACGCCGGTGAGTAGGCGCTGGTGTTGTGGCGGGATTCTGGTAACTTCGTAAAGGCGATCCTTTATGGAATTCGCGTATAGGGTCGGAGATGGGAATCTTAGGGTTAGGGTTTTTCCATCCAACAGCTTCACGAAGAGATTGTACACTTTGTTGTTGCTGTTGCTGTTGACGTCCTCCATTATTGAATTCTAGGTGAAAGAGATCGTGATTGAATAAGAACAGCAACGGTGACGACGATTTGGGGAATTCGCGAATTAGGGATTGCGAGAGATTCGATTTTCTCAGAGAGAGATCGAACTTGTATTTTAACGGGTCCAAATCATACACGTACGGTACAGATAAAGTTTCGGGTACCGCCTTATTTCGGGTCGAGTCAAGGGGAAAAAAAATGATAATAAGGGAAAGAAAGAGAGTGAATTAATTAATCACATAATTTAACAAAAACAACAAGAAAAGGGAAAGCCAGTGATTATTATATTATTATCCACTCAGTTCCCTTATAATTATTCTTTTCAAAAAAATTAGGAGGTAAATAGGTTGTTTTAGGAAAACAAAATCACTTTTCCTCGTTTGTTAGAGTTAGAGTTAAATACAAAACGAAACATAATATATTAATATGTGATTAAAGTTTTTTTGGAAACAAAAACTAAGCTAACAAAAGATTAAGAAATTTATTTTCCATTGTTTATGAATTGAGAATATTTCTTTTTTTTTTTAAAAAAAATTAATTATCAGAAAACTGTTATGATTTCGTTGGCCAGAGCTGAGGGTGAGCCAAGGCAACAGTAGGTCCTCGTTCGTTTAACTTGTTCCCTGAAGCAAACCATAGCTTCATCTCTGTACAAGATTCATTCACCAAAAACATCAAAATCATGAAGAAGGAGGGAATGGGGGATAAGGGTCGGACCTTCCCGGTGGATCCGAATGTCCCTCGATGGGTCTGTCAGAACTGTCGCAACTCCCTCTGCGTTGTGGGCGTCGATTCTTATGCCGAAAAGTTCTTCAATGACCCCTCTCGTTCTGGTGAGCTAGGGTTTTTCCTTGATTTGAATTGGCTTGTCTTTACTTATATCTTTTCGTCATTTGTTGAATTCATTCATGACATTGCGTATGCAATTGGTTAAATTCATGAGTTTTTAGTTTTCTTGCAACTTGATGAGATCGAATTGTGCTATTTTGGTGATTTGTAATTAGAGTCACTGTTGAGTACTCTAGAGAACTTTTATTGCCTTTATCTTGGTCAGGATGGAATAGAATTTGGTTAGTGATTCACAAGAGAATTATTGCAACTTACTATTAATAAAGAGGTTATGGACACACGCAGGAATGCAAGGATCTTCCATTCATGGGGCAAGCAGTGTGCTAAGTACGAATAAAATGGACAATTCTTATGTTGTCTTGCCAAAGCAAAAACCACAAGCACAAGGAGTTGCACCTCGTCCTCGTGGTGGGACTATTCAGCCTGATACAGGCCAGCCTGGAAAGGCAATGGAAGAGTCTTTTGTGGTTGTTTACAAGTCTGAATCAACTTCTGATGGTAGTGGGACCCATTTATCGTCACCAGGGGTAGATCCCAGTGGTCATTTGCAGCCTCATAACTCTGGGTTTAATTCAACCATTAATATTCTGAAACGTGCATTTGAGATTGCCACCACACAGACACAGGTTTACATAAGGAGCCTATAACTGGTTTCAAAACCCAGATATTACATTGGTATAGGACTTGTTTTTGGGACAATTTGGATTGTAATCAGTGTGTTTCTATATACATTTCCAGGTTGAACAACCTTTATGCCTGGAATGCATGAGGGTATTGTCTGATAAGCTTGATAAGGAAGTTGAAGATGTAAACCGGGATATTGAAGCATATGAAGCCTGCCTTAAACGCTTGGAGGGGGAGGCTAGAGATGTGCTTAGTGAGGCTGATTTCCTTAAGGAGAAATTGAAGGTGCTTACCAGGTTTACTATCTCCAATGCGCATATCACTTGTTCTGATGATATGAAGGGTGTTAAGATTAGTACCTCTCTAGGCATCAAGCCATAAACTGGTGGTCACTGTTGTTTGAATCTGTGAAAATTATATGTTTGCATGTTCTTATGCTTTTAGGTATAGCAGCTTATAGAGATGCATGCCATATTGGTTTGCTGTACGATATAGGATTTGAATCTATTTCTATTTATATGCATTTCCTCTCCTTGGTTGCATGGAGGACGGGTGATATCACTCATATAACCCATTATGAATCCTAAGGTTACAAAAATTTATCAAACAATGCATATGCTGTTAGAACAATAAATATAGGCCAGGAAAGATTACTTGGATATTACTCTCTGTTGTTTCTCATTTCTTTAGAGTTTCCAAATCTACCAAGATCCTTGGATGACTTGGTTTTGTACCTGCACTTTTGTGGAGTCATTCCAAGATCAATTCTGTGTGATATCACTGCTTTCTCCTCTAAAGGAGTTATACATGTATTTAACAAGGAAAGTTGAAGTTATCCATGTCTGAATTATTGTTTTCAATCTTGAAGTTAAAATGAAAGCTTCAAATTAAACTTCTCATCAAAATTTGTAGTAGATAATGCTCTATGTATTATTCTAAAATGTCTTTTATTATAAGAAACACTTTTTGATTAATTTGATCCTGTAGAATGTACAATCAAATTTTCTTCTGAAACCGGATTGGTTATTTAATCCTTCTTGAATGCTATTCAAGATTGAGGAAGAACAAAGAAGGCTTGAAGCAGCAATTGAAGAAACAGAGCGACAGAATGCGGAAGTAAATACTGAATTGAGGGAACTAGAGTTAAAATCTAGTCGCTTTAAAGAATTGGAGGAGCGGTATATCTCTTTTTCCTTATCTATTTGATTTTCTTAATTAAACAATGTTGTAGCCTAGAATGCTGCATAACGTAAATCAATGAAAACTCAATGTGTGTCTGTGCATCTTGACTTTATCTTTCTCTGGTGTGTGGAGATCGTTGAGATGTTTGATGTCAATGATTGGTTTCATGTATCTAAATTTTGTAACAGGTATTGGCATGAGTTCAACAATTTTCAGTTTCAATTAATATCTCATCAGGTTTGTGGGTGATTCTCTCTTTTTGGGTCTAATATTTCCTTCCACATCCTCTTCTAAGAAAATTTAGTCTTCCAAATTTTTGTTGCGCTATGCTTGGCTATTGTCCTCTCAATTTAGCCTAGGTGGTTTCTCAATGACCATTGACACAATCTACTAACATGATTTCATTGTTTTTGCTCTATCTACTACTGTCTCTACTGCTGCTTCCGTCTTTAGTGGTAGGAGATGTAGTGTCACTGATAACACGGAGAGAATAAACTGATTATATATAGTAGCATCAGGGAATTGTGTTTTATTACTTGTGAATAAAAATTTTTTTAACAAGTTTTCACACTTCGATTTTATTGAATTAGTCTTAGTCTGAGGCTCGTTGCTGAATTACTTTTAAAACAAAGTTTGAGCAACATGCAGAATCTTTATTCTCTTCTGAATACTACTTCCAAGTCTTCTGAGCCAAACTACTTTGATCAACAGGAGGAGAGAGATGCAATTTTGGCTAAGATTGAAGTTTCACAAGCACATTTAGAATTGTTAAAGCGAACTAATGTTCTCAATGATGCCTTCCCCATTTGGCATGATGGAGACTTTGGAACGATTAACAATTTTCGACTTGGAAGACTCCCTAAAGTTCCAGTAAGATGTTTAACATAGTGTATTTTTCTTGTTTTCCATGTTGTGTTGAGGTTAATTTGCATAGCTGGATTTGTTCATTGGCAGCTCTAAGCTTTCCTGATAATTGGTGAGCTGACATGGCATGCTTTCAACATAGTTTTATAAGGTCACTTGTTTTGAGTAATTCTTTTTGTAATATTTATTTCAGGGGTATTTCTTTATTTTGTGCTATTTTTTGCTTAACTTTGTTGTCCATGTGCAAGTGCATATGGGTGAGACTGTGAGTTTTAATGTGTTAAGCCTATTGTATGTAATTGTTTCATCTAATAGCAGATTTAGCTTTGAGGACAATTAGGCAATCCAACAATCTGCATACCACTTCTTTGTCACATGTTTGAGACAAATGTTATGTGTGTCATCTGAGATCAAAAGGTCCACCCAATCTTACAAAGCCCGAACTTCAGTGCATACTGAAATTGTGTGTTAATACAAGTGTGTATCTATCTCCACATGGAAACTTAAGTCATGTCTGCCAAGCATACTTCTACATAGCAACCTATAGATAATAACATATGGTATTTGAAACCAACAAAGAGAGGGAGAAAAGAAAGAAAGAAAACATTATTTAAAATGACATCATTATTTACATATACTGAAAATGGTGTCTAAGTGTTTTTTTTATGATGAAAAAAGAAGAAATTTATCAAGACAAGGAAGCAAGAAGTACAAATAAAAGGAGGATAAGAAATTATTTTAAACATAAGCAGTTGTTTTTGGGTCAGAAGGTAACAGTAACTGAAGTTGTTAAGTCTATTCTTCTGAAATTCTTCTTTCATCAAATAAACAGCTTCCAGCAAAATTGTGAATATGCTTGACTAATTATGTCAGAGTGCTTCGTGAACAAAGACTAATTGTGTGATTCATGTAGATTTTGTCATGAGTGAGCACTAGTTTTGTGGTGCATCTTTGTAATATGATAAAGTGTTCTAACTGTTTGTGTCATCTGCTCATTTGATGATTGGAAGGAGATGTATTTATGAACTTTTTACCCTTACAGTTTTCCGGTGTAGTTCTTTATTTACATTCACTTTTCTTGTGAATTTGAAGATTCAAGCTTTTGATAATGTTTACTATGTTGCAAAATATTTAGGTCGAATGGGATGAGATAAATGCTGCTTGGGGCCAAGCTTGCCTTCTCCTTCATACTATGTGCCAGTATTTCAGGCCGAAGTTTCAGTATCCTTCATAATAAGGCATTTATGATTATTTACATATATTGTTTCTTAATAGAGCTTTTTCTATCAATTTTTTTTTTTTTTTAAACGGAACTTATCTTTTATGCTCCTATCTCAATCATGAATTAAATTCACATCAAATGATGGGATGCCAAATGCTTGGGACATCAAGCTCTGGTGGCAGAATGACATGTGACATATCCTTAATTTATCAATTTTTAGATATCGAATAAAGATCATTCCTATGGGTAGCTACCCTCGTATCATGGACAGCAACAACAGTACTTATGAGCTGTAAGTAGCTTCCTAGTGTTTTTATTTCAATCTTCAGATTTCTGACTTTTATTAAGAATAATAGAATTTTCTGCCTTTTGATTTGTTCTTACTCATGTCTACTGGGTCATTATTAATGGGCGCAACAATTTTGCAGGTTTGGTCCAGTAAACTTGTTTTGGAGCACTCGCTATGACAAAGCAATGACATTGTTTTTGGCATGCCTCAAGGACTTTGCAGAGTTTGCCAAATCTAAGGATCTAGAGAACAACATACCACCTGAGAAATGTTTCAAATTGCCTTATAAGTAAGGGTTATTATATGTATCAATGTTTCTAATTTATAAATAAGATATATCATGTGTTGTTTTGTAAAATTGAGGTTGACAAATATCATGGAATGATTATTTGTAGGATTGAGAATGACAAAGTGGAAAACCATTCCATCACCCAAAGCTTCAATAAGCAGGAAAATTGGACTAAAGCTCTCAAGTACACCCTCTGCGATTTGAAATGGGCTCTATACTGGTTTATTGGAAATACAAACTTCCAGCCTCTTTCTGCAGTGGTGTCTCCGCATGGTGAAGTTCCAGCTGTAGGGTCTTTGTACACGAAGCGTGGCGCTGAAGCCAAGTCTGAATCTCGAAAGTAAACATATCATAGGATATAGGCAGCATACCAATGTGTACATAGAGATACGTAGTCTTTAGCAGTTCATAATCTCATCACTATATTGTAGTGTAATTCTTGTGAGAAGTATTCACAATATAATGGCATATATACTATTTTCTTCAGTAATCAGGGAGGTGTCCATTTATTTTTCAGTCAAAATTCAGTAGCGAAACATGCAGTAGCTGTTCATTTTGGAAAGCGCTTTAACATTTCATGAAATGATCAGTAATTGCTATGCAAATTGCAATCTAATCTTGATATTTTCTTTTTAATGGTCGTTATTGTGTTCTTTTAGCCCAGTTTTTCATCACTTATTCAAAATTTATAACTTTTCTCGTTGCTTAAGACTCTTTAGATGGCTAATATGGCTGGCAACTAGTCACGCTTAGGAATGAAGTTTAAAATAGTAGAGAAAAAGTAACCAACTTATCAAGGCATTTGAGTGCTTCCTTTCATTTGTCACAAATTATTGAAGCACTGAAGTTGCTTATTCTAGTGGTGCATGAAAACAGGTCCCTTCTTGATATCTTAAAGTCATAAATTTGGCATGTCAACAAGACTGAAACAACCAAAACCATTCCCCATGATTCTCTATATATTTTGCTACATACTCATGGCACTTAAGCAGTCAGCCCAATTAAGAGCTTTCCCAAAACCTTTTGTTTCCTCAACAATGCCAAGTGCAGTAACCATGTTTCGCCTTGTTGGCCTTGTAGCCATTCTCATGCTTTCAAGGTCTGAAGCAATTCCATGCACTGAAGTTATCAAGGAGCTTGCACCTTGCGCTAATTTCCTAGTGCAAGGTGACACGAACCAGCCATCTAAGAATTGCTGCAATGGCGTTAAAGACTTGAATAAGAATGCCAAAACCAAACCAGATCGAGTTCAAGTATGCGAGTGCATCAAGCAAGGATTGGCCAATATTAAGTATGATCCCAATCGTATTCCTTTACTTCCAAAAGCTTGTGGGGTTTCTGATCTGACCCTTCCTCCTATTGACAAAAACACTGATTGCAATAAGTAAGGCTTGTTTCTTCTTTTACTCTTCATTCATTCATGTTCTTCTTCGTGACTTGGAAGATAATAATGTTTCTTGTGGTCATGCAGGATTGCCCTTATAATGATGTAGAATAATTTACTTGAAGCGTTCACTTTCTGTAGCTGAATGCATATGGAAATGTTACCCATGATGTAACAGGGAATTACTACAATGTAAAAGGAAATACAAAATAAATTGTGAGGGATGTACGTTGTGGCTTAGTGCACTACTTGTCAGCCATGAATAAAAGCAAATCTCTTCTATATTTACAACATCCCTTGTCATGTGAACCAAAGCAGATTTCTCTCTCTCTTTTTCTCCAATCTTTTATTTTCTCTTTTTTCAGTTTTCTCTTTGAGCTTTCCTTTTTTTTTTTCTGTTTCTTTTTTTGGTTTGGGGGTGGGGTGTTGTGATGTGCCAATTGAGTAGCTCTTAATGCAATGGATAATGCAGACTTGATCGGACATTGAAACCACAGAAAGTATAACATATTCAAGGCACCAGGTAAGGGCTATTTCTGGTTAAAAACAACAAATTTAAAATGACAAGTCTCAATACGGTAAAGTGGATGCATGTACTATATTACTTATTTTTTTTAAGAAACAGTGCAATAATATTTTTCATTCTAAAAATTTTGACAGGATTCACATTTTAAAATTAGTGTCATTACAAAAATTTTTAAAAAATTAATTATTATAAATCAAAACAATTAATTTCTTATAAAGTAGAGAAACAATTCAATATAAATATTAAAAAATAATAAGAAATAATAATTTTCTATAATACAATTAAATTTAAATTATACCAATTATTTTATAATCTAACACGTATTGTATGGCTTAACTTTTCAAAAAAATTTAGAAAATGAACCACATCTGAATGAGGGTAGCCGTGCAGGCTCCTCCAACTCGGAGAACAATTTGGTAAATGGGAATAAAAAAGTACAGATTTTTTTTTGTTTAAAGTTGAAAGTTGAAACCTTCCTAAGCACAATAATAATAATAATTTTTTAAAAGAAGAATCGTTGTTGCTCAAAATGTCCATGACAGAGTCTCCGCGAACTTGAGCTGAGCGCTACATTTTTCTGCGAAATTTCTCTGTAAAAGCCTTCTGGGTTCTGAAGCTACTCTGGGCCATGTTTCTACTCGTTTGGTTTGGTTCCTTGGAAAAGGGAGAGAAAGACAAGAGAAATTTATATGCGGGAAGAAACCCTTTATCTAATGCAGCAATACGCATGGCCCCGAAAAAAAAAACAGCAATACGCCTTCCTATATATAAAGCCATGTTTGGCTCTCCTTGAAATGATCACGCATTAAAAGTTAGTACTTTTATTCTTCCTTTTTCTAATTATTGATTCACTATTGTTAGTTTTAATTTTAAACGAAGAAACTTTATTTCAAGTTGCCATTTGGAGGCCAATTGTTTCTCTCTCTAACGCTATAACTCTTGTCACTAGCTGCAGAAGTCGCTAAAACATGAACAGCAGGACGCTTAAACGTTTGAGGTTGGTTTCTTCAACCCTGAAGTTAACAGAGTTTCACTAATTGCTTTCATTTCTTTTTATTCAATTCTATTCATTATGTACATGCTTAATATAATTTCTTCTGTCCCCATGTTTATAATATGATTACCTCTATCATTTATACATTTTCTACCATGCAGGAAGGATTTATCTTATGTCAAAGCAATGATAAAAATCACTCATTCCAAAATATCTAATTAAATATACACCAATTTTTTGCTCTGTTTTGAAGAATACCACACTAGAGTATAATTGTAGTTGAGGTGGTGATATAGTTTAACCTATGAAAATTTTGCAACTTTGGTATATATATACCTAACCATTTCAGTATTAGGAGGCAGCAGTATTAATATTCATACTGCATGTTGGCTTCTAGGTACAAAATTCTTGATCCTCAGGAGCCATTCTTCAGGAGATGGAGCAAAATATTTGTATGCACATGTTTGATAGCAGTCTCTGTTGACTTACTCTTCTTCTACATCCCTGAGATCAATGAGCAGGAAAAATGCCTAGATTTGAATGGGGCCTTGAAAATTACTGCATGTGTTCTTCGTTCAATCTTTGATCTTATCTATGTTCTTCGTATCATCTTTCAGTTTCGTACCAGGCATATTGCGCCTTCTTCTGGAGCATATGGAAGGGGTGAGTTGATTGCTGATTCTGGGGCTATAGTGAAAAGATACTTATCTCGGTACTTTGTCATTGACATTCTATCAATCATTCCACTACCACAGGTATATTCTGCTAACCCCCCTCTTCTACTCATTCTCAACAACTTGCTGATATATCATTCATTGTAAGTCAATGGCCTTGTGTTAAAGGAACAGTTGGAGTAGCAGTAGCGGACAACTTTATACTCATAGTTTGTAGAGACTTAACAAAAATAACTGTCTTTCTCTAACCTGGCTTTCAGTGTAAATTAATGCTTCTGGTCTTTTTGTTTAGCATCAGTGCATTGACCATTAATGGGTGTGTCCCACCATAGATTGAGTTTGAGGAGTTTAATGCCTTGCTAAAAGAATTAAAAGGAAAAACGTTCCATACCAATTAAGTTTTTGAGATTCCTCTAGCTAGTGTTTTCATTTGGTTGGAATTGTGATATCAAAATGAAGACTTTTGTTATACATAACCATATTTTTTTGTAATTTGATGTGCAAGGCATAAGTTGATGTAGTTCAACATTTTTAATGCAATTTTTTTTTTTTAAGGTGATTGTTTTAGGTATCATTCCGATTCTCAAAAGCTCAGTTCCATTTGGCACGATTAACTTGTTGAAGATCATAATATTTGTCCAATATTTGCCAAGAGTTATACGGATCTACCCAATATGGAAACAGATGCCTAGAACATCTGCAATATTGACTGGATCAGGGACAGCATGGTCTGCTGCTGCTTCTAATCTTCTTTTCTATATTCTAGCAAGTCATGTAAGATGATTTATTTACAGATGCACATAATATTTTCCTAGGAATCATACTAGATTCTATAACTACCAAAGTAAATGTGGCATATATACCAGGTTGTTGGATCTTCCTATTATCTGTTTTCGGTAGAATCCGAGCTTCGCTGCTGGCAACAAGAGTTGAAGAATTCTAAACTGTACAATGTTGTGCTCTCTTATGATGTTTCCTTGAGCTGTGGACAACACAAACAAACTATTGTTTCACTTCTCAATGCTTCTTGCTTTTTCATTCATGCTAATGAAATGAAAGATCCAACAGCCTTCGATTTTGGAATATTTAACGAAGCTCTATCGTCTCATGTGGTAGAATCAACTACATATTTTCCTCAGAAGTTCTTCTACTGCTTTTGGTGGGGTTTGCGCAATATCAGGTTGGTCCATATTCTCCTCTCTTGTCAACTCTTATGGTAGATAACATTGCAATATTGTGGGAATGATAGTTTTGTAATGTAATAAAACTCCCCTCCTCATTTCTAAACAAGGTAATATCACTTGCATCCCTAATTTTTATTTCTCTCATCAATTTTCTATTTGCAACCTTTTCCAAACAAAATTATGCAGTTGAAGTATCTAAGATGCCACCACCAATGTTCACAACTTATGAGCATTGGAACTTCTGTTATAATTCTTATCCTTTTTTATCAAGGCTGACCTTTTAGCAATTTAAAGATTCAAGGGCTCATGGCATGCTAAAAGTCAAATTTTATTCTCTGCTTGCAGTTCTCTTGGCCAAAACCTCCAGACAAGCACTTTTGTGTGGGAGATATTTTTTGCAATCTTCATCTCCATCTTCGGTTTGGTTTTGTTCTCAGTAATTATTGGAAACATGCAGGTACTATCTTGCTAGGATTATGAGATCATATGTATTAATACATGGCAGGACTCAAGTTCAAATTCAATAAGATCAAATTAATAATCTTTTTTCTGGTGTTTCGAAGGTTGCTATGTTAAATCTCCTTACCGTTGAATTGATGAGTATTGATTTATATGTCTTTTTTTGTTACAGAGATATCTGCAATCTAGAATTGTGAGAGAAGAAGAGATGATGGTGAAAACCCAGGACACAGAGCGGTGGATGTCTCACAGAAAGCTTCCTGAACACTTGAGGGAAAGAATTAGAAGGCATGAACATTACAAATGGCAACAAAAAGGGGGTGTTGATGAGGAAACTTTAATCAACAACCTTCCCAAAGATCTCAGAAGGGATACAAAGCGTCATCTCTGCTGGGCTTTACTTAACAAGGTAGGTATCTTCCATAATTATTTCTGCCCATCTACTTAGTTTTGATCTATCTTCACATATACATGTACACAACATGCATATGATACTGTATGGGGGTGCTTATTGCTTTAGGTGCCAATGTTTGAAGCAATGGATGAACATTTGTTGGATGCAATGTGTGCTGGGCTGAAGCCCGTGCTTTATACAGAGAAAAGCTATATTTTTCGTGAAGGAGAACATGTTGATGAAATGCTCTTCATCATGCAAGGAAGCCTATCTACTATGACAACAAGTGGTGGAAGAACTGGTTTCTTCAATTCCGCACTTCTCAAGGCTGGTGACTTTTGTGGGGAAGAGCTTCTAACATGGGCCTTGGACCCCAAATCCTCATCAAATCTTCCCATTTCAACTAGAACAGTACAAACTATATCAGAAGTTGAAGCTTTTGCTCTCATGCCTGATGACTTGAAGTTTGTTGCTTCCCAATTTCGACGTATTCACAGCAGGAAAATCCAGCACACTTTCAGGTACAAAATTTTGTCAACATCAGAATCATCATAGAATCATGTCAAACACAAGTTTCTAATAATGGGTATATGAAGAAGACCAATCGTACAGTAGTAGTCATCCTTCATTATATAATTCTGCGTGTGTTTTTCACTTGCAGGTTCTACTCCTTGCAATGGAGGACGTGGGCTGCCTGTTTCATACAAAAGGCTTGGCGTTGCTACTGGAAAAAGAAGATGGAGAGGTCTTTATTTGAAGCAGAAGCCAGGCTACGAGATGCTCTGGCAAAAGAAGTAGGGTCACCAAGTGTTAGTACCACAGTATATGCGTCGAGGTTTCCTGCCAATGCCTTAGGATCCTTGAGACAAATGGAAGAACCTAACAACACTAGTGGCATGATTCAATTTTGTAATCGAAACAAAGGAGTTGAACTCGCAGAAGTTTCTCGAGCTGGGCATATGTGAAATTTACTTGACAAACTGGGTTTTTGAGCATAAAAAATTCTTAGGTACACTCAGGGTAGTACTCCCACAAGACACAAAAGAGTAACTCTACCGGTGAGAACCACACGAGACATATTTTTTTGGTGTCTATAAGAATACTACCATTGAATGTACCCAAGTATTTCTCTTATGGTGAAAGAAGCATCAAGGTTTGTCACATTCTTGATAGGCTATCTTTATTTGTCCCCTGAAGGCAGATCATTTGTGGAAGAAATTAACCATAAGATTCAATACTTGAAAAACTCAACAAGCTATCTTCACGCTCATGCATTTATATACCTAAAATCCAACTTTTGAGGTTTATGATCCCAAGACCAATTTGTTGGAGAAACTACATGATCCTGCTTGTTAGGACGATCCAATATGGGATATTTGTTCTGGATTACAGGTATTATGTCCCCGTCCTATGTAATGAGTTCTATGTCTTGGATACGGTTGATGACGGCGTGAAGTGCACTGGTATGCATGGAAAATATCTTTCCCATCTCCAATTTGGCAATAAATTTCACGTCTTTGCTTTGGTTATGAATGAAAGTGGTTATTTTCTGTGAGTATTAAGTACTTTATAATTTGTTCTTGTGATCTCTTAATCTATTTTGGCCTTTCAAAAGCTTTTATGATGGGCAAAAATCCATATCTAAACATGCATTATACTTATAAATGCAGGTAGAAGAAAGCTTATTGGAAAGGAAATTTCCAGCAGGGTAAAAAAGAAAAAAATTGATGTTTTTTGGAAATAAATTTTTTTAGAAAACATTTTACAAGCAAGTAACAACCTATTATATATCATGGGTTAGATCTATCTGGCCCGATTTCACTTCGCCACTCTTTGGTTAATATTGTAAATCATATATCCGAGTATCTGTATATATCTTTATGACTATATAACTTAAAATAAGGTGATGTTTCTTAAGTCATACAATATACTGATATAGCATTATAATTGCTTGAAATTACCATGCCACTGGTTATCTTTCTTGAAATCAGGCTCTGATGGCTTCAGAGGCAGCATCAGCAGAGGTAGTCATCTCTGCGGACTGCGGGTAACTGTTGTTGTTTTCTCTATTTTCTGTGATGCTTTGTAATGGAAATTTTTTTAGGACTTGAAAAAAAATAAAAAAAATACACTAACATTTTCTTGGTAATGGATAGCAGAGTTGGGCTTAAGTATACGGGTTGGCACATTTAATAGTGTATTGGGCTAGGCAGGAGCTTTAAATATTTAGACAAATTAAAATACGGACTTTCATGGGCTGGGCCTGGGTAAGCTCATAGCCAGCCTTTAAAGTAATAAAAGAGTAATAATTTTTTATTTTTGCATTTTCTAATATTTTGCCGAATTTTTGATTATTTAGTTAATTATTTTATTTACTTATGAATTTTAAAAATAATATTGGGAAATACGAAGATGTTAAATGATTTATGCATGGTTTGCAAGTTAAAACATTTCGTCAATTTATGGTTATCAAATTATTAAATTATCATTAATATTGAAAGTTTGAAACTTTCAATTTACGGTATCTTCTCTCTGTGGCCTCTTTTAAGAGTTATTGCAACCTANATTGGGAAATACGAAGATGTTAATGATTTATGCATGGTTTGCAAGTTAAAACATTTCGTCAATTTATGGTTATCAAATTATTAAATTATCATTAATATTGAAAGTTTGAAACTTTCAATTTACGGTATCTTCTCTCTGTGGCCTCTTTTAAGAGTTATTGCAACCTACGTTATCTGATAAACTAGAGATATAAGTGATTTCGGGATGGATTCAACATCAGTTATAACAGTCTTTGCAGAACTAGCATGATTTACACATTTAAATTTAGTGCATTGTTCTTGAGGACTCACTTCTGGCAGCAGATGCCAGCACCATCAAAATCTTCAAAAAAATTCTGCTCTCAAGCAGAGTACATGAAACCATCACTAAACTTTCATATATTGCACTTGTTACATATGTACATATAATTGTTGCAGGAATTCTTCAAAAACAACTTGCATTTTACACTATGCACATATAATAGCTAAGGAAATGCTAGCTTATGCACATATTTTCAATTTTATTTTTTATCTCAAACAAAACTTGCATTATAGTTTACTAAAAATGCCATGCCACTAGTGTTGTTGAGTGGTGAAATCAGGCTCAGCTGGCTTCTGAGGTAGCAGAGGTGGTATTCTCTGCGGGAATCTGTTGCTGCGCTCACCATTCTGTCGCAAGTTTCGCAATGCATTGGCAGCAAACCTTGATGCAAATATTGTGGCACCAAGACTTGGCGTGTGCCCATCTTCATTTCCCAAAGCATCTTGTAGCCTATCTTCTGCTTCACGTATTGATTTCTCAATCTTCTTTTTGCTGTAGCGACGCCAAGCTGCTTGTATGAAACAGGCACCCCATGTTCTCCATTGCAGGGAATACAACCTGTAAGTGAGAAAATTTCTGAGTTGGATTACAAGGATGCCTCTTCTATTTTTTTCTCCCTTCATGTCTACAAGAAAATTGGACCTAAGCTCTCTACCATAATCCTACAATTCCCTTACCACTAGTACTGCACCCAAGTGTGGTTAAGGATATGATCACTCCAATTAAAAAGCTCCTCATTTCGCTCTTATAACCATTATTATTATTGCTAAGTTTTGTTTAACATGATTATCTTTCCCATTTGAATTCTCAAAATGGAGTTGATGGGATGATCTAAGCAAATTCTCCTCATATTCTAGAAGAAACTCAATGGTTGTATATCAAGTTTGTAAATTTTCTTCCTCTTGCGCAAAACATTGTTCCATAAATAGATGATGACATATTATCAAGGTAAGAAAGAGATAAACATGATATTAAGCCTTGCCTGAAAGCGTGCTGAAGCTGCTTGCTGTGGAGACGTCGAAATTGGGAAGCAACTAACTTCAAATCATCAGGCATGAGAGCAAAAGCCTCAACTTCTGATATAGTTTCTACTGTTCTGGTTGAAATGGGAAGATTTGAGGAGGAGTTGGGGTCCAAGGCCCATGTTAGAAGCTCTTCTCCACAGAAGTCACCTGCCTTGAGTTCAAAGGCGTTGAAGAAACCAGTTCTTCCACCATTTGTGGTCACAGTTCTAAGCTTTCCTCGCATAATGAAGAGCATTTCATCAACTGGATCTCCTTCGCGAACAATGTAGCTCTTTTCAGTATATAGGATTGGCTTCAATCTATCACTCATCGCATCCAACAACTGTTCATCCATTTTCTCAAACATTGGCACCTAAAACAATAAAATTGGAACACATTTTAGCTAACCTTTGAACACAAACATGTGTATAACACATAAATGTATAGGTAGATAAAAGTTATATGGATTGGGAGACTATTACTCACTTTTTTAAGCAACGCCAAGCAAAGATGACGCTTTATATCCCTTCTAAGATCTTTAGGAAGGTTGCGAATTAACGTTTCCTCCTCAACGCCCCTATTTTCTTGCCATTTGTAATGCTCATACCGTCTAATTCTTTCCTTTAAGCTATCAGGTAGCATGCGGTGGGACATCCACTGTTCTGCATCTTGCCTTTTCACTCTCATTTCTTCGACTCTCACGGTTGTAGATTGTAGATATTTCTGTAACAACATACAACACAAGTCATGAATTGAAGAATGAGGAGGTTAAACATAGCCAGCTTTATAACACCCAAAAAGATGAAAACTTTGTTAGTAAAGAAGGCATGGAAGCAAAATACACTTCATTATCCTAACAAAGAATTACCTGCATGTTTCCGATAAGTAACGCGAATAAAACCAATCCCAAGATGGCAATGAAAATAGCAAAGAGTATCTCCCAAACATATGTACTTGTCTTGAGGTTTTGGCCAAGAGAACTGCAAAAACATAAGACAAAATTTATGACTTTCAGCAAACAAGAATGTAGTAGATTAAGAGGATAATAAAACACAAGTTCCAAAGTTCATAAAATGTCAATGTTGCACATCAAATTTTAGAATAGAGAATACTACTTACAAACCCGTGCAACGCATAAGAAGCTAAAACAAAAGGGAGAGAAGACCCGTGAAAAAAAAAAAAAAGAGAAATAGAAAAAGCAGAAGAGAGGAGGGAACGAGTACAATAGCCGTATTCGCAGGAAAATGACCCTCTTTTAGGTTAATATAGTGATTATTGACTAACCTTACATTGCGCAGACCCCACCAAAAGCAGTAGAAGAACTTCTCATGAAAAGATGTTGTTGATTCTACCACTTGAGATGTTAGAGCGTCGATAAATATCCCGAAATTGTAGGTTGTTGAATTTTGAATTGCAGCAGGATCAATGAAAGAGCAACTGCTATTGACAATTGAAAGGGAAGCTCTGTTGACGTGTATACAGCTCAAGTGTAACTCATCAGAGAGGTTAGCATGACTCAAATTTCGACGCCAGCACCGAATATCTGATTCCACGGAAAACAGGTACCAGAAAGCTCCAACAACCTAGTATACCAGATTTAGTTGGTGATCATAGAATCTAGTATATGATATCTAGGAACATAGATAATGTTTTCTGCAATAAGTAACAGTGAAAATCAGCTTACATGACTTGCAAGCATATAGACAAAAAGATTAAACGCAGCTCCAGCCCATGCAGTCTCAGTCAGTATGCCTGAAGTTCTAGTAACTTCTGTCAATAATGGATAGATCCGTATAAATCTTGGCACATACTGAANACAGTGGCACCTAAAACAATAAAATTGGAACACATTTTAGCTAACCTTTGAACACAAACATATGAATAACACATAAATATATAGGTAGATAAAAGTTATATGGATTGGGAGACTATTACTCACTTTTTTAAGCAACGCCAAGCAAAGATGACGCTTTATATCCCTTCTAAGATCTTTAGGAAGGTTGCGAATTAACGTTTCCTCCTCAACACCCCTATTTTCTTGCCATTTGTAATGCTCATACCGTCTAATTCTTTCCTTTAAGTTATCAGGTAGCATGCGATGGGACATCCACTGTTCTGCATCTTGCCTTTTCACTCTCATTTCTTCGACTCTCACGGTTGTAGATTGTAGATATTTCTGTAACACCATACAACACAAGTCATGAATTGAAGAATGAGGAGGTTAAACATAGCCAGCTTTATAACACCCAAAAAGATGAAAACTTTGTTAGTAAAGAAGGCATGGAAGCAAAATACACTTCATTATCCTAACAAAGAATTACCTGCATGTTTCCAATAAGTAACGCGAATAAAACCAATCCCAAGATGGAAATGGCAATGGCAAAGAGTATCTCCCAAACATATGTACTTGTCTTGAGGTTTTGGCCAAGAGAACTGCAAAAACATAAGACAATTTATGACTTTTAGCAAACAAGAATGTAGTAGATTAAGAGGATAATAAAACAAAAGTTCCAAAGTTCATAAAATGTCAATGTTGCACATCAAAGTCTAGAATAGAAAATACTAGTTGCAAACTCGTACAACGCATAAGAAGCTAAAGCAGAAGGGAGAGAAGACCCGTAAAGAGAGAAAAAAAATAAAAAATACAGAATAGAGGAGGGAGCGAGTACAATAGCCGTACTCGCAAGAAAATGGCCTTCTTTAAGTTAATATAGTGATTATTGACTAACCTTAAATTGCGCAGACCCCACCAAAAGCAATAGAAGAACTTCTCAGGAAAAGATGTTGTTGATTCAACCACTTGAGATGTTAGAGCGTCGATAAATATCCCGAAATTGTAGATTGTTGAATTTTGAATTGTAGCAGGATCAATGAAAGGGCAACTGCTATTGATAACTAAAAGGGTAGTTTCGTTGTTGATGTCGGGTTTACAGCTCAAGTAATCATCAGAGAGGTTAGGATTTCGGCGCCAGCACCGAATCTCTGATTCCACGGAAAACAGGTACCAGAAAGCTCCAACAACCTAGTATACCATATTAAGTTAGTGATCATAGAATCTAGTATATGATATCTAGGAACATAGATAATGTTTTCTGCAATAAGTAACAGTGAAAATCAGCTTACATGACTTGCGAGCATATAGACAAAAAGATTAAACGCAGCTCCAGCCCATGCAGTCTCAGTCAGTATGCCTGAAGTTCTAGTAACTTCTGTCAATAATGGATAGATCCGTATAAATCTTGGCACATACTGAACTATTACTGCATACTTCAACAACTCCTTTGCCACAAATGGAACTGAGTTTTTCAGCTTCGGAACAATTAATAAAATGATCACCTGAAAAGTAAAGAAGTGTTGAAACAACATCAACATATGTTTTTCACATAAAATTTTACAAAACTTACAACAAATGTCTTCGTTTTGCTTCCATAGTATTAAGTGTGAGAGAGTAATTAAAGGAATATTTTTCTTCTTCCTTTTTAAGCATTATACTTATTAAACTCAATCTATGGGGTTAATTTTCACCCATTATCAGATCAGTTAAAAGTTACTAAAGTGAAACAGAAGACAATATAGAGTGGAAGTGGAAAATATCACTAATCCACACTCAAAGCAATGTAACAAGTAGGCAAAGACAGTTATTTCTGATGAGTTTTTCAATTTTAACTCAATGCTATTGCATTGTGATGATATATGAGCAAGTAAAACATAATAAATAGAAGAGGGAATTTACCTGTGGTAGAGGAATAACTGATAGAAAGTCAATGATGAAGTAGGAACTCAAGTATCTTTTGATTATAGCCAGAGGATCATTGATTAGCTCACCCCTTCCAAATACTCGAGAAGAAGGAGCGATAAACCCGGTTCGAAACTGAAAGATTATGCGAAGAATGTAGAAAAGATCAAAGAATGTACGAAGAACAGAAACAGTGATCTTCAATGTTTCATCCAATTGAAGGCATTTGTACTTTCCATCAATAACTGGAATGTAAAAGAACAGTGGATCCACAGAGACTGCCATTACACATGTAATTACAAATATTTTGTTCCATTTCTGAAGGACTGGCCCCTGAGGATCAAGAATTTTTCTCCTAGAACCCCATTTTTTGGGAGGCCCATCACTTACAGGATGAACAACTGAGCCTTTTCTCAAGCTTTTCATCTTCTCAGAACCACTCTCAACTCTTCTTCTAATACTCTTTAAAACAGCACTTACGCTTGGCCTAAGTTTTCTTCCTTCATATCCATTACTACAATTTTGCTGCTCAACACCAAAAGATGATTCTGAACTCCAATCCTCAAATCTGCATAGAAATATAAACTTGGTAAGCATTTTAAGTATCAGGAATATGTGAGGATCATCATATAATGGTTAAGTAATGTGTACTCCAACTTCAAGATCAATCTCGTGTTCAAATATCATTACAAGCAGGTATATTGGAGATTGTGAGAAAACGAAATCAATAAATAAATTAAAAAAATAAGGGGATCACAGGCCTCATACAGACTTTAGTGGGCAGTCCACTAGTCCTAGCAAATCCAAGATGCAGTATCACAAGAATAGCCAACAATCTTGTCCTTAATCTAAAAATAGCAATTACCCAATTTGGAAAATTAAGCATACTTTGTTCTGTTTTAACACCTTAAACTATAAATTGTATTATAAATTGCTCTATTGTGTCTCAAATTGTTGTATTTAAAGAGATATATCTTTTATAATAGGTAATTTCATGACTGAGGCAGTAGCTCTATACACATAGAGGCAGCATATGTGACTCTAAATTTTTTGCAGAGAGAGAGCAATTAAATTTAAGAATAGATAAATAAATAAACAGAAATGCTCAGCAATATGTGGAAAAATTGTTAACACAAGGCTTGAGCAAACGAACCTCACAAACTTACGTCCCTTTGCATTCATGATGAAGCTACCTCCACATCCACTGAGAAAAATTAAGGTTTAGAGAGAGAAACACTTTACAGAGTGCAAAAAGATTCAAGCCTGGAGAAAAATAGAATACCAAAGGGCCACTTATTAACAACTTTATAATATAAGTTAAAGTTGCAAAAAAAATAATACTAATTAACTAAAAACCTCTTTCTTTTTTTTTTTAAATTAATACCCAGCAACCTTCAATGACTATTGACTCGCGCATTTAAATTATTAAGTCAATTTAGTCAATTCATAAAATGTCAATTACTTAACAATCCTAACAAAACCCAAAATACAGAGCCAGGGCCAGAAAAAATTGTAAATATCATAAGACACCCTGAATTAGAAAGGGGAAAAACTTAAACCGTATGGACCACGTGGAAGCATTCATAAACATAAAAAGGACCCAAGTTGAATTAAATGGGATGATGACCTAGTAATTAACTACGTGGACGTTGAACACAAAGCAATTGGAGATAGTATACATGGTGAAAAGAATGTCACATGGTATGCTGTAGTCCAGTTTGTTCCTTATAGGAAGCTTCAGAAAGCTCTTCCAAAGAGAAATTTTCAGAAGGCCTTCAGAGAAAGTATGTAGAGTTTGTAATGGCCGTGCAATGCTGCTTGGAGATAAATGGAAAGAGAGGGAGAAATGAAGAGACCAGCTTCTTATTTTCTTGGCTAGACTCAGTCTTAGTCCACGCTTAGAACTTAGAAGAGTCAAGTCACCCTTAACGAACATCCTACGAAATTTACCTCTGCTGTACACATGGACAAACATTATTAACACCCAAAAATGGAACATATATTGCTTTATAATTACAGGAGATTTTATTATATTAAAAAAGTATGTGATATTCTCTTAATGTAGTAACAATACAACTGTTGATATAAAAGCATTTAATTTTAGCTATTTATTTTAAACAGTTAAGATTAATTAATTTTAACATCAATAATTGCAGTACTGTCACGTCAAGGAGATATCACATATTTCTTTATTATGTGAAAAACCTCTACATATATGTATATATACTTATATTTTAATACTATTTGATAGAGATTTTTATTGTTTAAAAATAGTTATTACATAAAATAATAATAAGCACATATTTATTAAAGAATAATTATAAATTTAATATCATTTTAATAATAAAATTTTGACAATAGTTTATCTAACAAACTTTTAAAAAGATTAAGATTTTAAGTTGAAGTCTCCAACTAATTTTGTAGTAAGCTCAATATCATGTCCTCTATGAGAAACAATGGTATTAATTCAATTTTATTATTTATTTGAACCCTGGCTGGATCTTTCTATCCTCTAATGGTCGTTGGCATAATGGTACTACTTCTCACTTATCTCCTGTTTCCTTTATTCAACTTAAGAACATGAAAAGTAAAAAACCTTCCTTTGAATTGACTAATGCTTATAGAATTTATTTGTATTTCTTAAAATTTATTCACACATAGCACCTTGAACTTAATAAGTTAGGTAGAGCTCAAAAACTCTGCAATGACAATGACCTCCTTGGGGCTACACCTCAAAGCCCAAGTGCCTCATTTCTCATCCATGTTATTTACATATTAGTTAAGGTGTATTGACTTATAGTGATACAATTAATACAATATAAATTTTAGGTTTGAATCTTATTGTGAGAATTTTTTTTTAGTAAATAATATGTAAATATCATAATAAATTTTCACTAAAATGTATAACATGTTCTGATCTTAAAATGAGATAACATTCATTCTTCTTAAATTTTTTATGATTAATGCAATATGAATTTAATTAACTTTATTTAAATTATTTTTTATGTGTCACTCAAATTGTAAGAAGTCAATTAATAATAATGTGTAATAAGCAATTTTTTTTTGTATTAAATAAATAAAGTTAAACTTTTTAAATGAGATTATGACAATCTAAAAAAACATGACAATACATGGGCCTATCATATTAAATTTTGAGAGGTTACCAACTTGGCTTACTCAATACAAAAGTCTCTACCGTAGTCATAAGTCGTGCTCACTGTTTCCAGCGTTGGCCAAGTGTTGTTGGAGGACCACTTGCTAAAATATATTTTTCACCCATAAATTGTTGTTTTGTTTTTTTGTTTTTTTTTGTTATGATTTTAGATTCGAATATAAAACTTACAAGTTTTAAAGATAATCTCAGTACCACTCAACTACAAACTATTTAATTGGTCTCTGTTTAATTCCTTCTATGGTTGTTCAAATTTTTTAAAGCTTGTATCTTGAGAATGAATAAAAAAAATTGTACGAAAAAATATTAAGTGAGTTTAGTTTTAAACTCCTATGGCCTAGATTAATAATGTTGAGATATCTTGTGATAGAAATAACATTACTCTTTATCACCCAAAAAAGAAATAACATACTCTCTTATTTTGCTATATTTTATGACCATACAAGATTCTTTTTTGTTGTAGTAGATAAAGCTAAATTTTTTAGCTTGAAATGTGAGGGAATGGGAATTAAACTTCAATGTTTTTGAGAAACCCCTGAACCAATTATATTATATGTGCTTATGATGAATGACTATACAAGATTTATATTTCAAACTAATAATCTTTTAAATCTAGTCAGAGTCCAATTTTCTTTTGTCATCAAATTGGTAAAGGTTAGGTTTTTAACTAGAAATATTAAGGAAACAGCTATCTGTCAGCAATTAGCGATGTAATATTGTAGTGCTTACATAAATGCTTTAGACATTCACATCTATATTATGAAGCAATTTGTAAACAATTTTCCTCTATAACTCTCTACGCTTGTTGGTAATAACTGTTATATTCTACATTAATAACTTTTAAACTATGATAACGACTTAATTTTAAAATTGCGATAATAAATTTTTAAATCATTCAATCAACTTGAAATTTATGTATTATTACCTAGCATAAAAGAAATGTAAACGATAGAGATATGTTAATAGCGTTGACCATTATATAATACATGTGGATTAATTAGTTCTACCATTGTAATAAATTTTCATCCACTTCAAAAAAAAAAAAAAATATTACAAAACAAATTCGTCTAATATTATGTTATCTTTGTCAATGCTGCTCTTTGATAGCATCTAAGTAAAACAGCTCTTGAAAACCACATGAACCTTTGCAGTGAGAATGATTCATCCAACCAATTTATATCCAAATGCATCAATTACATCCTAAACACTGTCCCCAACTCTTCTGATAACAGTTTTCTGAAAAGAATACAACAGATTCCAACTACCAGTAAAAATGACATTTTCTATCTTCATGCTGGCAATATATGACAGGCTGCCTACACTTTGGTGGTAACAGTAAAAATCCTGTATGCCAAGCAAACTAGATGACATTTATTAACACTAATTTTACCTAACCTAACATTCTAATGTGAAACACAAGTTGCCTCACCTTCACTTAAGTTCTCTCCTCGTCTGATTGAGAGCCCAGAGGCTCAGAATTAACAAAGAAGTCATCCACTGAAATGAAAACAAAGCTCTCATTGTTACAACCAAACATTGAACCTTAACAACGGAAAGTAGTAACACCACAAATTGCCAACTTAACAAAATCAGTTATGTTCATTTATATATAACATTATTTGACCAACCAAGTAGATGAACATTCATCAGCATGTGCAAGTTGATATGTCGTCAAATGATGTTAGGTGATATTATCTAAATAGATGGGAACATATGCTGTCTCAATTCTACTTACATGTGTGTCTCCCTACTTCCTAGTCAAAAGTGCTGTGGATTAATACTTCCAAAGTAGTTTTACTTCTTTTTCAGCAGAAACATATTTAACAAATTGATTATTCCTTGTTGCTGATATCTTAGAGTTAGGATTGACAATACAAGAGCTTGGATGCCAAACAGGACAGCAAAAAGAGGATTTTAAGATGATCTATATGAAATCTATGTTGGCAAGGTGAGAACAAAAATTAAGGGCTCCCTTGATTCTGTTCCTAAGAGTAACTTTCTATTTGTTTTTATAGAACTAAAGCTTAAAAAAGATAAGATAGAAAATTTGAGAATACACAACCAAATGAGTTGTCAAAAACTTCTTAACAATTTTTAGAATAGTAGCTTAGTAAGAACACCAATATTATTTTCCATTTCTGTTTTCAAAATTTTCATAAAAAAATAATGCTAAAAACAGCTTTTATTTTTAAGAGAAGTCTATGGAATTTTTTTGCAATCAGGCAGGCCCTAAAGGTTTCGGGGCAGCATTTGACAGGCCAAGACAACCAATGGCTTGAAGTTGGGCATTGTACAGAAGTTCAAGGCATCTATGGGAGCTATAAACACTACCCATACCGAATAAGTGTAAATTCACATCGATAACGTTATCCCAAAGATGTTTGATAAAGAGATTGGGATTGAAAGAATAAGCCAATTTTAGTAAGTATAGTGATTATTGGTGATTCAGAAATTAGTGGGTACTATGCAATTATCATCTAAATCTTGCTTGCCCATTATAACTCACCAAAATTATAAAGTAAGGACATATAAAAAATGAAAGGAAAAAAGAGATAGGCATTACCATTACCTATATCCTGTTGATCTGGGGATTCAAGCAAAATGTCTGAATCAGACGGCAAAAATGGTGAACCGGGATAGTTTCCCAGGGCTCCTAGATCTGCAAAGAATTCAATAGAGTTCATAAACAAAGCACGAAGATGTCCACAATGAGTGAATGTATAAAAAAAATTAGTAGCATCCTTGACCAAATTAAGTGTATTTATCTCAAGAGATTATCCATCCATTTACTAGGAATTCACAACAATGAAATCATCGATAGCAGGATCAGAAATTGTTACAATGTTGCTGCCCCACTAAGAGATGTCTTATGATATTCAGAAGTCATGACCTCCAAGCTTCAATATCTAATATAATTGCAAACAATAACTCAAAGTCCACTCAAGATTCCCATATTGACAATGAGCACGTCCTTCTTTTTCAACGATTTTTTACTACACTTCTACAAATTTAACACTGGTTCCCAACAGTATCACCTTTTTGTTTTCAAATATATCAACTATTTTACATGTATCAGGATATAACAGAGATCCCAAACTCAATTCAAAGTTTTACCAGGTGACCTTTAACTAAATTAAATTTGATTAGATATTTGAAAATGGATCATATAGATTTAAATAAGAAATTACCTCCCAAGTTTGACAAATCTGCAGTTAGATCAGATAGGCTAAAATTCCACTGAATTTGATCCAATGATCTTGAAATTCCATTGCCACCATCTGGTGCAAGTTGCAGTCCTACTGAACTTGCCACATCAGATGTAAATGCTGAATCCAGAGCTGATGTATCTGTGCCCATTCCTGATATTTCTGATGCAGTGAAGGGGAAATGACCACTGGATGCTACTGATGTAGGACTCACTGGCATCTCTGACATGGATGACATTGCACTATTTGGTGGAATGACAGGAGCCATATCAGGGGCAGTATGGTCCATCACCATACTTCAACAAGGACAAAAGCAGCTGCCATTAGCAGAATTTCTATCAAGCAAAATACTTAAAAGAAAAACGAAGTTACTCCACATTCAATCAATTCAATAAAGAACACAAACTCAAAGCAATCCAAGCATAATTGAACATTTATATTTTAGATCAAGAAAATCCTTTATCGTATATTGTGGAAGTAAAACCTCCAAAGAAAAATTAAAATGCCTCAAAGATCTACTGTGGACCATTTTAACAAACAATTAGAAGCATATTATCAAGTCAGGCCACTTGTCAATTGATCAAGCCAGTAGTAACTTTTGAACAACACATCTATTTTCATATCTCCGACAAACTCAAACATAAAAACCAGCTATGCAAGATATCTAGGAATACCGACTGGTCCAACTAAAAAGACTTTTGTAACTCTTGTCCAGTGAATGAAAAAAATAAAAGAATAGGGTTTAGATGGAGAAGTACTCACTCGTGCCCAGAATTCATTCGAATGGGATGAAAATTGCTTGCTGCAGGGACTCCATTAACCACATGACAACTTGATATGCCCATTGAGTCTAGGTGTGGTTGACCTGGTGCTGGAATGGGAGGCTGCTGTAGCACAGGGTATCCCATAGGTAGGTTGTTGACTGCACTGCAAACAAGTGGTGTTGAAGAATAATGGGGAAGAGAGGGGAACAAAGTAAAAAAAGCAAAGAATCACCATGACATAAAACTCTAATCTAGTCCATCTTTTTTGGCAACAAAGTTTTTAGTAAAGATTCATTTTGAGGTCAAGGAAGTTTTCTAAGCATCATTATGAAAAATTAAGGATACCATTTATAACAACAAGCAACCAAGAAATATCAAAAAAGTTTCCTCAACTTGGGTTAACACAAGTGCCAGCAAGAAGAGGAATGTAAGTGCTATCACTTAAAATTCACTGTTAACTTTTAGTCTTAAAAAGAGGTGGATATAATGTGTTTAAATATAACATTAATGTGATTTGAAAACTCACCCGGCATCGGATGAATCCCATTCTGTATTGGAGCCAATGGGACCTTTGGAGCCATGGGATACTTCATCATATGATACTGATGCTCAAGCAAATGGTTGAACAGGAGTATTTGCTTTTTCAATTTTAGCCTGATATAATATGCCCTGAAGAAATCAGCATTCTCTTCCTCCAACTTCTGCCATAC
Source organism: Cercis canadensis (assembly GCA_003255065.1). Taxonomy (NCBI): domain Eukaryota; kingdom Viridiplantae; phylum Streptophyta; class Magnoliopsida; order Fabales; family Fabaceae; genus Cercis; species Cercis canadensis. The sequence continues at coordinate 1,231,268 of QAOA01007022.1, forward strand.
TATATCAACAAAAAGAATCAATCGAAAAGCAATGGACGATGAGGCTTCCACTTTATGTTCTTGGACACAAATTAAAGGAAGATAAATAACATGTGACCCAGTCCATTTTTCCAATGGCAAAATGTCTCAGTAATCAAATCATGTTGATTTTCACATCATAAACTCATGGATCAGCCAATCACTTTATTAAAAATCAGGAATGGAAAACCATCACATAAGGATAAAAAGAAAAAATTCTATGAGCAACTGATACAATAGATATTATCACTAGAATGCAACGTATAAAGGGCATGACAGAGACTTCAAGATGCTTACCCAGAGTTGTAAATCCAGGATCTATTCTTGCCCGAGTCAAGAGTGTTTTAACCACCTCATCTTTATTCATATATAATTGTAAGCATCTTTCTATTAAATTCTGGACCTGCAAAAGTTGTTTGAATAATTAATCAACAAGGAAAAGAAACAGATAAATCCAAATTAGCTTCTGTAAATTATCCCTGTCGAAATAAAATATAGTGAAAGAAAATGGAAAAGCACATGATTAAGGAAAATTCAGACTCTTAACAAAGGCTGGATTCCTTACAAGCTCAATATCCTGGCGTGAAACTCTTTTGCTATCATTGCTTGAAGTAGATACTGAACCTGAGTCTGCAACAGGAACATCAGTTGTGTGATTATTCGGCTGTTCACTCTGGGACTCGTGAGAAGCTTGAGTTGAGGACTGTATTTCTTGTGTGCTCTGTGAATCCATAAAAACCTTATTTAGCTCAGTAATAACACATACTAGCTGCAAGAAGTGTAAGCTAGTGTACTACACATATCTAAAGAATCCATGCAAAAGAGAAAGAGAAAGGAAAAAAACAGAAGAGGTGGTAGCCAAGTAAACTTCAGTTCTAACAAAGCAACTGCATGTCACCAACAGTACATAAGGAAAATCAATTTTTCTTACATGGTATTTAGTTTATCTGGGTCATTTAATCTTATTCTTTTTTAAGTTAACCCTTATTTATCAGTTGAATTATATATGTTAATATTTTCCTTGTTTCATTTTAAATATGAATATTTTTCTTGCTAGAAGGATTTGTGAAATTTGTTTTAGAAACAAAATCACATCACAGGTAATTAAAGAATGCATTTTTTTCCGTCATAAAGATTACAGTTATAAATGTTGTCATTTATAATTTCATATATGAAGACATCATGAGAATATTTATATTTTTTTATGATCTTTTCTGTTATATATGTAAAAATACTAATTATAAGTTGTTGCTGCCACCAACCCCGGGCCCTAGTTTTACCACTAACAATAGGTGGAAACTCTAACCTAAACTCCACTGCAGCTGGTGACATACAAAATAAGAGTGTGCACTCTAAATGTTACAGTTAACAATTGAATGACCACTAACAATAAATTGATGTTATAATCTTAAGTATATTGAAGCTTATTAAATAGAAACTTCACAACTAATTCAACTTTGACAGATTGGTGAACAAGTGATATCACAATAAGGTGATAATTTTTCTCCAGTAATACTTCATCTTTGATGTTAGAAGTTCAGCTAACCTAGGGGGAACAAATGTTGTGATTGATTGAATTAAGTTGTTTACTTAGGGTAAATTTTTGCTTTCACCGACAAACATCACAACTTGCATACAGGAAATTGTTAGAAATAATTACATTTTAAAAGGAGCAGTATTAGGGGTTCACATCATCGACATAAACACGAGGTTTGTCACCCAATATGGTAACATACAGTCTATACATTACATTAAAGAGATACAACAACTATTGTGCAAGATGCAAACGAAATACCAACATGAAAAAGTTGCAATAATGGGAGAACCTGCAAATGCTTCATTTCAGCTGAAAACAGGCTGACCACATGTCTTTGGAAATTTTAAGTAGTCACCAACTGCCCTACTTTCGAAGTCAAAATATTTGCACATATGTCTAAAACACGATCGAAGTAGTTTTCATCTGAAACAAGAAGGACAATATGTCATTACAAGGAAAACCGCCTAGAGGAGCATATCATTCTTGACGCCAACAAATAAAAGAAAATTGAAATCCATCCTAAAAGTATCCTTACATAATTCTTTTTCTATAAAAGAGAAAGCATTACTTTTTAATTAATACATAGTCCTGAACATTAAATTCAGAACAGAGAGATCCTCAAATGGTGAAGAATATGTTCTCCATTGTATCTAGTTGCAAAAAGAGCCAGGACTAACTGTACATTCAGAAATGTTCAGCAGGAAGATAACAATTACACCATTATCACAATACTTACGCAGACTACATAGGTTATTTAATGCAATAAACACTGTATCTCAGTTTGCCTTCTTTAAGTCTACTCAGTACTTGGTAAATTCATCATTAATGTTGCATGAATAATCAGATTCTCTACCATGATGGCTTATAAATTTCTTCAGCCAGAAAAAACGTTCATAGTTGGTTCTGGTTCTCCATAAGACTAGGCATTACTATCTCCATTTTGGCCACCACAGGAAGAAAATAATCATGTAATACTCTCAGGAAACTGCTCTAGCATAATAAAATAGAAATCGATGAAACAATGTCTTTCACCAATGAAAACTAAGAATCTCAATCTATCTCTCTGAATCTCAACAAAAAAACGGAAGTAGGGATAAAAAATTGAAATAGACCAGATCTCAATTGTTAATGAAGTCAACAACCAAAGCTGCCTCCCTTTTCAAATCTTATTTTTGTCTTCTGGGAGCTGAAGTGAAACTTGAATCGATCAAGCAAACAACTTACCATGCAATAAACTTTTTAAGCTACCAGACAATATAAAATCCCACTGCCTCGACCAGAAATGAATAATCCATGAAGCAAAAACGGGAAATGAAGATCTAGCAAATATTACCTCGTACCCTGTTCCTCAGTCTTCGAGAGAAATAGAGACGAAAAAAATATACTTCTTTATATTGAAGAATTTAGAAACCCCCAACTCCAATTGCAAGCTGGGCAATTTAGAAAAAATATCAACTGGGCAACAACCTCTCCTACCCTTCAACTCAGAAGGGAGAAAAACAGAAAGAAAATCAGGGAACTGGGTGACAATTGGAGCTGCAAGGATTGACTATGGAGTGCAGGTGAAGTTGTGTTTGAGAAAATGCTCCATCGAATTGAATAGCATTGAGGTTTAAGAGATATTTCAGAGGGTGGAAAATGATATTTACATGAGAGAGAGAAGAAAGAATGGTGTTGCTGAAATTACAGACGGTGAAGCTTCAAAGCAAAGGTGAAAGGAGAAAAGGGCGGAACTTAAAATAGAAAATGAGAAAAAAATTATAGTAGAAACTAGAAAGAGAGGAAAAAAATATCTTTACAAATTGGGATAGTGACTCTAGTTGAGTCTTGGTTTTGTGTGCTGTTATAAAATGTTAAATGGAAAAATAAATAAAATAGCCTTCCGACACGGCTCCAACGGCTCTTTTCTCGGCTTTGGTCGTCACGGCGCTACCTAGTAACAGACTTCCTAGACAGTAGACACAAACCGAATGATATTGATGACCCAAGGACCAACGCCTCCTTTTATATACATATTCATTTTTTTGGTAAATCTCCTTTTATATTTTGAGACAACATGATTTATGTGTATAACAACTTCTTGTATTAGCGTTCAAAGAATTGTAGTATTAGATAATTTAGAAGACATCAAATAATAAAATATTTAAATTTTTTATATCATAAATTTAATTTTAATTCATTGTTAATGCTAAACACAATTACATATTAATATTTTTCATTAGAATGACAAATATATAGCAAGAAACAAATATACAAAAGATTAAATAAGCTCTAATCATGACTCAAATGTCTTCACAATCCTATCAACTCTGCAATATATTATTGTGCAGAATAGAGTTCTCTTCAAAATTATTTACTATGAATAGATTTAAGAAAGCTTTAACATACAATTTTACTTAAAGCTTTGCATATATCTGATAAATGCTTATATCGCTTTTTCCTTTTTCCTTTTTCCTTTTTCATGGTCTCCTCCGGTGGTTATATGTGGTTGATATTTATTATTTCTTTTCTCTTTCTCTATAATTTGGAAAAACAAATGGGTACTTATATAATTTCGAAAAATGAAATTCCCTTTTTCAAAAGAGATTCCCTCATACATTGACAACACATACAGGTAGATAAATAATTAGTCAAAACCAAAGGGGAAAAAGGTATGGAGATTGGCTAATGAAATATACTCTCATAGCCTTTTTTTCTACTAAATAAAGCAATTCTTTGAAGCCTTTGTAGGATGAAAAAGAAGAAAGGAAGTGTGAGCAGTGATACGTGCCTCACATTGATTGCTCTAATTGGGGGGACTAAGAAAATGACGAAACTGTTGTAATGCAATCTCAAGTTGTTGATTGTTGTTTTATAGTCATCTGTCCATAACCTACACACTATGCAACAATCGATACATAATACATGCTCCTTCTACGCATATTGTGGGGCCCACTATTGCCGGGTGGTCCAACCCTTCCAATCTCCTACAAGATCAAGCTGACTCTCCAACACTTCAACCACATTGCAATCAAAAATAAATAAATTTAAAAAAAAAACTTTATTGCATTGTATATAATTTTATATCACACCAAACTGTTTATTGATAAATGGTATTGAAGTTATTCTCAAAATTTATAAATTTTATGTTCATACTTAAAGTCATAATTAAATTATAAAAAAAGAATTTTATACATGTAATTTATATCAAGAATGAAATCTTCCAACTATCTAGATTTTTAGTAGATTGACAAGTTAATTTAATATATTGAGTGCAAGTTAATTAAAATATTTTTAATTTGATTAATAGTCTTTGCATTGTAAAATTAATTATAAATAATTAAATCTTAAATTCATTCTATCTCATGACACATGGGTTATTCAACTAGAATTATCAACCTAAATTTTATGCCGTTTAAAAAATACAACCATTCTTAATCACATTCTGTTATTAAGCCACAATTCAATGATAATTTAAATATACATTTTAGTTGACTACATAGTTTTTCTTAATTTTATAACAAAATAACTACTTGAATAAATTTAATCAAAAAATTAATCTCAATTGTTTTGTTTTATTTCTTTTTACCTTTTTGGGCCTTTTAATATGTGTCATGCGATCCAGTTTTTACCATGAGGCATGGGGCTTGGCGGCTTGGTAGCGCTTATTTATTAAGAGGCTGGCTCATGAACGTGACCCGTGAGCCGTTCACGAGCCACGCATGCAATACCACGTGATTGAATTTAAGACATTCGTTTTTACAAAAACATCATCATTAAGTTCGTTTAGTCACTAATTTTTTTTATTTTTCATTGAAATCATAATTAGTTTACTTAATCAAAACCATTAGCGCCGAAAAGAACAAATTAAATAATGAAAGTGTACAACGATCAAAGGGACACGTAAGACAGGTCTTGTTGCCTTGTATACAGTGACCAATAATATTCGGCTGTTAGTGAGACACGTGGCAATAAATTAACGGAAGAACGTGGCGAACGTGTGACCATCAATCACATCGGGATCTAGGGTCAAATATTATGGGAAAGGAACGACTTTCAAAATTCCCGCTAAGGTTGTAATCTCATCGTTTGGCGCCTTCCGACTTCTGAATATATTGACTAAAATGCCCACTGCTCTGTAGCCCTGGCCCCACTTACGCCACATCGGTCCCACCTTCCACCAAAGGGCACTGATGGTCTATTCCCAAACCATAACACAACAGTGCTATGGTCACACTCACATTTAATATTTTGNTGGTCTAATTCCCAAACCATAACACAACAGTGCTATGGTCACACTCACATTTAATATTTTGATTTCTTTATGGAATCAAGTTGTCCATCTAAAATTTTTACCCCAAAAAATATATATTTATATTTTGTACATGTTTCATTGCTTTATTTATTTAATTTTATTTTGATTAGAGAAAAGAGACATAAGTTGCAGAACTAATTTTTCATCTGCATGTTTCACAGAATTTTCAAAGATTGTCTGAAAGGTGTGAAAGCGATTGTGTGTATACATGGGGGCAAGAAGAATATGACTGTAAGTAATCAAATAATTTAAAAACCATCATATAAATATATGATATTATTATCCAAGATTATTTATTTGATTAGATCAAATAACGATATCAAGAATATGTCATCTATATCTGGATGTGCATAGAGGATGAGTAAGACAATCCAAAAGAGATAACGTGATGAGAAGGTATATACTGAAAATGAAATTTTGTCCAAATATAGGGACTAAATATAATATATGAGTCATCTTAAAATTACATTGTTCTCGACAATGGATAACATTTCATATCATTTTTAAATGAAATTGATGCTGATAAAATTAATTAATGTTATTTAGCATGAAATTATCAAATAAAATAAATATAGCTACAAATGGCTTAATCAAAATCTTAATTTCTTCAAGGTAAATGATTTAGTGAGCCAATCATAGAATAGAAGTACCAAAGAAAAATGAGAACAAAGAGACAATCTGTAACTGATTATACAAATCTTCTTATCATCAACACACACAAAATATAGAAGCATTAGGAATATATGTTTGAAGAATGATTGAGTGAAAATTTAGAAGCATTAATTAGAGGAAGTTAAGAACAAAGGGGCAGGAGAGAGAGGAAAATAAAACCTTATCTATATACACATTTGTGCTTTTGCTGCTTATCGTCCTTGCGTATATGTTTTGTCAATATCATGAGGTTGAGAAATGATGTTATATATATGTACTTTCAACAAGTTTGCCTTGACTAAATTATGTTCACTGCTTTCTCATAATGTCACTATCATGTGAGAGAATAGAATAGAATAGATGATTAAAACTTAAGGAGATACACCAACTCTGTGAAAACTAGACACATTATATATATTCACAAAATATGGCTAACCAGCTAAGAAGATCTCCATTTTCCTACCCATTCTGAGCCACTTAAATTCAGCAATATAGTTAATAATTCATTGGTTACATTGTTTCAGAATATTCAAGAAAATGGAAGTGTGTAATTATATATGTGTGATTTTAAATTTTGATAATTTTACTAATGACCTGTGAATTTAATAATATATATATATATNAAATTTTCTATGGATTCATGATTGATACTTTTAATATATTTGATCTATAGTTCAACAAATGAAATACACAATTGGTATATTATATACTATAAGTTTATATAATTTATACTTCTATGATCACATAAATTCTATCCCACATCCCATTGCCTGGTTATGCGTCCCACCGCCCAATGGCCCGCGCATCGGCGCGGGAATAGTACTAGTGTATAATAAAAATTGGTTATTAGCAATTATATATTACCATGAAGCGTCATTTATTTTATTTAACATATATAGACACCTTATACTTTTAAGTATTTTATACTCACTATCTAAATATTTAAAATACGTGATATACAAATTAACTAATTCAATAGATGAAAACAAAACTTCCCGAAAAGGTCCAAAATCTCAAAGAAAAATTGCCATGTACTATAGTCTATACTAAAAGGAGACACGTCAGACAAACGGCACGACACGAGGAACTTAATTTTGGAGCACATGGTTGAGACAAATAGACACCGTAACTTCAGCTTCACGGCTGGAATGTCCATATCCAATTCTCATATTAGTTGAAGCATATCAATGATGAATTTTTTGGTGGTGCCAATGGTGTGTACCCTTTTGCATTTTGACGAATAAGGTGGGAGCCAAAACTTTGAGTTAGACTTATTAGGGCAATTATTGGGAACAAGGACCACAACATATCAACTTCTGTCACCTTTCTTCAGTATGTCTGTATTCTGTGTAAATATAGGTGTTACCTTTCTGTTTGCACCCACTGATCCTTTTGTGGGCAGAGTTTGGATTGTTTGAGTGCAGAATGGACCCAAATTCATCTATATCAACATGCACAATCTTTATAAGAATTTGAAATATTTCTGTGAATTTGATAGTTCTTTCTAAAGCTAATGTGATATGCAATTTGTAAGTATCATTGTATGTTTTTTTTAAACCTTCTGACATATCCTTATCTTAGAATATAATAACCTCTCTTCACAAAAAAAAAAAAAAACTCTCTTATTTTTGTCTAGTTCTTGGAGAATCTAATTCAAACACACCCATCCAATCTGTTTGGAAAATGGGCTGAAAGAACCATTTCCCCCCTTTTTGGTAACCATGGCACCGAAAGATTGAATTTTTATACCCAAAATGAAAGCTGTTGATGAGTTGAAGTTTCTTATTAACCCAACATATATATATATATATATATATATTTCTATTCCTTGTTACTGAACTTTGGGGCCTTGGTGATCATGGCCTTCTGCTCAATTGTGGTTTCAAAACAGCTCTGATCTGTGTCTCTGATTATTGAACTAAATGCAGACGAAGCACAGCATTTAAAATTTAAGAGTTTCCATGCATCTCAAACTTGTTATTGATGATTACTGCAGGTTGTTTCTGGACTTAATCCCTATGGAACACGTGCATGCATGCCTCATTCAAACCACAAGGTAAGAGCAATATTCATTAGGAGTTACTGCTTATTGGGCTAAACAGTACTAAACAAGGTATATATCAAGGTCTAAAACCGTTTTACATCTTCAACTAATCACCAGAATGTAAATGTTTCGGGATCTTTATGGCTGCTCGCCGCCAAGACTTGTACAACTATAGTTTTCTTCTATCACATACTCTCTTCCCAGCCAAAAAACAAAAAAATTAAAGCTCTTAGAAAAAGTCTAAGAAATGATTTTATTATATCTCTTAAATGCTCAAGGATTAAAAACTTTTTCTTTTGAATTTTTAAATGGAAAAAATTTGGCTGCGCAATACAAAATTAGTAACACATTCCCTCTTAGAAACCATTTTTACTGTCTGGTATCCAGTTTTGAATCTAAAAGTTTCAAGATAGAGTATATAGCATAATCACCCGAATATCTCTTGAGGAGTAGAGAACCATTCTTTAACTTAATTTCACTTTATAATATATTTAAATAGTTACGATGATATGTAGAAATGCTTATTCTATGAGTAAGCTATATAAAAACGTATAAGCTTGGGAGCTTCATATATACATATAGCTTTTCACTTTTGCCAACATAATGAGTTAATTGGTGAGTTCAAAACCATTCAGATTCGATATAACACTTTTCAAGCACTCAATAGGACAGACATGCACACTCAGCACAGTAACAACAATATCTATTATAACACCTTTTTAATTATATGTCCCAACTCCCAAGTGCGCTATGAAATGACACTTTTAAGCGTTCATTCAAATAATCAAGCTACCAAGATGCCATGCATATAATTGCTTGAACCACTTATACTTTATTTTCTTTATATTAGTTTTTATTGGGGAGAATGTGGGATGCCTCCTCAAATCACCATCAAACTCTACAACAAGGAACATAAGAATAATTTAATCAGTGCCACTTAATTAAACAAATCCCAAAAGGGTTAAACTAACAAACAAAAGAAAGTTGAAGCATAAAATATTGGAAATGTAGCTATAGTATCCTTCGTCTTCGTTTCCTTTTAATTTGGTGCACTCAGTCCTAAATAGTTTATTAGTTTAAGACCTTCAATATTATATAATAACACCCACGAAAAGAAAAACAATTTTATGTTTGAGATTGTTGGATCTGTCCACTTAATACCCATCAGGTGCCACTCACTACAAGCAACACTATTATTGACCCAAACAAAAACACAAACACACGCAGTCTACGAAAAAAATGCCACCGGGAAACATACATAGGTGACCTTTTCTTTTTTGCCATGATACATAGGTGAGCTTAAAAGCGTTTATTGTTTATAATTAAGAGTTTGTTTGGGAGTTAAAATTAGGAAGAAATGAGTAAATATATCAATCTCTTTGTTTTGAAGTTCAAGATAAAAAAAATGAGAGGAAACCAAAGGGTAACTTCAAACTCTTATATTCTTTTTTTGCCTTTATTTTTGTGTTCCTCTAATTTGAGGGGTTTGAAGAGGAAAGAGAAGTAATTTACTATTATACCTCTATTTATTTTTTTTAAATTATTTTTCAAACACTATTTAGATAATATTATTAAATTTTATATTAAATATATTTACTTTATAAATAAAGGATAAACTTGTAAAATTATAAACTTTTATTTCTTTTCCTCTCCCCTTGTTTATTTTAATCATTCAAATAAGAAAAAGAAAAACCTCTCTCTTTCCTTTCCTCTCATTTTCCTCTTCTCTCTTCTCTTTTCCTCTCACTTCAAATTCTCAAACAGACTCTAAAAGTGTAGAGTATAAAGGTAGAGGCAGAAAAGGGCTTGGGAATTGAGAACCCTAGATGATAATGGAATAATGGATTAGATACGATGAGTTAAATTATCCTATCCCTATGTAATCCTAATGTCCACTTCGACACCCAAAAGTGAGTGTCGGTTAGTGTATTCCTGAAACTTTGAAAAAGGGGAATGCACTTTTGTTATGGGGCAGGCACATAATTAGCATGAGTATTAGCTTTTTTTAATATACAAGAAGTGGCTTGTCTTTTTGCCTTGCATCATGGTTTGGTACAAATAATCAAATTATGAAAGGCTTTTTGGCTTTTGGCCTATATTAACCAGTGTTGTAAGGACAGCTTTTTAAATGGAAATTCAGGGCCAACATGAGGAAGCCACTGTTTGTGCCCAATCACTTCCTAGTCAAACAGACCCAACCAAAAAAGAAAAAATCCGTATGTGTACAGTGTACCTATATTATAATTAGTTTTATGATCCATGTCGGTCTAAAAAATCACAATGAGACAACAATTGCTGACAATAAATTATAGATTTAAATCAAAATTATTTTCTAATATTATTTTAATAGTTTAAACTTTTAAGATGATTGGTTGTTAACATAGTAATAGGTAAGTATTCTTATAATTAGCATTAGTTAATCAATCATAAAATATTCATATTCAAATTTTATTGAAATTAAGTAAAATGAAATTATGAAATAAATTATCTTATATTATATAACTTTCAAATAAAAAATAAATAGTAGTAAATAAATAAGAGAGATATATTTATATGCATTATTCTGCATTTTCTTCTCTGTGATAAGATCAATATTAACATGCTCTCTCTCTCTTAGAAGTTAGAAATTGTGTTTTCACTTTATTTTAACGGGTTTTATAAACAAAAATCTTAATACGATTTAGAATTAGACCCAAACCTTCAAAATAAAATAAAAAATTCATAATATATTCAACTTAGAAAACAACTTCATAAATAATAATAAGGCCATTACATTAAACTCATGATAAAAACTCGTACAAATAGTATATAAGATAATTGTAACTAATAAATAACATAAGTACACACAACACAATATAATTTTTTTGATACTTTTGACTACGATTCTAGATTCGAACACAGAACTTATAAATTCTAAAGACAATCTCAATATCACTTAACTACAAACTGTCTGGTCAGCACAACATAATTGATTGAAGAATCTTTTAAAAGAAGTTNCACATCATAATTGATTGAAGAATCTTTTAAAAGAAGTTAAGATTAAGGATTTTTCATTCTTTCATATTTTTTAATTAAAAAATTTAACTCTATTTATTTAATAATAAAAATAGGTAAATAGCAAATAACAAAAGAGCATTTATAGCAATAGCTTTGCACTAAATGCATGCTTGACAAGGACACTAAAAAAACCCAAAGAGCAATAGAAAATGAAATTCAAAATTGAACCACCTCCTTCATGCACTTAACAGAAATGGGCCCAACATAGTGGGGCTTCATTGGATTATTGAGGCACAGTATTCTTCAACCTTTTCTTCCAACATCTGTTATGGTCGGATCAACAAGACAAGCAACATACTTTTGTTTCGTGTAATGTTATTCTTTTACGATGAAAACACTCTTAATGAACTTCACAAATTTATATTTTTTCTCATCATTAATTTTATATATTTTTTAACTAATTTAATTAATACCTAATTTTTTTTCTTCTCTGAATGCACTATATTAACATAAAGAGTGTGTCCTAAAAAAAACTTAATCTCGATGTTCTACCGTTAAAACAAAATAATAATAATTTATATGTTTTTATTTTTCATTCTTCAATTTCAATTTATTAATCTTTCAAAGTGCGGTTACGATTGTGATTGTAAGTCGTGTAAGAACTAGGGCAGCAAGTCAAGGTGGACCTAGTTTCCCACATTATTATAATTTATAAGCTTGGCTCCTTAGCCAGAAAAAAAAAAAAATAGGGAAAATGGTTCCCATCTCTTTAAAAGATATATTGTTGTTACTAATTTTACAATGATAATATGCTTAGCACTTAAATTTTACCATTATCCATCATTTTAGGAGTTAGAATAGTGTTTAATGATGAAATTGTTATCATTGTGAAAACTAATTGCTCATGCATATACCAAAAAGTTACTATAAAACGTTCACATTTGATAAGTAATTCCTTTGTTTAAGCTTTGGTTATGTCTTCTTGGGTACCAACAGAATATTTTGAAGGTGGCATGCAAAAATTTGTTGAGGGGATCAAGCATTTTCATCAACAATAATGTAGTTTTAATATTTTAGGAGACTACAAATATTCACATTTTGGTGGCGTAAGCCATAATTTTAATATTTAATACTCTATATAGATTTTAGGTTTAAATTTCTATATGTTAAAAAATAATAATAGTTATACATAATAATTGAATAAAAACACAATCTTATATACACATATCTTTCAAGCGTGATTAATTTTGATTAAATTTGTTAATTATTAGCCTAAATTACATAATCTCATTTTTTTTAAAAAAAAAAGGAATTAAACTATCTTTCTCTTGATATACAAGTAATCATCATTAATTGTGTCGATATATAAAAAAAAAATAAAAATGAAAAGAAGTCATTAACCCCGTAATCAAAACAAATCTTGTGCAAAAATCATATTTTTCACCTTCATAGGCTGATCTTGGCAGTTGGCACAAATGTAATTTTCTGTGACTAAAATCTGTGGCAATTATTACAGAATCTCCCTTTGAAATATTCCTATTATACTTTTGACATTCCTATTTATAATTAGACAATCTATTCAATGCGTACATTCACCAGTGGCAGAAGATATATTCCTTGAATCCTTTCCGTTGCATGAATCACTTTGCCAATTCCTTATATTGCAAGTAAAGATCAATTATGCATGCAACTAATTAATTAAACCATAAAACAAATATCAAGGTTACTTGTGTAATTTCAACATAATTTCCTTAATTTCTTTCAAGGTCCTTAAAACAATTTAGGCAAGTGTCCCGTGATTAAAAAAGGAAAAGAATTATGTGAGTTCCAAAAGGAAGAAAAAAAGAAATGAAAAAAATGCACCTGAAATAACCAAAAAAGCCAGATTGCCTATAAATGACCCTTCCTCCTTCCTCGTTTCCTCTCTGCTTTTGAGTTTCTCTCTCTATATCTTCTCTCAGTCTCTTGTGTGTGATCACAGTCACACACAGCTTTGATCGAGTTCGTGTCCTGAAATCTTCAAGTGCTGAAATCGTTGCTATCAATCTCGGTTTCTGACCACACTCTTCCTCATTAATTGTGAGCTTCCTTCTCTTATATATATATATCCCTTTATCTCAGTGTGTGTTTTACGTATGAAATTGTCATATATATATATATATATATATATATATATATAATTTTTTGCATAAATTTTGTATCTTTCACTGAAGCAATTAATTAATTAGTAATAGATATTAGAGGCCAACCAAAAAGGAGTGATCTTTCTTCAAATTTGTGTTGTTTTTGCTGGTATAATCGCTTGTTGCTTATGTCTTCCGGTAAAAGAAGGAACCTCTATATGGAATGGCGGTTTTGGGTGGCTAGGTGAGAAATAAATTCATATTGCTGTCAGAAAAACCGCTAACGTTAATTCCGTTATTCTTAGGGAAGTGACTATAGGGAGGGTAAAGGCGGTGTTTTGCGCGGAACGCTGATAGCCCATAATGCTGGCTGGCATGGGTAGGAACTAGGAAGTAGGATTCCGTGGTGGTCAATGCCACTGTTCAAGCCATGGACAGATGGACTGCGTTTTTTTCCCTCCCTCCTCAACCTCTCTCTCTTTCTCTCTCTTTTTCCAAATAAAGTTTTTTGTTGGTAAAAGCAAATAAAATTTTCTTATAGGCTTTACATATTATAATTTATAACAAGATTTCTTTTTTATTTTATTACATGACAGTAAAAATATTCGAATCTTTGATCTAATTAAAAATTTTAATATAATATTTTAGTTTTAAAAAAGTTGTCGAAACTATATAAATATATGTCAAGGAATTGTTATTGTGACTTAAACCTGAAATTGCTACCCAATTTTCCACCCATCCCAACCACTTGAGTTAGGCTCAAGTGACATAAAAAATGTAATAGCCTCTCACATTTTGTTCATGGACTTGTTTCTTTGAATTCTAATTAATGTATTTACGATGGATGCATGAGTGGTATTAATTTGATTTAATTCATAATCTCTGTATTCGGTATATATAATATATAATTAAAAGACATTGGAGAGTTTAGGAATACTACTTATTTACTAGAGCATAACAAGTTTTCTTATTTAGAGTGTATACGGTGATAGAGGTTTTGGATCTACTACTTTTGGTAGGTATTGAACATTTATAAATAAATGTAATTAGATAAAGGAAATTAGATGGGTATTGAAGAAATAGGAATTTGAACTTAGACCAATGAAATTATGATCAATTAAACCAGTGTGCTATGCTACCATTTAAAAATATGATACCACCATACCAACTACATTAAATGTCCATTTTGTCATGCTTGCACTGTTATATATAGCCAAAAAAATAAGTCTCAGCATATCCACCTGCTAGTCCATTAAGAAATTATTCGATTGAAGTATTACCATATTACCCTTATACCTTATAATATATTGTGAAATGTAAAAATCTGATCAATTATAAATGAAAAATTTTCACATAAAAAAAAATATAGGGTGAATTTCATTTATAAAATTATTCCTTGGAGGAGTGGCCGATATGAACATGCTGTGTTAACAACTAACAAGACAGAAGTTATATACATATATATATATATATATATATCATAGAATATCACATAATTATTTATTACATAAGATAATATATTTTATTAGGAAATACTTTAAGGGTAATTGATCTTTCAATAAAGAAGCTTATAATGTTTTTATTTTCCTCCTCTAGTGGAAATCATAGTCATTGTGTAGATTATAAGGTCTTATTCAGAACTTCACATCAATTGCACTTTAGGGTCTAGATGTTATATTTCCTTTTCTATTTTTTCTTTTCTGGTTTTTGTCATGTTTCTTTTTCTTCTGCCCTTCACGGTCATCTGTTTTTGCAAAACCTTTCTTAAAATGAGAAGTTTTTCTGCTCCATCGCAATTTATGTTACTCTTATTCTATATATATAGTTCACCTCATTCATGTGAATAGAATTTAATTAAATATTAGATTTTTAAATTGAAGTATCAANGTGAATATAATTTAATTAAATATTAGATTTTCAAATTGAAGTATCAAACTATCAATGATGCTTTTCAGTCCTCTTATGAGTAAAGAATTCGTGTGTGGAATGATATATTTCTAAATAACTATTTTTTTTTATATATAAGTAATGGAGGTTTTTTTTAGATACTTTTAATATTTATGTGGTATGTTATATCATATGGGAGTAATTAATGTGTGAATGACATGTATACAAGTCAACTATTTTTAAATTTGTTTGAAAAAATAAGAAATTATATTTTATATTTAATAAAAAATAAAAATTACGTATGCTTACCACGTTAGTAGTATGACATATCCATGTGATATCATAGTAGTATGTATATATTAATTGCACTACAAATTAAGGTTTTCTTTTTTCTAGTATTGATTCCTCCAATAATAATATTTAAGATTAAATTATAGTCAATTTGTGCTCAAACTTCAGAGGCAAATTGCTCTGGAAACTANCTAGGAACCCAGCTATATGTATGTATATATTAATTGCACTACAAATTAAGGTTTTCTTTTTTCTAGTATTGATTCCTCCAATAATAATATTTAAGATTAAATTATAGTCAATTTGTGCTCAAACTTCAGAGGCAAATTGCTCTGGAAACTACGTTATCTAAATCTCTCAGCTTTAATTGAGGCTATGTACAATAAGTTTGTGGCCACAAGAAGAACATGGGTTTTTTTTCCATTGAATTCTAAGTTCATGTGGAAACTGAATTTAAGAATGTGACTGTTTGACTTTCAGATAGGGAACTTCTTTTTCCTCGAAAAAAGGATAAGGGCTTCACGTGCTTTCACTTTCTTTGCTTCTCATGAACAATACTCAAGTGGTCAAATTACAATTTTATAGCCAAAAGGCAACCGTTGGAAACAAAGGGTTTGTGAACTTTTTTTGCATGCTTCCCTTTAACGGTCAACTAACGACACAAACTGTTTCTAACTGTCTCGTGTTGCTTTGTTTTGTGTTTATTCAGAATATATAATTGGCTAGCCCTTGTGTACGTAAGTCAGTTTAATCACAAATATATTGCTTGGATATAAGAAATTAAGACTTGGTTTTCATCATTCTCTATCTCACAAACACTAAGAATTGCAGGTGGCAATTAGAGTTAAGTCTCTGCAAGATTTGATCAACTCAGCAATGGGGTACATAGAACAAACTTTGGCAGCTTCGAACATGGAAGCAATCCCAGAAGCAAAATTGAATGAGAACGGAGAGCCAATTCTCTATGCTTATTATTCCTGGCTTGTAAGCTCAAAACTGGCACTTGGTGACTTTTACCTTTTCCTTTAATACCCTTAAATTTAATGGGACTTGAATTAAGATACATCTTCGACCAATTATGCTTTGGTATGGTCTATTTGAATCCCTTTTACTTGCACGTTGCTCATATTGATTAATTAGTCTTGGCGTCTCTCTGTGGTTCTTTATCTTGATTACTTGAGGGGAAACTAACCTTTGACGTTGTGTGTTGTGTGGCTGACAGAAAGAGCATCCCTCTGCCTTGGAGCATTTTGAGGAAATGATGAGCAACGCAGAAGGGAAAGAGATTGTGGTGTTTTTGGACTATGATGGAACACTCTCGCCGATTGTAGATGACCCTGATCAGGCTCACATGAGTGATGCTGTAAGTGTTTTCAATATATATGTATATAGCAATTCACACTTAAGTGATGGTTGTAACTCTCTAGGTTCACTTCTAGCTATTTCCGTTGTTCTCATTTCCTCTAAAACATGCAATGTATAGTAATCTCTGTAGGGGTCTAGCTAATTGATTGATACATTTGCAAATTGTAGATGCGCGAAGCAGTAAGCCAAATTGCTCATTATTTTAAAACTGCCATTGTTAGTGGAAGGAGCCGCAACAAGGTAATTGAGTCACACAGTAATAATTGAAGTAGGTGAAGATTCCGTTTTGATTCCTGCCTCTTTTACACTAGCTTTTTTGGCCTTTAGGTGATTGAATTTGTTAAGCTGGAGGATGTCTATTATGCTGGAAGTCATGGGATGGATATATATACCCCATTTGGGTCTTCAAAATATGGAGACGAGAAGAACCAGACAAAGATCACTGATGAAAAGGTTTGTTGAGTTTTTCCCTTTTTGTGCTTGACTTGTGTTCACTGTTTGGCAAACAGCATATCAGAATTAACAAGTTGAATTGCCTTACAAAATGATGCTTATGTATGCTATATATCTCTTGAAAAGTAACAAGATTTTATCTTTGCAGGGCAATGAACTAATTCACTTTCATCCTGCAAGTGGATATTCGCTTGAGATCAAGAAGGTAATTCCTTAATTTATTGTTTATATAATGAACAAGCTAGTTCCTTTGGCTTGGACTCACTAAATTTTTAGATAGATTTGCTCAATTTGAGACTACTACTCTAGTTTCAGGAAGCAAAAGAGGATTGACTCTTCATCTATGTTTCTTGCAGATACTTGAGGATTTGAAAGGAAAAACCAAAAGCATCAACGGCTCCATGGTAGAAGATAATAATTTTAGTATCAGTGTACACTACCGGCGAGTGAAGAATGAAGAGGTAACTAATAACATTTCACACGAGATTTACAGATAAACAAAACCAATGCAAAATATGAGACACTTGAAGTTAGAGAAACTAACGTTGCTTCTCAAAATATAGGATGTTGGCATCCTCAAACAGATGGTGCTGTCCACTATGAAAGCTTACCCTGATTTTCTCATATCAGGAGGAAAAGAGGTACAATAATTGTTCCCTTTAGTCTTGTATATGTTCATTTTCTATGTTCTTAGAGAGCAAAACAATAGATACATAAAAGTGGTTGGAGTCATTAGCTTTGATTAGGAATTATCTTAATTCAAAAGCAAATTGAAAATCATTGGTCAGGTTATGGAGATACGCCCGAATGTTAAGTGGGATAAAGGTCATGCTTTGAAGTATTTGCTTGACGCTCTTAGCTCTAGCACCTATGAAAATGTTCTGCCTATGTACATTGGGGATGACAGAACTGATGAAGATGCTTTTAAGGTATGATTTGGTCACAAAATTGCCCACATATCAGCAGATAGTGTTGGAAAACAATATATATATGCTTGATTATTGTTTGTTTTATTTTTCAATCTTCTTTTCTTAATAGCCTAATTAGGAAACTGAGGTATGTTAACTAACTAGAGTGTCTCTATTCTACTCTATGCTTTTGTTGCAGCACAATGGCTAGAAAACAGATGCTATATTAATTAAAGCTTGCGTTGATGGGGTTTTGTATCTGCATTCTTGCAGGCTATAGGAGAAATTGGACAAGGTTTTCCAATCATCGTTTCTTCGATTGCCAAGGAGACCAAAGCTTCATATTCTCTGCGAGACCCACCTGAAGTGATGTCTTTCTTGTTACTTCTAGCGAAGTGGAAGAAGAGCTCCTTAGGGAAAGCTAACAAGTAACAACCTTGACTTGAGTCTAACTTGTAGGGGAAAGGGAAAGTTATAGGTGAATATTGGGCTAGTTTGCTCTTGTTTTTGGATTTTGACAAATTAGCCTTCTTTTTGTAGTGAGACAAATGTCTCTAGTTTGACAGATGAAGATGGTATAAATTGGTAGGCATTTTACTTTTTACAGGAGCAGACATAAATAGGAAGGTTTTAGAACACAGTTTTTTGGTATTGGATTTTTTTATTTTTTTGAGTCCAAAGAAGCAAAGAGGTTGTCTTAGGCATACAACCATTCTTTTTTAGTTACAAATTTTTATGAAGACCGATTCCTGTTTGGCTTTTTTCCTTATCCTTTTGAAGTTTCATTTATGAAGTAGATATTTGGGAACACTGCATGAGAGTGAGATTGTGCGATCACTGAAGCAAGTGATGTTGGTAAGTAAAGGGAAAAGAAGACGCAAGACAGGATTTTATTGTCAAGAACTAATTGATTTTATATCTAATAGGCCTTAACACGTAGAAGCACATGTTCACTTATATCATGTGTTAAAATTTTAATTTAATTGAAAAAGTTGAGATAAAAAGATTTGATTTCCTAATTATTTGATAAAAAAAGCTATGATACTATATCAAAAATAAATTCAACATAAAAATTTAAATTGTTAGATAAAGACTAAATAATAATTTTATATTTAACAAATATAATTTCTCTAACAAAAATTACATAAATGACACTAAAAGTAGCGTTAGTAGTCTTACACATGCACAAATACTAATATCTTTAGATTTATATAGAACTCATTTCAACTTTTTTAATATCACTTGAATTTTTTTATACCTCTATATATTCATTCAATCGTCACTTCTCCTCTTTTAGACTAAAGCTGTAGTTCAGCATCAAGTTACTCAAACGTCACTGGCTTTAAACAAGTATAATGCTTTGTTTGGTTGGAGAGGAAAGAAAATGAAGAGAAGAGAAAAGTATAGGAAAATTATTTTCTCTCCTCATGTTTAGATGAAAAGAAAGAAAACATGAAGATAAATTTTTTTTCTCTAGTTTGATTGGGTAGTAAGGGGAAGGGAAAACAAAAGTTTTTAATCTATAATAACAAAAGTATGTTGATAACTTTTTATTAATGATTTAATATGTCATTATTCAGCAAAATTGAAGAGATTAATTTTGGATAGAACCTATGTTTTTGTTCTTTCCATTTTTCCATCTCTCCTATTTTCTCTGGACAACCAAACATATAAAAATCTATTATTACCCCTATTTCCCACCTTCTATTTTCTTTCCCCCCAATTTTCATTATATCCAAACACACGGTAAATTTGTGCTCAAGTTCTTATTTATGAACATAAGCTTATATTAATATATATTTTATATAAATATGTGATAAAAATATACAAATATGTGTATATTATAATAAAATCACTATAAAAAGATATGATTTTATCACATATTTCAGTTTAAATAATACTTTATTTTTAAACGAATTTACAACCCTAAGTATTGTAGGCGAGTGATTAACACTCAAACCAAAACCAAGGATTTCAAATTGTCAAAACCCACATACCAATAAAAAAAATCCTTAAACCCTATCTTCATTTTTTATTTTTTTTAAAAAGCAAAACCACCCTTAAACCCTAATAAATCTTTCCCTTGCGCTCGTCCCACAAAATTCTCCGGCTTTAAAACCTCAGCCATTGCCCCTTTTCTTCTCCGTCACAACTCACAAGCCTCAGCCAGCAGGTAAGGTAACTGTAGATTCTGAGATTCTGCTATGCACTCAAAGCTCTTATCACAGCTCCGTCTCCTCAACGCTTCTTCCTCCTTCGCCGCCCATTTCCCTTCCATGAAGCTTGGAGCTTCAATTCAATCTTCCCGGGCCGTGCCCATTTTCTCTCGGGTCTTCCCCATCAGGCTCAAACACCTGGGCTTGCAGTCTCACCCTCTTCGAAATGAGCAATCCGGTGTTCGCAGACTCTCGACTCGGTCGTTTCCGGGGAGACCCGGGTCGAGGTCCGAGTTCACCCGGGGAAACCGAGATAGAAGTGTGGTTCGGGCTTCCAAGAGTCTAATTGAAGACGAAGCTGAACTCAGTGACTGGGTTGATGATTTAAGGACCGATTCCCACCGTGGTCGACTCACTAGCGAAGACGATGACTCGGATGGAGGCAGAGGCCGCAGTGGAGGGAGTAGTAGAGGGTCTTTGCTGATGAAGAAGAGGGGGGAGGGCGGAGCAGACAGGTTCGGTGAGTCAGCCAGGAGGAGAACTCGTGACCCAGTTGAATCGTTCCCCAGGAATTCTCGTATGAGTAGGGGATTATTGAATGATGATGGTGAGGAGGAGGATGATGATTTCCGCTCCCGGAGAAAAAATGTGGAGCCTAGAGGTGGAAATATAAAATCTTATTTGGGGAAGAGAAAAGGTGAGGACTTGAGGAAAGGGGGAAGGGATTCTAGGAGAAGGTCACAATTGATCAGTGAGGATGATGTTAATGAAGATGAGAAGTCGAACAAGTTCGTGGGCATTGGAGATTTGCTAAGTGAAGAAGATAGTGATGTTGAAGGTTGTGAGGATGATGATTTATTGAAGAAGGGTAGAAATGCTTCGTTTAGTTTAGAAAAGGAATTGAATATGAGCAGTGTGCCAAGAGACTCACCTTCAACAGGGAGATCTGACTCTTATTTAAGTGAGACCAGGTATGTTTAAGAAATTTATTTTCTTTAACTCTCTGCATCATTGTGTGCCAATCCAAATGAAAGAATAACTATAGCACTGTGTCTTTACTATTAGTAAATATATTGAGATGATGAGTGAGCAATGGCTGAGTTACTTATAGTACAGTACTTTCACACAACTAATTTGTCTGGTTATTAATAGTTTTAAAAAATGTATAAATAAGGACATGCTTTAACACTCACATGATATAAGTAACATCTCTTAAGTGATCAGGCATGCGCGCTTTTTGAACTTGAATGGACACTACATTAGAGTGTTTCTATAACTCCAATATATATATGGTCCTTTTCCTTGTTTATTACCATTATATTGCTTATGTATCCTATATATCTGATTTTTGAGAGATGATACTGCAGATTTGACCAATGCTCAATCTCTCCATTATCATTGAAAGGAATCAAGGATGCTGGATATGAGAAAATGACTGTTGTTCAGAAGGAAACTCTTCCAATAATTCTTAGAGGTTTGTCTTTTTTCCTGGCCATGGAGAAATCTTGACAATACTTACCAGTTTTAGATATAACCGCATCATTTGTTGTCTTAGGTGTTTTGCCTCTTTGTAAGAGGAGATGTTTTTTGTCCAATATACTCTGTTGCCCTTTTGGTTTTTCTTATAGGCTCCTTTTTGTGTAGGAGGTTGAAATTTTGGGTTCTATTCCAAAGTGATAGTGTTAACTGTTAAGCAAAAAAACCACTTTCACCTGCTTATGTTGACATTATTTATGTATATCTTGGGTTTATTTATTATGACAGTGCTTACTCTAATTTATTATCATCTCTAGGTAAGGATGTCCTTGCCAAGGCTAAAACAGGCACAGGAAAAACTGTAGCCTTTTTGGTAAGTTTCTTCTTCATTTCTGTTTGTGTGAGTGTGTTAGTGGTTAATGGCCTTCTGGATAGTAATTGTTCATTTTAGATTTTACTGCATCCATTATAAGTGATGGACAGTAATTTTAACTCTACTTATTTCTGAAGTGTTTCTATTCAGCTTCCATCAATTGAAGTTGTTTCAAAGTCACCTCAAATTGATCGTGATCAAAAGCGACCACCAATTCTTGTGCTTGTCATATGCCCAACTCGAGAGCTAGCAATTCAAGCTGCTGCAGAAGCCAATAAACTGCTCAAGTATCACCCTACTATTGGTGTTCAAGTTGTGATTGGGGGGACAAGACTTGCTTTAGAACAGAAACGCATGCAAACCAACCCTTGCCAGGTATATTCTTTTCCCATTGACAACAAAATTTTATTTTTTGCAGACTTAAACCTTCTATATCTCCTTAAGGACAAAAGTCAAACCAATCAAAAGATATGAATTTTTGAATTATTACTAAACAGCCTGGAAGACTCTAACTTGGTGTGAGGGGAATCCTTGACACAAAGATACTGGATATCGATGTTATGTTTCTTCTTGTTTGGATATTTTGTTTTAGTCATTTCTCATTGTAAAAATGAATTTCACCATCAGTCTTTTTTTTTTACGTTTAATTTTGGTGAAACATTTCTGTCCTTCTTTCTGATGATTTTGTCTTTTATATGTCTGATAAAACATCAAGAAACTAGCTAACAAAAAAAAAAAATGCACATTATGAGTGTTAACAAAGTGATCTAGAAATTTACTGTATAAAGATCACTACGTTTCTTTATTATCTTCTTTTTGACAGCTTGGACAGATAGACCTTTAACATATTAATTTTACCCAAGGCTACTGGCCTTTTAGTTATTGAATTCAAACAATGAGTACGCATACTTATGTGGGTTCATCCTCACCTTAGGCAAGTTACAATCTTCTTGCAAACAATTTTGACAGACTGTATTTTATAGTAGTCTGTATTTTCCAACTGTACAGATCCTTGTTGCTACACCTGGAAGGCTCAGAGACCATACTGAGAATACTCCTGGTTTTGCAACTAGGCTTATGGGTGTTAAAGTCCTTGTGCTTGATGAAGCTGATCATTTACTAGACATGGGATTCCGCAAAGACATTGAGAAGATAATTGCTGCAGTTCCTAAACAACGGCAAACACTTCTGTTTTCTGCCACCGTTCCAGAAGAGGTTTTCCTTCCTTTTTTTTTCCCCCTATTGTGTGTTGACGTGTTTGGTGACACGTTTCACACTTTCGAAAAGATATGATCACAGGGCTTACTTAGATAATTTTTGTTGTGAAGGTCCGTCAAATCTGTCATATTGCTTTGAGAAGAGATCATGAATTTATCAATACTGTTCAAGAGGGTAGCGAGGAAACACATGCACAGGTAAAAATTGTCTCCTTTCTAATAATTAATAAGGTATTTGTGTATCTGTAGGTATATGTGTGTCTCTTGTTATGAGATATTGCAGATGCATATAAACTTACCTACATATTGTGCTGCTCTTTTTTGTCTCTGTTCAGGTTGTGCAGATGCATTTAGTTGCCCCATTGGACAAGCATTTCTCCCTACTCTATGCTCTTCTAAAGGAGCATATTGCAGATGATGTTGACTATAAGGTGTGCTTTCTAATCCCCAACTAGCCGTCTTAACTATTTTGTTCTTTTCATGTTGAGATACATAATACAAATACAATTGACAAAGGAGAAAATCATTTGCTGGATTTAGGATGTTGCTCTCCAGATTCTACAACTACAACTCTCACTTGAAAAGAAGAATTTTTACTTTTCACATGATCCTCATGTTTGGGAGGATAAAAATGTAATCTAGCAATTGGTTTTATAGGTTCTTGTTTTCTGTACAACTGCTATGGTCACAAGACTTGTTGCTGACCTTCTTGGTGAGCTGAACTTGAACATTAGAGAAATCCATTCTAGAAAGTCTCAGAGTTACAGAACCAAGGTCTCCGAGGAATTTCGGAAGTCAAAGGGTCTCATCCTTGTTACTTCTGACGTGTCTGCACGTGGAGTCGATTATCCAGATGTCACACTTGTTGTACAGGTAATAAATTTCTTTTACAATCTCATTGTCATTGTTGTGAATGCTATGGCTATCAGATGCTGTGAGCCATGCTAGCAGGAATCCAATAATGGTTCACATGGATTCATTCGATTCAGTGTTAAGTAATTGTTATGTTTTAAATTTTGACACCTCTCTTTTGGCCATTTTTCAAATGGACAGGTCGGCTTGCCAGCTGATAGGGAACAGTATATACATAGGCTCGGAAGAACAGGGCGGAAAGGTAAAGAAGGGCAGGGCATTTTGTTACTAGCTCCTTGGGAAGAATTCTTTTTGTCTACAGTAAAGGATTTGCCAATTACAAAAGCTCCAGTACCTCCAATTGACCCTGACACAAAGAGAAAGGTATTACTGTGATGCATTTCATTTCTCCCATTGAAATAATTCCTCACATTTTCTAATGCTTAGCCTAGTTTGTACATAGAATAAATTTGGAGGTATACCAACATTACTCTGTAACAGGTGGAAAAGGCTCTATCTCAAGTGGAGATGAAGACCAAGGAATCCGCATATCAGGCTTGGCTTGGTTACTACAATTCCAACAAAAAAGTGGGGCGAGACAAGTATAGGCTTGTGGAGCTTGCAAATGAGTTCAGTGGAACTATGGGTCTTGATAACCCTCCAGCCATTCCTAAGCTTGTTCTTGGCAAGATGGGTCTCAGAAATATCCCTGGTTTACGTTCCAAATAGATTATAATAGGTGGTCAATGTAATCACTAATCTTGTAAAACAGAGAATGTTCTCGACGTAGATATTTAAGAACGTTCCCTCAAGACTTGAAATATTCAGTTACCGGTAACATATATTTCACCATTTTTTTAGTTTATAGACTGCTATTACAAACTTGTTTTGCCAAGTAATTACTTAACCTTACTTCCAACACTTAGTTAAATTCAAGTATTGCCATCTAAACAGTTATGCACCATTATGCACCTAAAGAGTTGTGTAAATAAACATTATTTTATGAGAATCCACCCTTAAGAGCCTAAGAGGTTATCAGCTACTGCTTGACTTGGACGGAATATATTAATTAGAGACTAAAAGTAGTTGGCTGTTCACGTAAGGGGACTTAAACCTGCCAGTGGATTCTCTAACTGGAAATTAGAAACATAAAAGGAAATGTCAGTTTTAATAACCATAAAAAATAAACTACGATGGAGAATTAGAAATGGGGTTAAATAGATGTAAATGACATCTAATTTTATTTTCTGATGATGTTATTGCTACACTGTAACATTGTTAAAAAAGTTCAAAGATCCGCATCTTCTGAAACAAAAATCCAACTACACTGTGAGTGAGAAGCTTACAAATCTGTAACATGGTAAATTTCTAAATTCTGAACCTAAGCCAGTTATCTACTTTGATTGGGTTACAATTGTGTCTAAACCTTCAACGAAAATCTAATCACCGAGTCCTGCATCCTCTTCACCGGCACCACTGTCTCCCACCCTAACAAGGTCTTGGACGGGAAAATGTAAATTAAGTGGGTTAATCACTTTTGAGTGTACGTGCAAGAGCCTGGAAATTGGTGACCTTCACCGTAACAAACCAGGTGACCTTCACAAGAAAGATCAATTAAAGATCTGATTACTAAATTCTTCCAAGTCCTTAAAGATCAATTAAGAGTGAGGTGAGAACAGGAATGCCTGGAAAGTGGGTTTCTCATCATAATTTTTCCCACTGACATTCCCTCCCTGGTCCTGATATGCAAGAGGTGGAAAATCCTCCTCTTTCAACTGATAATTCCTCCTGACCACTGATCTGGCAAAAGAATCAAATCCCCCTGTTAAGAATGATAACATTTAGACATCATAAAGCACAAAGTGAAGTAATAATAATAATAATAATTAAAATTTAAAATAAACAAGATACCCCCGCTAATAAAAACGCTGAGTTATCCACCCATGATATGTGATATAAAATAATAAATTTTGTAACCACCGTGCCACATCATTCTGGGGAATGAATGCAAGTAAGTACATTGCAAACATATTTTGGGTAGAAGGCATTCTAAACCAAGGAAGAGCACAATGACAGGGTTCATGAAAATCATCAAGATCACATGCGGCAAAACATTTTCATTTTTCAAATAAAGTACAATGATTAGATGATAAGACACTGACCATCCTACCCATAACATGATTGTCTCAGTGTTTTGAGTTGCTAGAAGTATTTGGTTATTCTCCTACCAGCAAGGTTCTATCTTGAAGACAGAAGGGGACAAATACCTTGGGCGGTGGGGTGAAGAAGGCTGATCTGGTGAGGACCGTTGAGCAGAGCCACCATGAAACCTATGCTCCTCAAATGCTCCACCAGATCGGCTTCCCTCATTCAACTGTGACAGTTCATTGACACCAGAGAAACCCATTGGTCCCAAAGACCCAAACTCAAGCTGTTCTGCTGGTGAACTATAGCCAGTATTATGATCATAAGGATACAACATTACCACGGATGGAATTGTCGGTCCATTAGATGAGACTCCACCTGGGTTCGTGCCTTGTAGAGGATACATGCCATATGCCACATTGGCAGGATCACTCTGTGAGGAACTTGAGCGGACTGGACCATTCTGAGTCTGGTAAGAAATAAACGAGTCACGTCTATGTGAACCCCATGGTCTTTCAGCTCGGCTCTCACTTGTTGCTAATCGCTCTGGCTTTGAGCTGGGCTTCTCAGTTTGAGTGCGATTATGGCCACGTCCAGTTGCTCTCAACTTTGAGTTCATATTCCAGTTCCCTTCCCTGTCACCATGGTGGTCACTTCTGTCATAGTTGTAATTTCCCCTTCTGGTACTTGTTGAATGCCGGTCCCGAGCAGAAACCTTCTGAAGTACATAAATTTATAACAAAGCAGGTAAAATACTATTAAAAAAAATAAAAGAACAAATAGTAGTATAAAACGTGAACTACCATAGATCTTATACGTAAGTCATAAAGAACTAAACAATTGGGACCAGCTGTTTGCTTGGATGTTTGAAAGTATTTCTATCTGATGAATGACAAGAGGACTTTAAACCGCATGGTCCAAAGACTAGAAGTAGAAGACAAAAGCTCTGCAAGTTAATTGAGAGTTTTGGGCCTCCCTAATTGTGTTAAATATTTACACAAGTCCAACAATATAAATTATGGGAGAAATAAATTTTAAGAAAAAACACTACAGAATAACGCACAAGTTTCTTAGAAATTTATCTTACAGGATTTGGAAGGTAGGTTCCTGTCCCACTTCGGTACCGTGGCATTTCATCAGCAAAACGTTGGTAGACATTGGCAGGTCTATTAGAAACTGACTGGAGAGGAGCAACAGGAACAATGCGTGGCCCATAGTTCATAAGCTGAGTGAAAATGTTAGCTGATAGAGGTCTTCCAGGACCATCCCAAGGAAAACGACCCTGCAAATAAACAGGAGGCACCACAACAGGTGAAGGATAGATCATAGGAGGAGGATGACGCGAGTTTTGACAAAACCTCCCGTATTGCAAATTTTGCCAATGGCTGGCAAAATCACTGTTAAGAATGTCAGATTTGTGCTCTGATGACTCAACAGAAGCCCTTCTGATGGAATTAGAAGGGCTTGACACCTCAAGCTGGTCAAATCCCTCGGATGAATCAAAATTATGACCAGAGTCAGTGTTATTAACCCCTTCTTCCACATTGAAATTGCTTGTTGACGTGTCAGAACTTCCTGACTCAGTTGGAAAATTATATACTGGCAGCATTGTAAAAAAGGGTACTGGTGGCCCTGTAGGATAGAATGCAAATGGAACAACCCCAGAATTATCCATTGCTCTTTGGCGTGAACCAGGACCTAAAAGCACAGGAGTCATGGGTATCAGAGAATCTGATCCACTTGTCTGCGCTGGTTCATATCCAGGCACTTGATGCCTTGGAACATGCATGGAAGTAACAGTCTGCGGTCCAGTGCTTCTTTCTTCCATAGTTGACAGTGGAGTCCAGTCTTTGTTATCATCATCCACTTGATTAGACGAAAGGTCTGACACATTCTTACCCTTCTGATAAACAGCAGATGGCACTGAAGGACTATTTTTCCTACTACCCTTTTTTTCCCTTGTTGATTTGGAGGCTTTTGCTGATGATCCTTCCCAAGAACTTTCAGAAGAGGTTCTACTCCTGAAGGAGCTTGAAGGTGGACTGGGCAAGGACCTAGAATTTGCCATTCTATCTTCGTAATAAACTTCATTTCCTCTGCTATCTTGATATTGAAAAGTATCACCATGATCTTCTCTTATTAAACCTTGGTTATCTTTAGTAAACTTCTGCTGAGTTCTGGCAGAATTACTAGAGCTGCCTACCCGACTTGATGGGACAAAGTTATAACCACCTGAAGTTGACTGTTGCTTATCATCAGGAACCATGTCATAATTTCCATTATCAATTTCAACCCCACTAGCAGAACCCCTTTCTTGCTCATGCCAGAAATCATTATCAGTGTCCCCTGGGTTCATCTCAGCAGAACTGAAATTCTCATTGCCAGGTTCAATTAAATCCTCAGGATTTGAGGTCAATCCTATGCCAGGGAAGTATGGAGTCAACGGTGAAGGGACTAAACCTTGGGGAAATTGCATATTTGCACCCCAAGGAGCCTCAATCAAGGGAATGTTACCCACATTTCTTTGAGCATATCCCATTGAAGCGAGAATGGAAGGTGGAAATGGAAGTGGTAGGTGACCTGGAGATAAATTCACTGGAACATGAGCCTGACCACTAAAACCATGAGCTGCCGAAGATGTCATCATGTTCAAAAGATCTTGCTCCTCCTGATGCATCATCTGTGTTCCTGTTCCAGTAACAGATGGAAACTCTTCAGCCAAGCTAGATTCATCATGGTAACTACTTGAAACACTGTTGGAATCAGCAACAGCATCAAGAACTTGATGGGATGAGATTTGCTTAGTGGATAAATCATCCATTCTTAAACCATGGCTTGCAACCATGTCAGATTCAAGATTCTTCCTACGACTATTCTCCAACTTTGCAGAGGAATTCTGTCCTTTCCCACTTTCTGAGGCCCTTGTGTGCCTTCCTTGGAAAGAAACTTCACCATACGTGTCAGTCAGCTCAGGACTAGAGCGTGTTCTTGCAAATAGAAACTTTCCCTGAACATCAGTCACTGGGTTATCAGGTTTAATATTTCTCTGACCTTTATCAATATGAGCACCTTGATTAGAGTTCATTTCCCTTCTGACCTGTTCAGAGGTCCTTGAATTATTTTGAATTCCATGACTCTTTTGACTTTGAACACGTGATACTGTAGAAACATCACTACTTCTAGATGAGCTTTCAGAGGATAAATTACTGTGCTGGGAGGGACCACTTCGCAAACCACGTGTCCTATCAACTTGAATTTCACGATTAGAGGTACTTTCAACTTTTTGGATATTGTTCCTGAGATTCTCTGAACCCTGTAATTGGTCATGATTAGATAATCTCAAACGCCATAAGTCATTAGTTGGAGCATCAGGTCTTTGCCCACTTCCATGTCTTTCCCAAGTGTTCATAAAAAACTGATTGACTTCCAAACATAAGTCCTCCTTGGGGCAATCAAGTAATCTAGCCAGCTTTTTAGCCCCAAACGCAAAGGCACTGCGTATCCTAAAGAAATTACCTGGTACATATGTATCATATATGCAATTATTAGCCACAAACAAAGCAAACATATATATAAAAAATGGTACAAGGAAACCATAAGCGCACCCAAACCACTAACATCAAATACTTTACAAGATTGACTCCATTGGTGTTGAATAATTCAAAGCATGCATAAAACTTCCCATTCAACATTTATTCTGATTAGATAAAACTATTGAAAACACATCAATTTCAAGTTCCCAAATGCCAAAGCACACAAGTCCAAAATTACTGGATACTAATCCTATCAACATAAATAGAAATCTTCAATAACATGTCTACATTTCCATAAATAAATAAAAGACCCATCTGTATACTCCATCAACTCCACATACTCACATATGGTCATTATGAGACTAACAAAACATACACAAAAAGCAGTTTATCACATCTTTAATTTTTTCCAACATCTATGATTCTGTTGCATAAATTTCTGTCTAACAGAAGAAAAAAGAGATGGAGATAGAGAGAGACTAGTTCTATGCATCATCCATGTTGACCCAAACGATGTTATAATAGCCCCAACATATTTTTAACCTAATTAATGCTTCCAACCTTGTCAAGTTCCTCAAGAACAAATGCTACAGCTGTCATAAGGAAACTAGCAACATGAGACACCCACACAATAACCTACTTGCAGTCCCAGTGAAAACCTGAGAAATAGTAATTTCAAATTCATAAATGAAACAAGTTCAATATATTATAGTCTAACATACCTTTGCTGACACTACGCCCAAGGTTATTGTTGACACGCAAAGGATCAATAACGTTGAAATGCTTGGAAACAAAGGGTTGCCCCTGATTTTCTTGGCCACCAGGGAAAACAGCATAAACTGAGCTACAGGCATCAAGAAATAACTTGCTGAGCAGTAAATCTCCACCATCTTTTCGAGGAGGTTCAGCTGGGAAAATTGTGAGGTAGAGAAAAAGGAAATCAATCAACTAAAATTGACAAACATAAGCAAGACAGGGCTAATTTCATCATTGTCAAAGGAATCTTTAGTCAGATTCTAACTACCTGTCACATCAGGAAGTGAACTAATGGGTACTGGACCCCATAGGCTAACACAGAAATTATCCCAGTCAAACTTGCTAAAAAACTCCAGAAAACGATATAGTACCTACACATCCAAAGACAGTACCATTTTAAATAGATCATAAAGATAATCAATAAAACAATGCCATGTATTTATTACTACCTCAAGAGGTCCAGCAAAGGAATTGTTGAAAACATGAAATATGTAGAGAACCAAGGTTTCCAATGCATAAGTTGAGATAAGTCCATGGTGAGCACCAAGTATACGGCTCTCATAATAACACCAAGCTTTTATCAGTATAATACTACGCTTGAATAAGTGATTTTGGTTAATCAGATGATCAACCTACAGAAGCAGAAACGAAATCTTTGTCAAGGCAACAAAAAATAATATCAAGGTGATATTTTCCAAAAGAAAGAAACAGTCTGAGGCTTCTACAATGCTTCAAATTACCTCCTCAAGAAAACAAAGGGTACACAACCCACCAAGCTGGTTAAATGATATGTCAACCACAATATTCTCAACAAGACACTTAATAATCTTCACCTGAAAACAGGAAGAAAAACAATGTAGAATGTTTAATTTTACTATCCTAATAAATATCAAATGGCAGAATAAACTTATCAGCGAAGACAAGCTCAACTTTAAGCCACACAAGCAACAAAATGACAACTGCAGCAACAAACAGCTTGTCCTTCAACAGTAAGCAATTACAATTTTAAATTATTTATAACAGAAATTGAATTCTACATACTTAGAAATACAAAACAACTGATTTTTGACCAGCCAACTTGAAGTGTAATATAATCTTTTAGTAATTACTAGTGAAAAGGACGGGCTTTTCAAGCCAGCATTGCTTCCCTATTATTTGTGCTTTCATCATAGTAATACACCTTAAAACTTGTCTTTCACGTTTGTTAGTGTGTCAAGCTTCGTATACATAATCAAGCCTGGCAGCCCAATGCCCTTAAGCTTTCCCAACAATTACTGAATCCAACAAGCTAGAATCATACTTATCTAAACGGTCATTCATCAAACTACCATTTATTCTCTTTAAGTAATAATGTTTACTCGTGATCTCATTTTGTTTCATTGTCTAGATGAAAGTGCATTTAATGCCATTCCAAGTACATCAAACTTAATCTACATATATTAAAAAAGCAAGTTAAACACGAGGGTGCAGACATTTATAATATGCATGCAGAAGCCCCATCTACCACACAGGCCAATTCATGAGGAGAAAGCAGGGGGAGAGCTACAAGAAGATCGTATTATTTCTTGTCAGGTGGCTTCTGAGTCCAATACAAGGATCATGGTCCTTTACATCCATAACCTCTCACATGAATTTATCACTCTATATTGACTGCTGCCAAATTATTTCTCTTGGTAGTTTATGTTTACTGTTAAAGTAGTAGATTGAGAGAGATTTTTTGCATCAATCTAAGAACTTATGGACATAGTAGATCAAACATAGAGAATACAGGAAGGAAAACAAGAAATCTATTGTACACTCCCCATGACTTTTGACCACATATTCGACCCACCAATTTTGTTCTGAAAGGAGTGAAATTCTCATATTGTATTGATTCATTTTCATAGAAGAATACAACATAGACCAACATAAGACTTCCACAGTTAAATCAGAGTTAGAAGCTTCTAAACTTAAGCATGGTATTAAGCTCTTAAGTAACTTCAGAAAACAATAAATATGAACAAATTAGTTGATTAAACAAAACTATAAGTACATAAGTTCAACTACTATAGAGATGTTTGGTTACTGGGGGACCTACTTCAGCCTGGATGTACTGAACCTCTTTCACATGAAACTCTGCATTCTCATTCTTCTCCTCATTCTCCAGCATGTCACGAACCTGATGTGCCCATGTATCCTTCAAATTTTGATTCTTACTGAAGGCTGTTAAGTCAATATCCCCATCAGGCAAATAAGTCTTGAGGGGAACAGACCCAAAAGTGAACACCTGTAATAGTAACAATCATTCAAGTACAATAGTAGGGGAGAATGAGTTTATGCCTTGAATCTTGCTGATCTCTAAACCAAAAAAATAATGCCATGATAGCCATCAACTTCAGCATTGGAAAAGGTGGCAGACAGAAATATTTTACTTACAATGGTCCCAAAAACACGAAGTATATGCAGTTTTCACAGACTGGAAATTCTTAGTACTCCACTTTTAGTAGATAAATGCTAACTAACAGCACAATAGTATTATAGTGCACAAACATCCTATAATGACGATATCATGATGGTGTCTTGCAACATTCTTCAATAATTAAAACATGATCACTACATTGTAGCTAAAAATGTGCATGATGAACTTACATATCAAAAGTTCTTCAGTGAACAATAATGAACAATCTAAAAAACATATATATGTCTATTTCTGCACATAAACACACCTGGCAGGGGAAGCACTTCATAATCAGCCGCTGCACATAGTCTGCAACCGCATTTCGGCGATCTTCTGAGGGTGAGTTAGGTTGAATAAAGGCAATCAGCTCTGCAGTCCTTTCTTCAGCCTTCATCCATCGTTCCGAGTCAAGCACTCGCATTACCGACGTGGCTTCATTGGGCAACAGGCCATTTGGCAATAGCCCACTTGGTGGCTGTGCCCACCCCTCATGTTCGCCCATGCAAGCCTAAGCTTTCCCTTCGCTTGCACCTATAACTCTTTCTTGTAACCCCCCACACCCCAATACAAGATCCCACCACAGCTTCTTCCAGACAAACACACGACAAACCAAACTAACAAAAGCAAAACCGAAAATGTTTGGAGTATATAAAATCTGAGTACTTTCCTCAAATTTTTGATTCCCCCTTATCTCCAGCGCCCAAGGAACTACTCCAGATAGGATTTTATTTCCTTTGAAGTTATAAAATGATAAGTACTGTAAAATCCCACTTAGCAAATTTTGGGTCTTTCCCGAAAATAAGACTACTATCTAGAACCCGCAACAATTTCAGAGTGCCCACCTACTATCCAATGAATCCCAAAAGTATATATGAGAAAACGGATTTCACAGTTCCATCAAAGCATGGAAAACGCTATATCTAGGAACTCTCAAACATGAACAAAACCCAATGAATCCAAAAAGGGAAAGCCTGATAAAACAACAGGAAACAAATTTATAAAATAACAGAATAGTTTAGAGGATTAAAACCCTAATGGAAAAGGCACAATCCCAATACTATTGAAGTGTTGGCGAATCAACAGCGATAGCAGAAGCCTAGTGGCACAGACGGGGAAACCCAATATGCAAATGTGGGAGCAGATGCTGAGCGTCAAATCCAACGACTCAGAGAAGTAGAGGGCGCCGATCAAAAACAGGGCTTTGTAGAGAGAGAGAAAGTAGGGTGTTTCGGGAATGAATATTGGAATTGAATGAAGGAGGCTAGAAAAAGAAGAAAGCGAGAGAACGGGTTTGACGTTGAGAGTGTTATGTGCATTTAAGGGGTTTTTGAAAAGAAAATTTATTGGCAAACAGAGGATGATAGAATCTGGGAAGAGAGAGAGAAGGAGAAGCAGGGAAAGAGAGAGAGAGAAAGGAGCAGGGAAAAAAATAAAAAATAAAAAAATAGAATAATTTTACTTTTTTGTTTTATTGTTTCTGAGTGGGCCGTATCACCTAAAACAAATTGCATACTGAACCGGGAAAAGCCCATTTAAAGCCCACCAAACTTTCTTCACAAATAGGTTAACTCTCGGATTCTTAGCAAAAAACACGAAAAGGTTTAACTCTCGGAGTAACTCACTTAACCGTAATTGACCTGACAGCAAAAAATAAAAGAAAACATAATTGATCCCTTTTTAATTTGATAATGATTATTACAGAGAATTATTTGGTTCCTCAAATTAATAAAAAATTATTTAGTTTCAATATAGAAAAATTTTAATTTAGTTTTTTTTTACTATATAAAATATTTAAAATATTTTTTTTTATGTTATGTGATTATTCTGTTTATATATATAATTATTATATTTAAAAATAAATAAAATAATAATATAATACTAATATATTTTAAATATTTTTTATCGATATGTGAAAAATTAAATTAATTTTTTTTATATTTAAAACTAAATAATTTTTTTTACTAACTTAAAAAATTAAACAATAATTCGTCTATGAGATTAACTAGCTTTACTTGCTACTAAACTTTACACTTAAAATTATAATGATTAACTAGATCTACCTACTTTTTATTTTTTATTTTTTTTGTAATTCAAGTTCTGCACATTTCACTAGTACAAACTTCATATTTGTGTATAAGTAGACTTATCTTTTTATTTTGGGTAAAGCCAAATAATTTTTACTATATTTCTCTTTTTTATTTTGAGTACAATCAACTAATTTTTAGGTCACATTAACTCTACTCTCAAAGTAATTCTTTTGAATAATATAGATTTGAAAACTATTTACACATCTACCGCACATTTGAAACAATTTCCTTAACTACGACAGTTTTTTTTTATTCTTTTTTTTTGTTGAGTATCGCATTTTGGACAAATAATTGAGTGATAAATTTCTGCTAGAGTTCATGTGGAGTGCCGCACTTTAGAAATTTTTTTTTTCTTTTTTTTAACCTTGTATAAAGAGTCGCATTTTCACTTCTTTGGAGTCGCATTTTGGATGGTGGAGCACATGTGGAGTGCCGCACTATCAAATGCGACTCCAAATGGCAAAATTTGACTCTCAATGGGTGAAAATGCAACACTCTTCATGCAAGGTAAAAAATAAAATTCCCAAAGTGCGACACTCTACGTGAGCTCTAGTAGAAATTTGACACTCAACTGTTTGTCCAAAATGCGACACTCAACAAGATAAAAAAAAAAAAAAAAAAAAAGCCATAGTTAAGTAAATTGTTTTAAATGTGCGGTAGATGTGTAAATAGTTTCCAAATCTGCATTATTTAGAAGAATGACTCTTACTCTCAACTGGGTCTAGTTTTTGCGAGTCTGACTTTGCTTTTATAAGTGAAAGTAAATCATGTTAACATGCGAGTTCAACCTATAATTTTGACAAGGTTTTTTTTTCCCATGTATTTTAAGTTTTTAACGTTGTTGAATCTCATGCCCCTCACAAATAGGTAAATAGTTTGTATTAGTCTTTTTATTATTAAATACATTAAATTATATTTTTAATTAAAAATACGAAAAATATAAATTTAGATTTAAAATCTCAATTTTTTTAAAAAAAATTAAACTAGCTGTTCTATGTATTATGTGAAGTTTTTTTATTATTATAAATAAATCTAATTTTTTTAGATAAAAAATATGATTTGAATTTAATACTCCAAATTTTTGGGTGATTTCTTAACTATTACTTTTTTTTTTTTTTTTTNTTTTTATCTTTGACACATATATATGTATTTATTATTTTTGTTATTTAAATTTAAAATAATTAAAAAAGTATAATTTATAACACATCCTTGGAAACTTCAAAAGAGAAAAAAAAGTAAAATATGCACACTAAACGGATAATTAAAATTTCACAAAATTCCATAGAAGTCATAGTCCCTATCCGTTGATGGCAAGAGCCAAGAGGAAGAAAAACCTAGGCGTTTTGGTCACTGGCGGTTAGGGCAAATTTGCCCAATTAACTTTTCAATGTCGGTTTGCTGGATACTATTTATACGAGGGAAAATTCGACTCCAGCTCCACAGTTTCTCTGTCTCATTTCATCATCATCTCTCATTCAATATCAATTCGATTCCTTGACATTTTCTTTCTCCGGCATCAAAGCTACTTGAAGAAATTCCTCAATCGCATCCTGGGTCTGTATTAGCTCTGCATTGGCTTCAATCATTTTCACAGATTTGGTTCCAAAGTTTTTTTTTTTAAGAAAAAATAAATTTACCAGGCCCAATTTTCGATTACTTGTTTGGGTTATTCAGCTACAGGTACGCCTTGAATTGTCGTTGTTGTCTCTGGAAAATCACTCCAATCACTAGTATTCTCTTGCCATTCTAAGTAGTGGCTGAAGCTGAATATTTTGTAAATTTTGTATCTTTAGCATGGTGGATTCTGATAAAGTGGCGAAATCTGCTAAAAACCCAGAACCAGACAATGAAGGTATGTTAGTTTATCTGTTGCTATATATAAGTAGTTGTCTTTACATTTAACCCAATTGTAGATTT
>QAOA01007022.1:1268836-1305854 GCA_003255065.1 Cercis canadensis
GGGGGGGGGTGTGGGGTGGTGGTGTGGGGGTGTGTTCTGTGTTTGTTGTTATCTTTGCAAGGTTTTCCTTTTTTCTTTTTCTCTTCTTTTTGTATTTTGTGTGTTCAGTGTGCAATTTCTTCAGAAAACTGGTTAATAACAAGAATATTAGGAAACGTACAATTGATGAAGATAAAGAGGGCGAATCTAAAAAGGATGGCTTCTTGTTTCATACCCATAAAAAGCCTTAAAGCATGATAGTAAGTTATACTTTTCCACTGACCCCTCTAAAAGCTCTATATCTGCTGAACTAAGCGAAGAATCTGAGAAACCAGTATTTCAGTTTTAGTGTTCGAGAGATATTCAAGATCAACATGATAGCAAAGCAACAACAACTCTAGAGACTGAGACCAAGTTTTCCAAAGATGCTCAACTCAAGCAATTCGTGAAAGAGCTGTTAAGCAAGCAGAGGAGAGTTTGAAGGGAAAAGGCACAAATTCTATTGATGAAAAATTGTATAAGGGCATCAATAGTTACACAGATTACAAGGATAGTTTTCGTAGAGGGCAAACAATAGCTAATGAGAAAGCTGGTGGGGCACATGGTCCTCAAAACTTGTCTCATTTTTCATTTATTTCATTCTATATTAATGCTATCTAACTTCTTATTCTTTTCATTTGCAGCATTATGAGACCGTGTGCAACAAGCCTACATTGACACATTGAAGAGACTACAATAACATTGAATATATTCTACACACAAAAAAATGCCCTTTTTTAATGGTAAACTTTGTGACTCTAATCAAGAATGACAAGAACGCAATTGACTGCGACATTGAATTTACATTACAGAAAAGGTTAAACCTATAAAGTTATTCCTAGTTATTGGTGTTTGTTTGTCTGCCTTCAGTTCACCTATTTGCATTGTCTGTCTGCAGTTTAGAATGGGTGTATTGTACCTTAAGAAATCACTGCTTTGGATCACCTTATCTAGAAGAGTATATATTCTGTATTTTCATTCCTTTCTTTCTTTTGTCTTTAACTTTGGGGGGAGGAAGGGAGGGAGCTGGGATTGGTTGTGGTTCGTGTCTTGGTGAAGTAATTTATTTTCCCCTAATGTAAACAGATTATGTTGGCTGCATACAGAGATTGTCCTGGTGTGAGGGTAGGTGCCCTGACTTTCCATTCTCTGCTCAGAGCACATAAGAACTAAGCTGTCTATTGGTACGGATGGTTTGTACACCATCCAGTGTTTTCTAGCTTGTAAGTGCCATACGGACGGAAAAATCACTACCACTTTCTCTATGTATCTTCAAATGGAATTATTAACTTTTTATTTACAATGTTAATCAAAGATTCGGTGATGGATACAGAGAAAAGTTAGATATTTGGAAATATACATATAAATTATCCCCTATACTAATAACACCCGTGATTTAATTTTGTCAGAGGTTGTAGGAACTTCGCAAGCAAACATTTAGACCCCTGTCGTTATCTCCTTTGTCATCAAGTTACAGGTAGCCAAATTTTGTTCATGGCTCCACGAGTGTGGAGATGGTGAAGTAAGCAGTGGCCACAAATGATTAATTCGTTCCTTCCTTACTCGACGAACAACAGTTTTCGTATGGTGTCTTAAGACTCCATTGACAGCCTTGAGGTAATTGCTGGAGTCATGGTCTCTCAGAATTGTGCCTTCTGAACCATATGCTGTTGGATCGCTTAGTGTATCAAGTGGGTGAGGTTGATTGAGAAAGGCCCTGAGCACACTTGGAGAGTATCCGCATCTGGTATTGTCTAGAGCATAAAGGGCACTTCCTGGAGGGAGTAAAGGATGTGGAGGAGATGTCTTTTCATCGGGTTGGACAATGAATATTTTACCCAGTGGTGAGTACAATAGCTTCTGCACGTACACAAAGAAAGTAAATGGTTATGAAAATATAACCAAGTTATCCTTCAAAGTTCACACTCAGTATATAGCTTCATTTTGAGTTTCTTATTTTTGTCCCGCAAGCCCAAGTGTCATAATGTGAACAGGCCAGCCAAATAATGTATGAATCTGGGTTTGTTCATGAGTGTTATGGAGAACTGATAAATGACGATGCTTACATTTTTGGTCAGGCAAGGATGTGATCTGAATTTGCCATTCAAGCGTTTCAGGAGTACGGCTACATGGTTGGGATAATTGCAGGAGAAGGCCCTGGGAACAATATCTCTATGCATCATCACACAGTGAATATGGCTCTCATCTAAGCCCAGCTCATCGAGTATCTTTTGGCCTCCACAAAACACAAATGGTGCTCCGAAAGTCACTACCGGCCGAAGAGCTGAGGGCCTGACCACCTTCCTTGTGACTAGCATCAAATGGATCAAAAGAGATAGACTACCCCCAAGGGAATGCCCAGTGAATTGAAGTTTTGCACGCTCCCCATGTTTTTCCAGATGCTCAATTATTTCTGGCATAAATTGCTCATATAGTCCCTTTGCGGCTTCATATATCCCTCTGTGAACAAGTACATCTGTTCCCTGCAAAAGAATAAACTCTTCAGTATTTTTGGTCTTTCTTTACAATATAGAGACATTTAATACTTGTACTTGCACAATGAATGAAGAGCCTTGAAACCCGAACTATTCTTACCTCAAATTTGGTGGGTTCAAAGAAGAGATTTGCTTGCCAAGATGCCAGGGAGTCTGATCCCTGCAACATGAAACAAATTGCATGTCAAACTTCAAAATTCTTCTTCTAAGCATCTGGTTCTCCAGAAGTAGACAATAATACATGTGTTGTTTGCATTAATAAGAACCTGGAAATGAATGTTACAAATATGTACCCTAATGGTACTTCTCAGGATGAAGAGTAACATTTACCTGAATTACGAAGCATCGGGTATATGTGTTGGAATCATCGCAAATAAACCATTCGCAAGGTGAGGATTGAAGTGATTGAAGGTCCTTTGCTGCTTCCTGCTTTTCCTTCTCACCTGCTGCAACCACAGCTGTCATTGTTGATGCTGCAACATAAGCTGCAACTTCTGATTTATAAACCCTTGGACTGCCTTCTGCCTCCTGGGTTGATGACTCTCCTTTTTCATGTGAATCCTCATTGTCACTTGGTTGCTGTGACTTGGAGCCCAGGGACAAAAGGTCCTTCGCACGTGATTGGACATAAGAGGCAGCCGAGGCAGCAATCTCATAAGCAACAGATGGCTGGATTTGACGCTTCTGCTTAGTATTCACGTCTTGCTCTGAGCCATCTTGAGAGGCTACTGAGGCAGTTACAGGTATACGAGTAGAATCCTGATCAAGTTTTGCTTTTATCTTAGCCACCTCTGCTTTCTTCTCTAACGAGGATGTTATAAACTGAAGGCCATAGTATCTCCTCAAGTCCTTTTCCTGCATATTAACCAACAACTATTATCAGTTTATGTTGGAAGTTTCAATATTGTCTGATTCATACATAGAAAGAAAGAAGTATCCGGAAACCCATTACTAAATAGAGTATATCCTGAGACATTGGTTAGCAAACATGTGCTTACCTTGATCTCTGGTATGACATAAGCCATGTTGCCCAGAAAAGCCAGCTGAGAGAACAGTTTGGTGTCGGACCATGGCACCCGAACTAGAAATTTGGAGAATAAGTCACGATCATATGTTACTTTTTGTCCATCTTCTTCTTCCTGCTCTTCTTCATAACTTACTTCACATATACCCTGATCTTCATCGTAGTCACACTCATCATATTTTTCTCTGTTGCATATCATATCTGGATCCATGCTTTCTTTTGGTATCTTATTTTTCCAATGTCTGTTAATTTCCACAAGCCTCTCTACCCAATTGGCCCTCTTTATTCCCTCAGCCTCACTGCTTTCCACCATGTGTTCCTCTGCATTGATATCCTTATCCACCATATTCATGCCCTTGCTTGTTTCAGGGTCAAATAAGAAGTAACGAAGCGAATTTGGAAGAATGGAGCCTGAAAATTCAAACGGGAAAATCCCCATTGAGCGGCTACCCTTTAGCTTTGGTTGCACCGATGTGGCTTGGATTCTGTTGATGGAGCAAGAGAGGTGGTTGTCAGAATAAGACCTTTGCATTGTGGAATGCTTCCGAAGGTCTTGGCCGGAGTGTGAACGCCGGAGACCATTCTGCTCCTTTGTAATGTCTATTGTTGCAGAGGCAGCCGGAGAGGTTGGAATACTCACTGCAGTATATGCCATGGCTTGGAATTGCTATGTTACAAACAAGCCTGCAAGATCCTTCACTGCACTTGTTTTCTGCACCACAAAGACCATTAGATCTCAGAAATCTTCTTGATTTAACTTTAGTTTCTTGAAACAAATCTAACTTGTGGACATAGGTTTTATAACAAAACTTGTCAGAACTGTGTTTCTTGTTATCACCGAGAGCCTTGAAAATGTTAAAGACCTTTTGTAATTAAATTAGTTTAGCCATCAAGAAACGCAACTCCTACATGAAGGGGTAGACAAAGACATTATGTTGTGAGCGTCACAGCCAAAACTAGGGCATAGTACAGTTCGAGATCATGTTCCTGTTCCAAACAGACAGCAAAATTCTGTCGATTAAAACCGAAGTGTTGTATCTTTTCTTCTCTCGTGTATTACTTTAACTTGGACAAATGAACATTGAGTTATGTGGGCAAGAGATGCCATTAACATATTCTTCGTTGAATTCTAGATTAATTCTGAACAAAAACAGAGATTATGCGTTTTGAGGGTTTCAAATTAAGAATCTTTTCTTTTCAACACATGAAGTTGTCCATACTCCTCACTACCTGCCCAAATAACAGTGGTTAAAATTTTCAAACCAGTTTTGTTACCCCGACAAAAAGAATAGATTTAGCTGTATTCATGTTACAATGTTAAAAGGAAATGCTAAGGTAGGAAGATATTGTCAAACGAGTTTTAAGTTAAATGTACTTGAACGGAACATAATTCATATAACATGACCAGATCTAAATTTGAAATGAATATACATGCACTTTAACTATTTTACAACTAGAAATAGGATCACACATCTTGCTGAATGAAAAAGAAAAATAAATGGTGGCATTCCATGATTAATTAACTAAAATTATGGGCGTCCATGTTTCTCGTTTTTGTGATTTTATATTTAGGTTAAAGTATAAATATTAAATTAAATGAAAAATGTTTCAAGGTAGAATTCAAGAGAAATTCTACAAAATAACATAAAAAAAAAATGATATACCTAAAAAGATCTCATTAAATGAAAATAATAGAGGATAGTGTTTTTTCTTTTTTCTTTTTCTTTTTTTTTTTAAAAAAAAAGCATTCCACACATATACATCAAATATCAGAAAATTTTCATAGTTAATATGAAGTAAAAGAGTAAGTTAATTAGCTAAAGAAAAGGAAAAGAAGAAAAAAGAGTCTGAGAGAGAGAGAAAAAAGAGGAAAACTTGAAAAGAAAGGTCACGTCTACATTGAGTTTCTTGAGATTGTCGAATATTTATTTNCACGTCTATATTGAGTTTCTTGAGATTGTCGAATATTTATTTTAATGAAACTTAGAGCCGACATAGTGGGAAGAGAGTTAGGCAAGACTTCTTCAAACTTGAAAACATGAATTAGCTAAGAATTTCCAAACTAACATTAAAATGTCCATTCCACAAGTTAAAGGGAGAAATAAGAGAATTTTTTTAAAAAATAATATATAAATATATGTAAGAGAAAGAAGAGAAAGAGGAAAGCATGAGAAGACACTTTCAAGCGCAGGGCCCACATAAAAAAGGCCACCCTTGCATGTCTGCCACGTGGAGAGTGGAATCAGACGCTCATTTTACATGAACCATTTACAAATTACAACAGAATTTAACAACACCAACAAACTTGTCTATTTAAATAAACTTTCTCTTCTTTCAATCACAATTTTTTTTTTTAAAAAAAGTAGTGATACGTTAGCACTATTTTTTATACTTTCATTACACATGCAAAAGTTTAATTAGGCTAAATAATTAATCAAAAATTCATTTACAAAGACAAATAATTTTTTTTTTCCAACAAACAGAAACAACTAGAAAGCAAAAAAAT
This sequence comes from Cercis canadensis, assembly GCA_003255065.1. Classification (NCBI taxonomy): domain Eukaryota; kingdom Viridiplantae; phylum Streptophyta; class Magnoliopsida; order Fabales; family Fabaceae; genus Cercis; species Cercis canadensis. The sequence continues at coordinate 1,274,880 of QAOA01007022.1, forward strand.
TGAAGAATCAAATGCAGTGTTCATGTACGCACCTAACATGGAATACACAGTAGAAAGCAAAGAGTTGAATAAATTAAATTGAAGTCCCGAAACATTCAAGCATTGACAAAAAGAAAATGCTTTTGATGAACATGGGAAAAAGTAGTTGAGGGCAGAAATGATGAAAACAATAGCGAAGTGATGAGTGCAGTTATATACCTGAGCTGAAACCCCTTAATTTGCAATCCAATTTTAATGTTTGAAGTTTCTTCCATGGCTAACAAATCCAATCAAAGAGTGAGATGAGCAGAGAAAGAGAAAGAGAGAGAGAAATGGGAAATGTATGTACCCTTTATATTAATGAAGCCGAATTCTGAGGAAGATGCAGAGAAAAAAGAGTGATGGAGCTGCTCCAAAAATGGAGGCTTGAGACAACTGGTGTTATATAGGGAATCTCTTACCTTGTGTTACTTTTATATATTCAAAGTGATGATTTTTCTGTTTTACAATGCAACAAACAATTGGTTCTCTCAGATTTAGATGCAATAATTTAAGAGCAAAGCTATTTTATTGAGCTGACCTTTTCTTTCTCTCTCTCTCTCTCTCTCTCTCTCTTTCACTCTCTTTGTTCCTTCTTATACTCAGAAAGAAATAGAGAGAGATATATAGGCAAGGGAAGTGAAATCACAGAGAAACAACCACGGCAGAATCTGTTCACGTGGACATTGAGTGCTGCCAACTTCAAACAAGAGGTATATTTTATGGACGAAAATGCCCTCTTCTTATGTAATATAAATAACATAATAAAATATGATTGCTTCAGTGGAAAATCTTAAACTTAAGTTATGATAATTTATACCTCAATTCATCTTATTTTCACTTTCTCACTCTAGTGAAAAAACGTGTGGCACTCATTTGCAACTCAAAAGAAACTCTCCCCTGGACCTGCCAACAGTGATGGGGTTAGGACTTCTGCATAACACTGGAGATCCTAAGAAGTTTATAGCTATATCACCATTCAAAGGTCTAGGAATCTTAACAATTTTAATAATTCAGAAAGTAATGAAATTTAAAGAAAAATATGATTTAGAATTGTATAACTATATGGTGATTATAATATTATAATTGATGATGACAATTTCATTTCTATTATAATTTTCTCTTTTTAAGTCAATGGTAGCTATTATATCAAACAGAGACAGAACACAACAACTAATTCAAGCTCATTAATAGCCAAATATCAACTTCAAGTGGGTCTATGGCACATCAATGCCTAAATTTTTAGAACAATAGAGAAGGGCATTTTCGTCTTACCACAAGATAGAGTCAGTTCAGATATTTTGTTCNTTCATTAATAGCCTGACAATTTCATTTCTATTATAATTTTCTCTATGGCACATCAATGCCTAAATTTTTAGAACAATAGAGAAGGGCATTTTCGTCTTACCGCAAGATAGAGTCAGTTCAGATATTTTGTTCTCACGGACACCAAAGAAATTACCTCGTTCCACGTACACAGGCAGTCAGGCACAAACCGTTTCAAAAGGTTCAAAAATTAAATCAATGACGAAATTTTCTTTTCTAATAATAAAAACAAAACAAAAAAACACTGACAACTTTTGTATATATCGTGGCCAAATGTGCGGTTGCATGAAGCAGGGGTTGCCAGTAGCAGCCACATTTCGTGACACCGGTGGCGTCGCACCTCCTGTTTCGCTCCAATTCCGGCGGCGCAGAAAATATAACTGAGGTTTCAAATGGTCCCGTTCTGCCACGTGTCATTGCGAAACGACCTCCTCCTATATTGCACCGAGACATTGCATCGTGTCCAGTTCAATTGACGCGTGTCGAGATACGAGGAATATGAGCACAGAAACCACCGTATGCTGTGTCTGAATTCTGAACTTTTACTGGAAGGGTTTTTTTTCACTTCCCAGCCGACTCCCCTTCTCAGAACTTCTCCATAGTACCAACTAACAACCAATCAGATTTATTGCTTTTGTTTTGTCTGTTTTGTCACTTAAGTTGGTTTTTTCGGTTTTAATTTAGCCCATAATTGGACTATTTTAGTGGGAAAAGCCCAGAAGAGAACATAGTATTATATGGCCCAAACATAAGTAATTTGGCATGAGTAAGTTTTTGCTATGAATTTGGTATGAGTATGTTGAAAAGAAAAGGTTGAGAACTTGGGTTGGGCCTAGTCTTTTCGCTCAATGGCTTTGGCCCAAACACGGAGACTCTTGTTTCAAAAAAAATTTAAGAAGCTGATAGTTCAGAGCTAATGCCTAACATGACTGGTGGATGTGTACCAATAACAACAAGAGATCACTAACAAGAATTAAATTTAAGACCTTTTACGGTGTGACAGCTCGATCCTATCATACACAACTAATATAATGCCGTGTAGCTGAATCTAAGTTTGAAAGGAAAAAGCTTGTAGCAAAGCCACGTGAACTAAAGATATCCAGTTATCTATATAATTGTATACATCAGTTTCAAAGAAGCCAAGCTGCAAAAGATTCCAATACAATTGTACAAGTACGTGCATGTAATTAGCATTACATAGCTGTATAGCAAAGGAGTTGCCATGTGGTAATTGATAACTGTTGAATTGGGTACTGAATTTGCACTTTTTTTTTTTTTTAACTTCCAATATGAATGAAAATTGTTGGAAAAAAACTTCATTATCCCTCTGCTGGTGTTGTTTGCCTTTTAAAAAGCCAAAAAGATAAATGCAATAAAGCTATACTATTTTTTCTTGTTTGGAGAAAACAACCTCTAAAAAAGCATAAAAAACAGGTTGCATGTGCAATAAATCAGAAGATGATGTTTTGTTCATGGTAGATATAAAATATTTATGGGCTTTTACATGCGGATGTGTATTAAATATAAAATATTTATGAGCTTTCACATGCGGATATATATTAGATATAAATTTTTAGATTTAATCGACAATAATACTAGAATTTGACTAGTCTTCATGTGTTTAACTTAGAAAAAGTAAATGAACCAGAGGTAGCATAATTAAGGTTTCCTCATTATATAATTTACAAATTAATGAAAGTCTTCCCCAAAAAGCAAAAGATAAAAGGGAAAAGGGAGGTTGGAGAGGAAGAAAAGGATTTAGATAATGTTGTTTCCGTTTCCTTCGTCCTTAAGTTCCTTTCCCTTATGTTCCTATTGTTCTACTCCTTTTTACATCATAACCAATTATCACTCCTTTCGCTTAGGGTATACACTGGAAAATTTATTCATTTTCATTATGAAATATTCAATTACAATTGGATAAGGTTATTTTTGCTAATGTTATGGATAAGGTTATGCAATTTAGGGAACTCACTCTCACCACATATTATGAGTAATGTTGTACACCTCAAAAAATGATTCTTTCCTTATATTGCAGTCAAAAGAAGTAGAATTAAAAAACACGTTTGACTGTCAAGCAAACAATTCACTTTTCTCCTTCAATGAGTCAAACTTCTCTTTCTATAGATGCTTAATTTCTACCAGCTGCTACAGTTTTAAGATCTCCTAGAGTCAGGATAAGCATTCTAATCAGCATGCATCCTATCTTAGTCAAATACTTCGTTTTGAATAAATTTCCTATAATCGACTCATATTTCTTCAGATGCCATATAGTCGATTTCTACTATTTATTAGTACTTTTAATTTATAATTATAGGCTATACAATACAAATAGTTTATTTTTTAAATTTCATCTCACTCTCTTTCAATTAAGTTTGAACACTCAAATCTTTGGAAACTATCTATTGATATTTATCATTATTCAAGTTTATATATATATATACACTTTAGAATGCTATTCCTAAGTCAGGTTATTTTTAGAAAAAAGAAATAGGGAAGCCATACTCACTTAAATATGGTATATTGTTACCTTGTCCATACGAATATTGACCTTTTTCTAAGTACAAATTTAGGGTAACCTAGAAAGGTACACCTTTTCGTATATTCTCAAGCAAAAACTTTATTTTTTTTCTCCTCCATTAAATTAAGAGTCCAACATTCTTTGTACATATGTGATGTGCTTTATGGTAGCTGTATTAATTCCAATACATGCTTTCAAGGCTCTTTGACTTAGAAATTACAGTTTTACAAACTTTTTATTTAAATATAACACTTTCAAATTATTTATATAAATATTACAGTTTTTTAAAATTTAAAAACAAAAAAAAATGTTGTTGGAAGTTGCGGGGCCCACCAAACACATTGTGGTCCTTACCGGACATGCCGTAGGGTCCACGACGTGTTCCCATTCATCCATTACTTGCTTTGCGTGTGTCAACTAAATTTCGTGTAGCAATGGATGTGTCAGTCAACTAGTTGACCGGTGCATTGATGGGCGACACGTGGTGGACCTGCATGCAAGTTTTTTTTTCTCCTTCCCTCTTCTTCTGCATTTCTCCCTGCGGCTCTTCTTCTTCTTCTTCCTCTCCTTCTTCATTTTTCATTGTTCTTCCTCTTTTGGTTGATGATTTTGGTTCTTATCTCCATTATGATATTGTGGACATGCCGTGGCCCCGCAACTTCCAAAAATGCTTTGTTTTTGTTTTTGAATTATAAAAAATTATAATATTGATGTAAATAGTTTGAAAAATGTTATATTTAAGTAAAAAAATTATAGAACTGCAATTTTCAAGTCAAAGAGCCTGCTTTCAAATCAGTATATTAATTATCCTTAGTCAAAAACTAGTTACTTATAATGTTTTAATGGTAATTCAGAATTCTTGAAATGGTATATGTAACCTTTCTATTCTATGAAGCTATTTAGGGTAAATATAAATGATAGCTTGTTAAACCTAACCAATAATACACCCTATTTTGTTTGTTAAATAAATGATGGAACCTCTGTAGAGTACATATTCTTGATAGCTAAGTATGGACCCAAAAAAGTTGAAAAGAAGAGACAAATCTCTAGTACTCTATCATGAGGTCTATCATATAATTGACTGCAGATTTTGCAAATGATCCAATCAGAAACCGACACCTTTGTTGTTACATAAATTGATGTGACTATTGTTACGTGTTCAAGGCCCTTTCAAAGGATTGGTTAATTTTGTGCAGCAATAGCATAACACAGAAAGTGGTCCAACAATTAGTTGCAGTTAGGATAAGGATTTGAGTTCTTACCATACGCTTTTATTTTCTTCAATGGGTCCTTCTCTTGAGAAAAACGCTCCTCTTCTTTCTTTATCCTCGAATAGGTCTATGGCAAAAAGTGGCTTTTATTTGTTCATATTACAAATTAAGCTTAATTTATTGGCAAAAGGATAAACCTTTGATGGTATGGCTAATCCTAAAGCTTAGTTGGGAATCTGAATTTGACAAATCCAAGATTTAAAATTTCACATGCACCTCATGCATCCCTTTGGCTCCATCCATTCCCATCCTTTTCTTTACTCTTCCATACTAATTTAAAGACAAATTAATCTAATCAAAACACCAATAGTCTAAAGTTTTGAGGAGAAAATGGTTTCTCTCAAGACAGATAGATGTTTACCAAAGGGATGCATCAAGAAAGTGCTTCCGCTGCTTGCAAATGAAAGAAACATAACTTTTTTCACCTTAATCTATGCTAGGATTGAAACATTCAGTCATCCTTTATGAGTTGTCCAATAAAATTGGCTTTACCCATTAGGAAAAAGGATTTGAATTGCCCAATTGCAAGTGCATCAGATACCATAGAGAATGTCCTCTGTTTTCTGCAACCTGGAGGCATAGAATAGCAATAGCCAATACGAGTATTTCTACCTACACAATCTGAGTGTGACATAATGTCACATCAAATAATTTTTTTCATAATTTAAATTTAAATTATATTATATTAACATATTTAGTATAATTTTAATTTTATTAAATTTATACATGAGTTATATAAAAAAAAAAGTTTTAATAAAATTTATAATATGCTAACTATATCATGTAAAACTTTTATGACATAATTTAAAATTATATTAAAAAAATTGTTAAGAACATGACTTATGAATAGAAACACCGTAGCAATAGAGCCATCTAGTGTCTTGTAGGACCACTTGAGGAGTTTGATTGGACAATTACCAATAAAAAGGGGGTTTAGAGTTGCAACATTGATTCCCTTTGAATCTTTGGGCCACTTAATTGAGTGAGTTTGTACTAATGAGTAGTGACACATTATTTTGTTCACACTATTGCATACTAAATAACATCATAGATTTGGGAGCTAGTGCTACCCAGCAAACCCATAGCCAAGGGTTTGGGAAAAGGTTTGGCCACATCATAAACCAGCATTCAGCAAATAAAGCTTGAAATGATAGCTATCCAATTGATACAGCCGGTAGTTGAAGTTGAGGGATGGGTGGGTTGTTAAGGGCCATGATCCTCATGTTTCCTATTTTGTCTACTAGTGTCAATTATTCTCTTTAGAGGAACTAAAATGTGTGGACTCTATATGGAGAATATATATCTCCAACTCAATAAACGATTGCAGCTTGCAGGGCTCCTCATTTATGGAAAATAATCACTTTACTTAACACGCATATCAAATATGAAATTATATTATAATTTAGTTGCTTCTTTTTTCTTTTTTTTTTTGGTAAGATTAAATGAATCAATATGAAATAACATAATATTATATGCCCAAAATGAAACGCACTTATTCTTCATACCAAGTTCAATCTTAAATCTCCACTTTTTTTTTAATAGAAAAAACTGATTAAAATTAATAGCCGTTCTTTTTTTTTCAGTTCAAATTAGGTTTTGGACCCACCATTTATACCCCTCTTAGAGACCTACCTTAAAATATTTCCAAAAATGCTATTTTATTAGCACGATGGAATTGAAAAATGCATCTTTAGGAGAGGGTATGAAGTAGGATTGAGAACATTGAACATGGCTCAAAAGGTTTGTGTCTCAGTCCACTTACTATGACAAAGACAAAATGGTCCCTCACCCTCTACCTTTGGAACTGGAGAAGCAGATGACAACCAACCATTATTGGACCTAACTCAACTGGAAAGAAAGTCTAATTGGTGCCAAAAAAGAATCTAATGGTGCCTTTGAAGTTACAGTAGGTTGGTTCTTTGTTTTCAGAAGAATAAAGCAGCATCACATGACACTGTTCATCACGAGGACTGATTCTACGAAACAAAAGTTAATGCTTTAGATATGGTACACTTGGATAGCATCTCAAGAAAAGGACCAAATTAAAAAAAACAGATAGATAGAGGGAGATATTTACCAAATTTTTATGCTTATTAGTTAATGATAAGATTGAGTTGATCCTGTATTTGGAATCGGGTCTAGCATGGATTAGATTGTACACTTGGGTAAACTCAATTAATATTCAACATTTTATTTTTAAATTATAATTAAAAGTACTACAAAAATAATTACATTCTGATTTGTCAATTTAAAGTTGTATAGTAGACGCATTTTGAATTTTCATACTAATATTTGAATTCAAATGAATTTATTGAAACTTTAGAAGATCTTAATTATTAAAAAGTTATTTGACATTTAGATTAAGATAATATGAGGTCGTGTAAGATATCTCATGTATAATTACTGTTTTCTAAAATTATATTTCAGTGAAGTCATATCTATTTAAATGTAGATTGTGTATATTTACATAATAATGTTAATTACATATTATTTATGGTACAATTGACATAACTCTATATAATTGAACCCTTTTAAATGCACTTAAATTTTGGTAAATGAAAATAAATGGACTAAAAAATATGATATTTTTTAAAAATTATTAATTTCTTATATTGTATAGCAATTTTGTTGCATTCTGCCCACTTGTTGTGCCAATNTTGCATTCTGCCCTTGTTGTGCCAATAAGGTGGGGTTGGACCAGAGTTGTCCCCCAAGTAGATGACTAGAAAGTAAAATCCATTTTAGCAAAAAATATGAAAGAAAAAGAAAAAACAATTTTATCCGCTTTGGTCGGTGGATTCTATAAATAAATGAATTGAGTGGATAAAATAAATTCATTTTGTGTGCTTACGTGGCCTTTGATTCAAGATACCCAGTAAAGCTATTTTTATGTTATTTTTGAATGAGCATCATAATTTAGATTTGTGACATGTTTGATTTTAGAATGGAGTAGCTTTTTTGTATAAAAATAATGGCATGATTTTTCTGATTTATATGTTAAAGAAAAAAACAAAAAAGTACTATTATAATGAAAGTGGTAATACCTACCATTATGGAATTCCTTTTGTCACACTTCACATGCAAAACCCTTTATGTCCTTAATTATATAGTCACTCCGAATCTCTCTTTTCTTCCTAAATCCTAAATCCTCTCAAATCATAGGAGCTTTTTTTTTTTTTTTTATTATTTTTTTATTTTTTTATGGCTGAAATGAAAACAATGAATCATATGAACTCAACACATAGCAAGAAAAATCCTATTACTCCATCCCCTCAAAAGAAAGTTTTATAGAATAATGGGAATATTTTTTTACCGAGTTATAAAAGGTTATGTCTCTTTTCTTTATTTTTATTTTATTTTTTGTTATTATATAGAAAAAAATAAAAAAAAATTACATCAAAACTCTAAATAAACTAAAAATGTTTGTAATTGTATTATATGCATCTACACACATTGGCAACGAAATTATTGCAGGCACGCTTTAAAAAGTAAATTCTTAAACATGATTGCTTGGATGCTACTTTCATTTTGTCTTTTTCTTTGGGTATTGAAAAGGCAATACATGCATTAGAACATTTAAATTGTGTAAAAAGAAGTTTTAAGAGGATATTTTAATGATTGAATATTTGATATTTTATCATGAATATTAAATTTAAATTTCAGTGAATTGACAAATAATAATCTACCTCTATTCTATAACCTCTAAAAAAAGTATACACTAAAAACAAAAACAAAAGAAAAACTATACAAGAAGAAGTATATATAATCATATATCACCCACAATCGTCGGGAGAAGATGCTGCGAATATCCGTAGAGATAGGTTATAAAAATAAGAAAAAGAGAAGCTCAATCGAAAACAAAGACGCTTTTTCAGTATAGTCCTTTCTTTGATAGCGAAATTAGGATAGAAAAATTAAAATATTTGTATTACACAATCTGACATCACCTTCTAGATCTCAATTCTCAAGTGCATATATAGTGGACACCCCTAACACTATAAAATAAGTTATCTTATAATAAAGATAAATGGTTAATCTTATTAAAATGGTTGTTGCCTTGCTTCAACAATAAGAGGGCAATAACTTTCCCTCAAAAAAAGAAAAAAAAAAAAANAAAAAAAAAAAGAGGGCAATAACCTCATTTGTCATTAACCCCAAATGTTAAAGTGTGTTTGTGCCACTATGAAAATCGAATAACCTAAAGTAAAATAAAATAAAATAAAAATGTAAGTAACATAACAGTTCAAATTGACATTGAAAGATTGGCTGTGACCCCAAAATGTAAACACCCGGTGATGCTAGACTTGTAGTTTCAACTCTTGTTTAATAAAAAATTAACAAAATTATTGAACGAAAAAAGAAAATGAGTAAACCTACCTTCCTAAAAGAAATATTAAATTATTTTGTAATTAATATTTTTTTTAAAATTATTTTATTAAATTTTAAATCTTTCAAAAACATAAATTTAAATTTACTCAAAAAAGAAAAACTAACAAAATAGAAAGAAGATAAGGACACATTATTAAAAAAATAATTTATTAGGCCAATAATGGGCCAAAGAGAAAGCAGCCAATGGGTCTTTGAGGAGCATAAATATATAAAATATAACATTTGTCGGTGGATTCATGAATTTTTGAGAGCCTGCCAAGCTAAGCTAAGGCTGTACTTTTGCTCCTAAAGCCTCTGCAACCAAAGGCTTATCCCTCTCTGGAAGCCTCTGCCATATCTTAGAGAGAGAGAGCATCGATTTCAGAAAGCTCAGAACAGAAGAAGGTGAGAGACAGATACAAGGGAACGTAGAATCAATGATGAACGGTGTTGAATCGTACGGTGGTATGGAGACCCAATACATACGGAGGCACCACAAGCACGAACCCAGGGAGAACCAGTGCACTTCTGCACTTGTCAAGCACATCAAAGCTCCTGTTCCCCTCGTAAGTTGCATAAACTTTTGGATCAAGATCAGGCATTAATTGTCGCTCTTGATTCTCAACTGGGTTAGTTTGTTTTTGTCCAATTTCTGTGGATTTTCAAGAGTTTGACTTTTACTTTTCTTTGAAGATCTGAGCGATTTCGCTCAATTTGGGCTCCCTTTCCCTTCTTTCCATTTCTAATGCTCTTGAGCTTCTGGGTCATTAAGTTATAGCATTTTCCTTTGTGGGTTTGCTTTGTTTTTACCTGGTTCTTCATTTGTGGATGGATGCTTATTCTTTATTTTGGGTTTTAGTTTTCTTCGTTCAGATGTTGTTTGACTGTTGAGAAAGGTGGATAATTCAGCTCGTGGGCATTCAGGAGATGCAAGTTTTACTTGCCATATCTGATGCAATTTGTGGCTGAGAAACCAGTTACGGAAGAAGATAGTCTTTATTGAGTCAGAAGATTTCGTATAAATTCACATGTCAACATGCTGTTTCAGAAGAGAGTTTTTCACACCTTTATTGTGCTCATTAACTCTAAATTCCTTCCAGACTTGTCTCCAGAAAACTGGGCAATGCAAAACATGAATATCTGAACTTCTACTAATTGATCTTTCACTTTTATGCTCTGCCAGACGCTCACTGGATGCATTTGATGATATGTTTTGTTAATTTTCTAAGTTTTGTGGCAGAAAGAAAGGCAGGTGACTGGTTGGTCTCACTCTTTTGTTTTACTTTCAGGTGTGGTCACTGGTTAGGAGATTTGATCAACCCCAGAAATATAAACCTTTTGTTAGCAGGTGTATTATGGAAGGGGACCTTGGTATTGGGAGTGTTAGAGAAGTGAATGTTAAATCTGGCCTTCCTGCTACAACCAGCACTGAGAGGTTGGAACAACTTGACGATGAGGAACACATTCTTGGCATTAGGATTGTTGGTGGTGACCATAGGCTGAGGGTAAGTCAATTATGTCTATGAGTCTATATTTTGTCTCTTCTATCATTTCGGTAGGGAATATTGACTGGTTGAAGGATTGTGGAATAAAGATAGTTTCCATTTCTTTTTTATTTCTACTCTGTCGCCTAGTAACATACTTGCAACATGGTCAGTTTGCATTTTGCATCATTGATTCATTCTTCAACTTATTACAGAGGTCTCCCTGTTTTGCCTAAGCCCATTTGGTTACTCGTTTAGTGCCATCCTCAAAGTATTTAACTATATCGTTTAACATCTGGGACTTAGTAGAGGTGAATAGTTGGTTGAAAGATTATTGTTTGGTAACAGTTGCAAGTATTCAGGGTCACTGTGCATAGCTATTGGATGCACAAATTGCAAGTTCACTGGTATTTATCTTTGCAACATGTATGTGCTTAGTATGGTATAACATATGAGGTTGTTAAGTTTTATTCTTTTAGATTGCAATGCGTGCTAGTCCTGTCATTGTGCTTTAAGCTTAATGAATACTAATTCAGTTGTGTTATATGGAATCTACAGAACTACTCTTCCATAATCACCGTCCATCCAGAGGTCATTGATGGGAGACCTGGAACAATGGTGATTGAATCGTTTGTCGTGGATGTACCTGATGGGAACACTAGGGATGAGACTTGTTACTTTGTGGAGGCCTTGATTAGGTGCAATCTAAGCTCCTTGGCTGATGTCTCAGAGAGGATGGCTGTGCAGGGTCGAACTGAATTCATCAACCCATTAAGTAGGTCTAAGGGAGAATGAAGCCGGGTTTAATACAATTATATGATCCGTGGTTTTTTTGATCCCATATCTGGTGTAGAGATTGGTGGGAGTATTCCTTCCATGTTCTCAGAAGTTTTGGAATGGGTTGCTGTCTACTGTTTTTCGATATCACGGATTCCTTTCTACTACCACCCCATCTGCATCTGTAGCGTTGTGTATTCCACTATAGAACAGCTAAGTTTCTCTTCAGTTTTCATGAGATGAGAATCTGAGCTTCATTCATGAGCACTTAGGGATATAAGTGGGAAAGTTCTTTTCTCTGCTATTCTTCCTGGGTTTTGTGCATGGTGGTGTGTTACAACAGTTATTTGTAAATATATTTATGTTGGAAAAAAGACAATTTCTGCTGCCTTTCACGTTTCATCTTTTGTAGCAAGATCTATGTACTAGCACGAGAGAGCCCCTCAGTGGGCGATGCTGCTTTGTTGGTCTTCTGCAAGTAGAGTAGGTTTTGTATTATCTATTAACTTTTTCCTTGTTTTGAATTTATGTTTAGGAGGGACTTGTAATCAAATTGACTCTACTATTAGTCCTTAGAAGCTCTCATGCTTTGAGAAAGTGCAAAGATATACTGTTTCTAAGATGCTGGTGGTTCTAATTTCAACTTGAATTGTGTTTTCTTCCCTTCTGAGGAAGATTTACCTCAAAACCCACGAAAAGAAACTATATTAGAATTTCAGAATCCTGGTTTCCTGTTCTGTAAATAGGGAAAGATTGCATCAAAGAGGTGTGGATTTAAAGGGGTTAACAGGGGAAGGAAAAGGAAATAGTTTAATTCTTCCATGTACGGCATGGGACAGAGAAGAACGAGCATGTAAAATAAGATTCAATTATGTCTAAGATGGGAAGTGACAGGAGTTGTGCATGAGAATGAAATTTTAAGGTGGCGAGATTTTCCTTCCATGGCTAATGATTTGAGTCATGCTAATGCTTGAAAACTACCCTCTTAGAATGTATTTGGAAAGTTCTAGGTATGAGGATTATTAATGCCACGTATATGTCAATGGATAATAATTTGAGGTGGACACGAGTTTGGTTATACGTGTACACAACTCTAACTCGACTTTTACTTACATCAAGTTTTCAGTTTTGATGTACACTACTGGCTCACTTGAGTGTCAGTTTGAATATATCATATAGTAGCCAAAAAAAGAATTATTATGTATCGTAACTAGATTATGTTTTATGTCTGTTTTGACGTTTACTAGGCATTTGATTTTATATTTACACGTCAATAAAATACTGTATTTAACATTAAATTTATGGGGGAAATGTTATAAATACATGAAGAAATTAGAGTGTGGAAAAAATATAATGTAAATATGGACAAGCACATTATTGAATTAAAACATTATATACTTTTTTTTTCCCCAAATGAATTGCTAGTTAACTTGAATTTGACAAGCTTGAGTTGGCTAACGTGCTCCACTTCAGTATATTTCATCAATGGGAATTAGGAAAACCCTTAAGTATAAAATCGTTGCAGAAGTGGTAGAAAGTTCTTAAATTATCATCCCATAAGAATGTTGTAGAGAAAGACTAGTTGATGAAGCCTAGCTAATGATAGTAACTTGCATTGCATTTTTCTTCTCAGATAGCTTTTGGAACGTTAAGTCGTTGTGATGAGCTACACTGCTGGAGACAACATGCACTCAGTGGCATCTCTGATCCAACCACTTACACTTTATACATTGATCTTGCAGGTGAAGATTGCAATTTGTGAAGTGTATATTTCCATTTATCATACCTGGAAGTGAGTTGGATTCCCTGAGTAATATAGTTATTCATCAAGAATCCAGCATTCTCTTCCCTTATCACAGTCTCTCCTTTTGATATAATTCTACGTAAGCAGAAGAAACTGAGCAGAAAGTGTTCTCGGTTTTTACCAATGTTTCTTATCACCAACGATCATTACAGGAGCATTTTCCATTTATAAAATGGTGAAAACGACCACCATCTCTGAGGAAAATCTCACGACTTCGAGCCAAAGAAATGTACTTAGCTGCTGTATGACAGTCTTGACAAATCCTTGTATTCTTGACTACCCTTACAGGTGCTCCAGATTTTGTCTTCATCAGTCCATATGTCATAGCCAACTTCTCAGTATGACTGAGAAGAACCTTCTCCTTCTCACTGTCATCAATGTTCTGATATACACAATTGATATCAGGTACATAACCCAGCTTTCTTATGTCAGAAACTAATTGATATAACTCAAAGTATATCTCCCCCTCTTCTGGATGTGGTTTCCCTTCTGTGGAGAATATATGAATGCTCTCATTAACTTGTGTCCAGCTCCACACTTGAGGGCTTTTCACCCCCTGGGTAATCATCAAGTCTTGAATACGCTCCACGTCCTCCCATCTGTTTAAACTGGAATATAAGTTCATCATCAACACATAATTAGCAGAATTATATGGTTCCAGGTTGAAAAGCTTCCTCGCAGCAATCTCTGCTAGCTTACTGTTCTTGTGAACACGGCAGGATGCAAGAAGGGAACCCCAAATGCTAGCATCTGGCTTTATTGGCATTGTGTGTATGAAATCCCATGCTTCATCAAGAAAACCAGCCTTTCCGAGAAGGTCTACCATGCAAGAGTAGTGCTCAATGGTTGGAATTATGTTATAATCTGTCTTCATGCTGTCAAAGTACTTCCATCCTTCCTTAACTAAACCTGAATTCTTGAAGCCAGAGAGAAGAGCTGTGAAGGTTATAGCTTCAGGTCTGATACCAGTTTTGCGCATTTCATCAAAAAGATTCATTACCTCTTCTCCATGGCCATAAATGGCATATCCCATCATCATGCAGTTCCAACAAGGTAGTGTTTTTTTCTGAATTCTCCTGAAAACCTCATGAGCTACTTTTAGTTTACCTGCCTTACTGTACATGTCAATAAGGGCTGTGGTTATGTATATATCATCCACAAAACCAAGTCTTAAACTGAGGCAGTGTATCTCTTGCCCTTTCTTCAACAATGATAGGCCTGCACAGGCACGAAGTAAGCTGCAAATGGTAGTAGCGTTGGGTTTGACATCTTCTTCTTGCATTTGGATGAAAAACTTGAGGGCATCCCTATAGTTTTCATTCTGTGAAGCACCTGATATCATAGCAGTCCAGGAAACCACATTAGGAGTTAATCCTGAACTCCTTATGCGATGGATCACAGTCAAAGCATCTTCATAACGCCCCCGCATTGAATACCCTGAAACCAATCCATTCCATGTCACCAAATCAGGTTTTATCCCTTTCTCCTCCATTTGTATCAATAATGCTTCAGCATCATCAAATAGGCCCTTGAAGCAATGCCCTGCTACCAATGAATTCCAAGTACAAATATTTTTATTTTTTGTATTGTCAAACACTGCTTGAGCTTTTTCTAAGCAATCATTCTTGACATACATATCCACCAATGAAGTACTCACATAGACATCATTGTCAAGCTTATTTCTTAAAACGTAACCATGGATTACTCTCCCCAATTTAAAGAAACCCAATTCAATAATTGCTTGTAGAGCACTAGTTACTGAGCACGAGTCTGGCCTGAAGCCTGTACTTTGCAGTCTCTGGAAAATGGTAAGGACTGTTTCATAAGAGCCATGAAGAAGATGGCCTGAAACAAGAGCATTCCAAGTTATAATGTCTGGTTTAACATTGGAAGACTCCATTTCTTGGAAGAGATCCCAGCAATCATTCAAATAACTAGCCACTGCATAACTCGAAATTATTGAGTTCCATGAAGACAAATTATGATCTTCCATTGAATCAAAAACTGCTCTAGCTAGTTTGAGCTTGTTGTTTCTAGAGTACATGCTAATTATGGCATTGCAAATTGACAAATTTGATTCAAGTGCACGTCTTAAAACATACCCATGAATCTGCTTCCCTTCATTGAGAGCTCTTAATTTTCCACAAGCTTGCAGTAACTTCACAGTGGTAGCAGCAGTGGCTTTGGCAGAAGATAGCTGCATTTTATGGAACAGCTCTAAAGCGTTCACCCACTTTTCACTTCTCAAATTCACTATAGTAATTGTATTCCACAAGAAATTTTCTTGGTGTGGCGTCTCATCAAACACCTGGTTTGCTCTATCTAGGCCCCAGCACTTGCCATAGAAATTGATTAATGCACAATTCAAATGCACATCGAAATCGAAGCCTCTCTTGATCATACAAGCATGAATTTCCAACCCAAGCCAAAAGTCCATTAAAATTGAGCAAATTTTCAGAACAACAGTAAGAGCATTACTATTGAACTGCACTCCAATTTGATGTAATTCCTTGAAGACCTCCTGAATCTCATATGGGTCACCTCCAAAACTCCAAAATTCCTCAAGAAACGAATTCCAGAGAAGATAATTCCTTGCAAAACCAGCAAAGAATACTCTTGTTGCTGACATGAAATCCCCAAATTCCAAGTAGTATCTGATCAAGCTTTTGTCCAAGGTACCCAAGTTCCCTTTTTTTGGCATTTTGAGCACCTGGGCATGCAATTCCCTGACCGAATTCAAAGTTCTCATCTCACCCAAGTTATCCAAAAATTGAATGGTTGAAGGAAGTTTAAGTGATGAAAATGGAGTAGAAGCAACAAGTGCGGTATCTGGCATTCCAAGAGGAATGGAAGTGGGTGAATGGCTTGTGGGTGGCTTGTGGGTTTGTGACTTTTGAATAGAATAAGGATTAAGATGATGAATTGGAGCCAGTTTATCCATGGGACTGTATACTGTGAAGAAATGCCAATGGCATGAGCTTTTTCTTGAGCTGCACCTCGAACTTTCTTCCTTTTCTTAATTTTTTCTCTAATGTAAATTTTTGCTACTCTGAAGATGTTAGAATTGAGTAGCACTTTGCAGGCAATAATCTCGATTTTGTGGATAAGGTTTTTTATCCTTCATAATCATAGAAAACAGCCGAGCCGGGAAAACTGAAAAAACTGCCAACCGGATAGCTTATTAGGTCTCCGGTTTAGGAATGATTGCCGAATTGCTGAAATTTTGTTTTTGGCGCAAAAAAAAAAAAATCAGATATTTCTAACATAATTTCTTTTTTCTAAAATAATCAATGAGATCTATGGATTTTGTAGTTTATATTCATTTTTTAATAAAATAATCAAACTAAAAAAAATACTATAATGGTTTAAGCTTATTTAATGTAGAGTCATGGTATTTACACATTTTTAAATTATTTATTTTTGATAAATTTAACTATGATTGTGAGATATGAAACTATAACTTCTACTTAGTTTAAATTCTTTGACTTCAGTACTATAATTTGTTTAGTTTAAATTTTATTAGCTTAACCATTCTCACATGTAGCTTGCAAAAGGCATTTATCTTTAGATATATGGCCATTGAATTGAAATAATTTTTTTTGCTTGAAATAAAATAACATAGATTCCCAGTTCAAAATTTGGTATATGGCTGTTCTGAAAAACTGTTATTTTTTCACATAAAAAAAAAAGTGTAGTTTTTGTAAGAATCACTATTCCCATATATCTAAACTGAAAAAGGGAAATGTTCTATATATGGCACCACATTGGACCTGCACCATATCCTAATCTTTTGTTTCAATTTGTATTCTTTACTTATCTAGCGGCTGATTTCATATGTATTTTTGGTGCCACAGTTCGTGATAAATATCACTACTGAAAAAAAAAATCGTCTTGATTATTAACGTAAGGTAACCACACAACCTTGCAATACAAGAAATAGATGTTGAGAAAGATGATATTGAGGACCTCTTAAAGATTAAAAAAACTTCTTTCATGTTACATAGCATTAGCACATACAGACTAAAACATGCAAATTTTAATACACCTCTAGTTATGTATAAAAGTCAAGAAGAGAAATTAATAGAAAGACATGTATAAGTCATCCCAGGTGATTATCATAATGTTGAATCTTTTCATTCATTCACTCCTTCCTGCATTTAATCAAGAAATAAAATTTTAAACTAGCATTGCTTTTACTATCAAGATATCATAAAATAAAGCACACTACAGATGTTTGTCATTGACATAAAAGTTATAAGTTGAGCATTCATATGAAGTCTGGAGATAATATGTGATGCTTCTGAGCTGCTTACAGAGCACACTCAGGAATTGCAGATGAGCATTGATGGATCATGCTCATTTTTGTAAGAGGATGTATATTCTTCCAAGGTAGTGAATTCAACTCTCTGCAAAGCAGGATCTTGAATCCAGTGTATGTCGGTGAGTCCAAGGCAAATTAAGAAGCAGATGTCTTCATGAGTCAAAATCTTCAAGCTAGATCATGCAGGTCTGATCAAATCTACCAGCGTTCTCTGGGACGACCATCAGGTAATGCAGGAACAAGCTCCTTTACGTCATTCTGTGTAGAGTTTTCTACTTGTTTAATTGGTTTTGCTTGTCCAATCTCCAACATTCCAGAATCTTCATCAAAATCTGGCGGTGTATCATCGTCTTCATCATCACTCCAGTCATCATCTTCATCAAAATCTTCAGACCCATCATCACTCATGAAATTATCAACATCTGACCACTCTTCTTCCTCCTCACCGCTTCCATCTTGTCTGTTATCATTCTCTTCCACACCATCTTCATCTCTTCTGGGAGCACCCCTCTTGGGAAATCGTGGAACAGCAACCAGAGAACGAAGTTTCTCTTTTATAAGCAGCAATTTGTCCTTATCTACTAATTGTGAATCACGATAAGCCTCCCTTAGAAAGACAGAATCCCTATCTCCTTTCAGAGAGACATAAAACATATCTGGATGCCTTATCAACATTCCCCTCAACTGCTGAGAGAACCGGAACTCCTCTCGAAAATGAGTAAGGTGATCGACAAGAGTTCGTTTCTCAAGAGTGAGGCTCAACATCTCATGAACAACTCCACAGGCGTGCTTCTCTTTCTCCTTTGATCCTGACCTTAGTCCTGAAAAATCTGAATATGGTGATATATAAGGAATGTCTCTGAACTGCATTATCCTCCTCATCTCACCTTTGGAAAGATTAAGACCCTTGGGTAGCTTAACTCTATTGAATTTGGGAGGCCTATCTATGATTAAATTTTTCTCTTCTAGTTCTCTAATCCGATTTTCCTCCGCAGATAGCTCAGCTGCTGAAACTGCAAGCTCTGGATCCCAATGAGTTAATTCAAGGGCAGGCCCTCGCTCGGTTGCAACAACTCTAAAGTATTGCGGGTACCGATGACAAATTGTGTCACGAAATTCTAGTGGAAGCCCCAAATCAGTCCTCAGATGGGCAATTTTCTCCAACAATATCCGCTTATCCAGTGACATCATCAACAATTTCCTCAGCTTCACAACTAACAATTCTTCCATTTCATTCCTAATCTTCAATTCTTCAAAATAAAGCCTTTCAGCTTCTGGTGTCAATTTAAATTTCAGAGAGAAAACCCCCTCTTCCATGACCTGAAAAACTGCAGGAAATTTCTTCAACAAAGCTATAAATCTTCGCTTTTTCTGCAGACCCAATTCTCTTCTATACCTACCCAACTCCCTAAGTGACATTATCCTATCAGGTTGACTCACTAGAATCTTCCTTATCTTAAGAACTAATTTCAGCTTCTTCTCCTTTTGTATCACATTGTCAAAGGGAAGTTCTTTCCTTCTCTTCACAGCTGCTCTTATTGGCCCAAATGGGGTATGAACTTTTCTCAGATTAACCGAATTAACATTCCCCTTTGAGAAAACCAAATCTCTCCCCCAAAATTGAGACTTCTCTACTGAAACTGTTGAGAGGGAGAAATGGGGTTTCACAGAAAGCTTCGGTTTGTCAAGCAAAGGGAATTTATTTGATACAAAGAATGGTAAAGAAGTAAACGACGAGAAGTTGGGTGAAGAAAGGAAGAGTTTAGCTTCCATTTTACAGTCTTAGCAGGATTCAAAGAGACAGAGAGGATAAAGTTACTCTCATACAACAAATTGTAACAGGAAGAGAGATTTTGTCATGTTACAAGCAAGAGAAATAGAGTAAATTCACCTGGTGTCGTTGGGCAAGTCGTATTTGGAAGCCACAGGTGTTTGTTTGCCTTGGATATGGAAGTGATATTTTGGTTTCAGGGTTTATCTGCAAACCCAGAAACCCTTCTCATAGATATTCTCCAGCTCAGTTCCCTACTACCGAAGACGACAGCGTAAGTGGCTCCGAATAATGAAGAGCTTAAAGCCGAAACGCTTACCGTTTGTCTACTAGCCCAAAAAGGGGATATTTTCTGAAAATGATTTTAGGTGGATTCTTTTTATGAAAATAATTTACTTAAAAGAGACTATTATATATTAAGAAAGTATTGAAAAATCATTTTTTGATAAACATTATAATTATTAATTAAAATAGAAATTACGAATAATGAAAACAATTTTATGGGATATAAAGAAAAATAATTTAAAACTTTATATAAATGCTTTGAAATAGAAGATGAAAAGTGTGGAGTCACCAACACTACACTTTTTTTGTTAGAAAATTAAATTTTTGTGGTTAGAGATATAAGAAAGAGAATGAAAAATTCAATTTGACTTCGTAACAAAATCATTTGAAACAAATTAAACAATGGTATTATTTGTGCTAATTTCAAAATGGAAGATAAGTAGTTTAGCTATGAGGTTCTATGAAAATAAAATAAAACATTAGATGACAAACTTGGTACGAAAAATCTCTGGATATAACATTTTTCCATCCAATTTTTTATTAATCATATTGAATATTGAAAATTATTTCAAAAATGTAAAAATAAAAATACGAAAAAGATTAAACAAATATTTTTTATATTTTTAAGTAATGACCAAAAGAAATTTTGTTTTTTTCAGTAAACACAAGTAACACATCTTTACTCTCATGTTGTCAGCTACAACGACGTCGTTTGGATGGTTGGAACTTGGAACGACGACTGTGTTTAACGGCTCAAGCCTCAAGGAACAGAACCTATTAGCATTGGTGGCGCCATGCCGGCGACTCTTCTGACTCAGTGACTCGACACAGTCTCCTCCGATATGTCCAAGAAGCGAGACCGTCGATCGGCACCGAGTTCAACTCGCCGTGACGACCGAGTCGAATCATCTACTCGGCGAGACGGCTCAGCTTCAGATCGCAAACTTGTTACCATCTTCATCCTCTTCTTCATCGTAGCTCCCGTAATTTCTGTAATCGTATATCGGTTTAGATTCTCTTCTCCATCGCACCCTAA
This sequence comes from Cercis canadensis, assembly GCA_003255065.1. Lineage (NCBI taxonomy): Eukaryota > Viridiplantae > Streptophyta > Magnoliopsida > Fabales > Fabaceae > Cercis > Cercis canadensis. Next base: position 1,295,862 of record QAOA01007022.1, read on the forward strand.
GGAATCATATGTATATCAACGAGGCCTTGTCACAACCGATGCCAATTACCAAGATGTACTCACTGTAAGTAGCATTTCACTGCNAAAAAAAAAAAAAAAAAAAAAAAAAAAAAAAAAAAAAAAGTAGCATTTCACTGTTTGGCCACTCAGAAAATGTGAAAAAATATAAATTTTTGTCTACTATTCCCCCAACCCCACCCCCGCGGCGCGCGCCCTCTTCAATTATTGAGCTACTTATAAATTTCAGATATCACATAGTATCTAATTTTCATAAATTTTGCAAGGAATTAGGAAAATTCTAAAGTATCAGAAAATACGTCTCATCGGCGGTATACGTATCCTGTGCTTGGCTACATTACTTCGTGGTATGTTCTTATAGATTTTCTGCTATTTATGTAAAAATTGGAAGCTGATACTTGACATGCAATACTTGCTACATAATAAGGGACAAATTGTATGTTAGTCAATGCCATTTTCATTTCCTGTTTATAAGCAATCGTCTAACTTAATTTTCATGCTTTCAAGTTAAATATAAGCTGGGCAATAATATGATCGTATATTCAAGAACAAACACTACTCTTTGCATAAGGCTCTGAAGGAAACATTTTTAGATAATATATATGTATACTCCAGCAAATGTTTGTGTGATAGAGAAAAACATTTCTATGATATTGTTCACAAGTGGGCAAGCGATGCTCGTGATTTCTCTCCTTGTGATTTTGCTAGTTGAAATGAAGTATAGTAGGTGATTGTACATGGCAACTTGCCCATACTAGTTACTTTCTTTTGAAATCTTGCTGAATTTTTTTTCTCACTGTTTCTGGTTGTTAGAGTATCTTGTGCAAACTACTTCAGGTCATCTATGTGATATCTGCATGTGTCATGGCATCTTTTATGGTTAAATTACCTTGTGTCGATAATGAAAGTTCAATGGTCTTATCTATCGTACTATGTTTCATCTTTAAATTATTGTTCCCATTTTAGACATCTCTATGTTTTGGCAGTTCAGCATTTATATATTTCTGTGCATATGTTACATATTGCAGGAACTCTAGGGGATATGAAATGGCTAAAAGATTCAACTCTAAGTTTACGCATTTATCACCAGTTTGGTATGATTTGAAGAGGTATGCTCTGCAGTCCGAACTGATTTACTGAAGAATTTGAGGGATGGGGCTGAGTAAATACCAATCCTTTTTTTAACCCTCCATGTGCTAGCTTGTCTGAGCTGCCTAACATCTTGGACAAGTGTCAGAAAGTTTTTATTATCTTTAAAAATGTGGATAAGATTGTGCTTTCTGAAGTTCTTATTGTCAATTGAGCATACTGTTGATGGCACATTTTGAACTGGTATGTCCTTTAGGGAATGGGATTCTGTACATGGTGTGATTTGGACTGACATTTTTGAAGGTCATGTTTGTATTCTCTATACTAAGGTGAAATTCTAGCAAATTCTAACTAATAAAGCCTGGGAGGTGGTGAGTTATTTATTATATTACTTTATGGTTTTGCTTCATCACTTGTAATTGCCAGTCAACAGACTAGCTTAGTTCTGGAGGGGAGACATAATGCTGATAAAGGATGGATCTCAGAACTTAGAATGGCTGGAAAATCTTTGGTACGAGGAAGTAATTCTCTACTTTAAAGTTTGTTTTGAGCCTTGGATAGGCTACACACTTTACCCTGCCAGTGGCCATTCTGATTGAAGATATTAATAATTTGTGGGATCTAACACTTGTTCACTTGTCCTGAAATATTAATATCCTTTTGTTTGTATCAGGTCTTATTGATCCATTCTTTTTGGTTCTTGCATGTAGATCTTACCTAGAGTTGTTCTGGAAGCATTACCAGTAGAGCTGCTGACAAAAAAGAAGCAAAGGAATAAAGCTATCAACCTTATAGTAACAGAGTGCAAGTAAGCCTCGTACTATTTTTCTAGACTCGTCCATTAGGCAATGGTATGGCGGGAACAGTTTTATTTTCTCTATGCTAGAAAGACATCAAGGTCGTGCTTATATAAGATTTTCTTGGTCAGTGTTTTAGCTTTTTCAGTCAGGTAATCATCTGCTGCAAGAATGATGTGCCCAAGAGGATGTGATAGTTTTTTGCCTGCTGTAAATGATATATGCTTAAAGTAGTACAGCATCATCTAATTCTGAAAAGGGAAAAGCTATTTATCTTAAATCAACATGGTTGATTGTGTGTTAAAGCTTACTTTGCCCAGCCAATGGTTCCCAAAATCGTAAATTTTTATGGGGATTGTACAAGTTCTTCCACCATAGCAAACCCATGTAATAGAAAGATATCAGAAGTTTCTTATGGCAGCAAATTGTTGTCCTACATTTGAAATCCATACATGAAGCACTTACTTGTTGCATTCTCCCTGTAGTGCTGTGATTTACTTTTAATGTGGGTGATCTTTACTTTTAGGGAAATGGGATACGATGGTATTGTCTTGGAATCTTGGTCAAGGTGGGCAGCTTATGGCGTCTTGCATGATCCTAGCATGCGGAATTTGGTGAATATTCATTCTTTTTCATCAGTTCAAGTTTGAAATGATATATGGAACTCTGCTTTACATCTTATGGATGTGAGATATTAATTCTCCAATGATTCATGGATTTGGCTACTAAATTTTGTCTAGCTGTTGACTGTTTACTAGGTTAGAGTATTCACTTGAATGGTTATATTATTTAATGATTCTTTAAACATTTCTGATCTCTGATTGAGTTCTGAATTAAAGCATATCATTGTAGTTTGTTACAATTTCCTGAGCATGAAACATTACCTTGGGGAAAAATTTGTATATGAACAATCATGTTTGTTACAGCACAAAACCATCCATTTTCTTTTTGCTTATTATAATGCTTGATATGGTACTTACTTCTTTTGCAAGTTTAGGCACTGCAGTTTATAAAACAGCTCGGACAAGCTCTACATTCTGTGAGCTCAGAGAAAAATCATAAGCAGCAGTTGCAGTTGGTCTATGTTATAGGTCCACCATCTTCGGAGAATCTCCAGCAGCATGACTTTGGTCCAAAAGATCTTGAGACTTTGAGTGAAGCTGTGGATGGATTCTCATTAATGACATATGACTTCTCTAATCCCCAAAATCCTGGTCCTAATGCACCTTTAAAGTGGATTCAGTTTACTTTACATCTGCTTCTTGGTTCGTCTGGCAATAGTGCCCAGAGCCTTGCCCACAAAATACTTCTTGGCATCAACTACTATGGAAATAATTTCTCCCTTTCAAGAGGTAATTCCTTTCCGTTTTTTCCCCTTTAGATTCAGCATGATATACAACGGTGTCATTTATATTATTTCTTACTTTATTGCTTAAGTTGCACTAGGTGCGCCCATTCATGGTGTGACGATTCTTCTTGATCTGTCATTACTTCATCTTCTACTGTTGGAGATGACTGGAAAGCATTGTTGTTCTCCCTAGCATATTCGATTCTTTTTGTCATGAATCTGCTACAGTGCATATCATCATTGTTCTCCTTAGCATATTATTGCAATTTGGAAGCGCAGGTTCAGGTGGCGGAGCTATTGTTGGAAGGGATTACCTTTCACTGTTGGAGAAGCACAGGCCTGAGCTGCAGTGGGACAAGAAGAGTGGTGAGCATTTCTTCTTTTATACTGATGACAATGATATCAAGCATGCTGTGTTCTATCCATCTTTGAAGTCAATTTCGCTGCGCCTTGAGGAAGCCCGTTCATGGGGATGTGGCATCTCTATCTGGGAAATTGGCCAAGGTTTAGATTACTTTTTTGATCTTTTGTAGAACCCCATAATTTTCTAGTTGTACTACTTCTATGTCCAGTGTTAAGGTTTATCCTTATATGCATTCATACCATATTAATTCTACCATGCTGTCTCGTATTTTTTTGTTTTATTGAGAGTGTTCAATGGCTAAGAACAGCTCAAGTGTGTGTGTGTATGTGTTTCTTTTTTGGTGTACTCAAAATGTAGTATTGAATATGAACGCTAACACAAATAATCTCGTCACATAGAATAATAATAATATGGATACTGCTTTCAAAGAAGTAGTAGAGCATAGATAACTTAAATTTGAAGATGTAATTGGAGTAACCTTGTTTGCTTAGAAACGGGAATAACCTTCAATCATTCTCGCTCATGTAGACTGTATAGTGTATACAGCTTCCAATAAGATGGAATATTACAAGTATATAAACATTTAATTTGTCACTACATTGAAATAAAACAAGGCAAATGGTAACTTCCACCCTCTTCTTTTCAAGTTTAATTTTCCAACTTATTTTTTGGTTGAAACTATTTTCTAGCATTTGGTGCTGTACTACACCCTTGATGGTAGTACTTCCATCTTCTATTTTTCTGAGAATATTTTCATTAAAAAAACAATTTTTTAGAATAATTATCCAACGCCAGTTAATGAAAAGATCAATTTTTAAATGGGAATAAATACAAAACTTCAGTATTTTCAGTGAGATTCAAATTCAGTTTCAACTCTCATCCATAGCATACATATATTGTACCACAATAATGAATTTTATGTTTTTTTACTTAATAATATGAATTTTATGAACCCCAATTGAATTTTTGCCATGAATTAACAAAACAGTACTACTTCATCTCTTCTACATAGTAGTGGTACTTTCTAAACAATTCTCATCAAACATTTCTGAGCCACACAATCTTAGACGAGGAAGCATCAATCTTCAACTACGTCTGATCCTTACTCGCCACGTGTCATGCAACCAGTGGCTGATTTATTATATCCCATCCACGTCAGCACCTTCCTCCACTCAAAGCACACCCACTAAGCTACACCAAATCACCAACTGAAGCTTAGCCACCCTTTTTTACATTTTTTTCCTCAAAGAAACAAAATCAGCATAAACCCTTTGATTCTCATGGTAGTTCACAGGCTTCAAGCTCCTCCATTGATTATCTAAGTGCCTCAGAGAGTCTCTGTGACACAGAATTATGCTATGGAGGCCCTCAATGCTGCTGGCTTGACTCCTTTATCTGTTCTTTCTGATAGAAGAAAAGAACCCAGAAAATCCTTTTCACTACCCACAATTTCTGCATGCAAAGTGTCAAATTCTTCTAGTTTTAGCAGCAAGAAACACACTTTGCAAGAGTGTTTATCTAGAGGTTTACGTGGGGGTTTATTTCTTGCAGCTTCAGTTGTCAATGGCGGAATTGCTAGAGCTCTAACATATGAGGAAGCATTGCAGCAATCTGTGAGGACCCCAAGTTCTGGGGGCTCTGATGCAAATGAGGTTTTAGATAGCGTTATTAGTTTTAGTACTGAGAACCCTTTGGTTATAGCAGGAGGAGTAGCCATTTTGGCAATTCCACTGGTTTTGGCTCAGGTTCTGAAGAAGCCTAAGCCATGGGCTGTTGAATCGGCTAAAAATGCATATGCAAAATTGGGTGCTGATGGGAATGCTCAGTTGCTTGATATAAGAGCACCAGTAGAGTTTAGGCAAGTGGGTACCCCAGATATTGGAGGTCTGAGGAAGAAGACAGTATCAATCACTTACAAGGGTGATGATAAGCCAGGGTTCCTGAAGAGGCTTTCATTGAAGTTCAGGGAACCAGAAAATACCACATTGTTCATTCTGGACAAGTAAGGAGAACTTAAACAATTCTTTTATTGTTCTTTTCTCTGTTTTTGTCAATTGAGCTAAGGCATTGTGGGAAACAATGTGATTAAGATCCATAACACCTTCACTCACCTTATCTTGGATTTTAAATAAACTGCCAAAAATTAACATGCTAACCGAACAATTCAATGATTTTCTGTCTGATGAATTATGCTAACTTTAAATCTAACCAATCATCATAGAGTACACAAATTTTTTATCAGGGGACATTAGTAAGAAAATTAAATATTATAGTTGACACATCTGCAGTCTGCACTATCCCATTAACAATTAAGGAAACTTGAATTACTTATATATATCATATTCGAATTTTGATTCACAAAAGCAAAATGCTTGAAGCTGATTGAGTGAGCTTGTGATGGAAGCCAGATTTGATGGCAACTCTGAACTGGTTGCTGAGTTGGTCGCCGTTAATGGATTCAAAGCTGCTTATGCAATTAAGGATGGTGTAGAAGGACCACGAGGATGGCTGGTCTTTCTTGTTCCTTTTCCTTTTTTTTATTAAAAAAAAAATCATTTTTATAGTATTTGTATGCCAGTATTAATTTGTCCATGATTCGTACACTGACAAGGACTGAATTCTGCAGAGTAGCGGTCTTCCTTGGACACCACCAAGGAAAGCATTGAGTCTGGATTTTGGCAATTTGGCAGATACTATCTCTGGTGCCGTTGGAGTATGTATCTGGGATTTATCTTATTGCAATTGTAATTTTCAATTTTAATGCATTGAAAAATATTAGTTCTCAGATTAGTTAGTAGTCTTTCTGTTTACTATAAGACTTTGGTGGACACATATAGCATTGATTTTGAAAGACAAAATGTTTATGTGAAAGGATGACAAGCAAGAAAGTGAATGGACTAATTCAAAACAACAATGTCCTCTAGAATCTAGATGGAACTCTGTAGGTGACATTGAACAATAACTCCATTAACATGATTCATCTGAACACTTAGGAGTAATGGAATAAAATGTACAAACATTATGGCCTTCTAAAGACTGGATAGACAGTAGTTGATTCTCATCAGTATGGATATGCTTGTGGCATCCTGATAGGTTTGTTAAACGTTTACTTGGGTTGATGGCTTAATGGAAAGAGATTTCCTATGGAAACCTTTCCATAACTCTAATTCTCAACTTGACTATGTATTTGAAGTGGCCTAGAAAATTTAAGACGACATAAAAGATTTTTTCTGGTGTGTAAAACCAAAATGCTTTTCTTCCAGGTGGGGGGGAAAATGAGTATATATGGCGACTGGTTCATTATTATATGTTGCCTTTGAAACATATAGGCGTTGTTCATGATCTTAATTTTAGCATTTTTCTGAGTTTCTATTGGGTTATTGCAGGAGGGCTCTGATGGCTTGGCTGTTACTCTTGGGGTTGCTGCAGCTACTGGACTGGGTCTATTAGCTTTTTCTGAGGTTGCTTTGCTCTAATGATTTCTTTAGTTGTGGTTTCTCACTTTTTCTCTGGGCAAAAGAAAATAATTTTGACATGACTCTACTGATGAGAAATTACTTGTTCATGTTGTTACTCTGTTGGTAGGTAGAAACAATTCTCCAACTTTTAGGCTCAGCTGCACTTGTTCAGTTTGCGAGCAAGAAGCTTCTATTTGCCGAGGTAAGTTTTGTTATGCTCCCTGCTACTGAATTCATGATTTTTCCATTCATGTCATTTGATTATTATTGATCTCCTTGAAGGAAGCATCCTTGACTTTTGTGGGGCACTACTATTCTGTAGCATGATTGCATTAAATTTAATGAGTCCTCCCACTGTTAGGTTTATTGAGATATTGTCAGCATCTGCTTTTTCTTCAAAGGCATGAAGGGTATCTTCTTATTCAATAAGAGCCTTTTTGGAGTCTCCGAAACGCAAGCATTTAAACTAGATAAATAAAGTGAGATGTTTGTATGTCCTCACAGTCCAATGGATGCTATTTCCTTTAAATATGTTTTTATCAGGATTCTCATATTCAATGGCTTCCCCAATCAGTAAAGATTTTTTTGTTTTTTCCTTGAGTGCATATTGTCTTAAGCATTGTTTACTGATCTTAACTGTTTTATATGAACTTTCACCTGAAGCAGAGAGTGATGAGAAAGGTTGAATGTTATCAAGATGTTCACTTCATGCATTTTTATGTTGTGGCTTTTTTTTTTGGATATTTAAGGGAGGCCAAAACGTGGTATTTGTGAAAATTCCATTAATGATGATTACCTTCAGTTCTGGTTTATTATTATTTCTAGAAGTGAGGGACTCAAGTTCACTTGGATTTGTTTTCTTTGATGGCAGGATCGAAAGCAAACACTGAAACAAGTTGATGAGTTATTGAACACCAAGGTTGCCCCTAAAGAGCTTGTTGATGAAATAAAGGTACTTAAGATTTATTTTTTTTGTTCTGTGTTGATGAAGTGAGTTTTAATTATGATTTGATAGATTGGGGAATATATTTTTTTAAATGATAATGGAGAACAATTGCCTAATGTAGAACTCTTTTTTCTTTTTCTTCTTTTACACTTGTTCTCCTTGAATGGCTGGGAACCTTAGCAAATTGGAAAGGCTCTTCTACCAGTCTCTACCAGTAATAAGGCTCTTCAAGCACCAACAGAGAAAAACCCAGAACCTGCTACAGCTGATAGCACTGTACAGAAAGCAGAAGCTATTCCAGACACCATCTCTGATTCCAAAGTAGATGCTGCAGCAGCACCTGCTCCAGAAATAAATTCAGTACCCAAAACTGAAGTTAAGGCAGAATCACTTCCTGGGTTACCAAAACCACTTTCACCATACCCATATGTAATGTCTCTATTTCCTTGCTCTATGAATTTGTCACTTTCTGTGCTGATTAGATATGCTTATGGTGGCCATTTTTCTTGCCACTTATCTTTTCCTACATTTTCTACTTTATATTTTGTGTTCCTAACATATGCTAACCATTTTTCATGTCCTTCTGTTTTCCCTTTTTCTTCTTGGATGGCAGTACCCGGATTTCAAGCCTCCAACATCTCCCACCCCTTCACAGCCCTAGAGTTTCACTTGTGTCAAATCTTGAATTCTATAGCAGGCAACTCTTTTTTCCAGCACTATATAAAGAGGTGTACAATCAATGACCTTTGTTACGTAAAATGTTAGGTTCAAAAGTTGTATTATTCAGTGCGTTTTATGAGTGTCCTTCTATTATTTGTTCTACTTGATACACTTTTTGTAATTGATGGATGCCTTGTAGAGGTGTTTCATATATTAGTAATGTTCAGTTTTAGTATAAACATCATTTATGCCTGTTTACTAGTTTATGGAAATTCAGATTGGGTTGGGTAGACTAGATTTTCTTCTATGGATATGTATAACATGGCTTAGAATTGTTGTTTTGTTAAATGGAAAATTTATGTCATAACTCTCTTTGTTGGTTTCCCAATTTAATATGAAAACAAGGCTAGTCTAATACTCAAGTCCCATAGTAAATAAACAATTAATTTATTAGAGATTGTATTCATCTTGGATTAATCATTTTCAATAATCTTTCAATTAAATTGCCTAATTTAAAAATCATGAAAGAAAATTCAAAATATCAAGGATATAGTCAAATAAAAAAAAATCAAAAGAAGTTTGAATAAAGAATTTATTTAAGATAAGAAAATTAATTACCATGAAGTAAAATAAATACATTGGATTATCTATAATAAACTTACATATCATAACACAGTAATAAAATATTTATCCTTCTCATTTTTTAAATAATTTTTTAATTGAAAGAAAGATGTTAAGAGACCCTAAATTTTTCATTCCCACTAGTTTTTGCCAAAACAGGACAAACATTTTAAGATTAGTTCAACAAATTATATATGCATAATGAGTTTAATTACCATAATATCCCTAAAAATTAATTATCATCATAATTAAATTGAAGACAAACTAAAAAATAAAGAATAGCGAAGATAAAGTAAAAAATTCAGAAATAGAGATAACAAATTTTAATTAGTATCCATAAGATTTAGCTTTATATGCTTCATATAGATATAGATGTTAAGCTCATTTTGATTATTTACTGCCGTTTGAACAGCCTGATGTTAAGCTCATTTTAGCAATATATGTGTACATCAAATATTAACATTGCATGGCCAATGATTTGTGGGTCTAGTGGTACCTCCTCTAATCATAGAAATTAGAGGGTTTAATATCATAAGTTCTAATTCTCGCTATGTACTCCCTTCTCCTTTTCAGGGATGATACAAACCATGTAGAATACATTTACTGCTTAAAGTAGGACAAATGATTTTTATTCTCAAGCCATCAACTTACAACAAATAAAGAAACAAAAAGACAGAAAATAGAAAAGTTCT
>QAOA01007022.1:1305864-1384513 GCA_003255065.1 Cercis canadensis
GGGGGGGGGGGGGTGGTTGGTTGGTGGTGGTGGGGATTGGTTGCTGTGTTCATCCTTCAGAAATGGTTCTCTTCAAGGACTCCAAAACTTTCTTGGAGGCTAACCTTTCAGCAGTGTGCTTATTAGTAGCCTTAGCTGTATACTTGTGTGAGATACCATTAGCTTCCACCTCAATTGTCACATGTGTTTCATCATTGTGGCAGTGCACCACTGCCTCTTTCTTATTATACTCTCCTTTTTGGGCGCATAGTTCATTCAGCTCTCTTGTAGGCTGTAGCTTCACTGTGTCAGGGGTAACCAGGGGTTCCAAAAGAGGTATTATGCTTTCAAACACTTTGTTCTTGTTGTATCCTGAATCAACAAGAATTGCTCCAGCTAGAGACTCTATAACATCTGAAAGTACCTGCAAGAAATAGGTATATCCATCTCATGGATCTTGAACAGTTTATACATTATGATTGCAGCTATGTTTATCTGCTATAATAGCCAAATAAGAAGCTTCACAAATTTTACGTATTGTAAAATCACCATGACAGTAATGGAACAGCTTACCTTGGTGAAACCTGTCTCTGATTCCCATCCAGAATTTGATTCTGAAGATAACTCGTGAAAATTATTAAATGTGACATCAATATTCTTGTGTACCTCCTTTGATGCTAGTAAGTGTTGGTGCAACTCAGCCTTAATGGTAGATAGGGCATAATGCTCATTATTCACCGAAGCCGCCCTCATGTCAGTCAACAACCCTGGTGACATCATGTCAAAATGTTTATTGTAGAAATGCATTGTAATGAGGTAATCCAACACTGCATCACCGAGAAATTCTAGCCGCTGCAAGGGAAATTGAAGTCAGTGTTGCTACTTACTAACAATGATGCTGACATAGAATTCATAACACTAAGATGATGTTGTTGTTACTAATAAGTTCTACAAAGTACCTGATAGCTTCTTGGACATTCTGGCCGTATGTAAGAACCATGGGTGAGAGCTTCTACTAAAAGTGAAGCATCATTGAATGAGTAGTTGTTTAATAGGGATTTTAGAAGGTTGACATTTACAAGCTTCTCTGGATGAATGTTAAAAATCCTCTCATGTGGTATACGGTCAAAATCCACCTGTATGCCAATCCAATTCATAAACAGTAAAGCAGCTTCTTCACCTTTCTTGCTAAGGAAGGCAGCAATCAGTGCCTCAACAACATCAGCAACAATATCATATTTTAGTTTTCTGCTTCCACAGAGATAAACTTTTGTTCCACTAGAAACCAGCTCTTGTTGCAAACAGAAACCTGATTTATCGCCCGGTATAATCCAGGTTTTAGGATCAAAAGGTCCTTTTCTTATGAAGCCCTGGAACATTAAAAGGAATAGAAATTTGATGAACTTTTTCATCGGAAAAAGGTATATACCAGCAAGGGTTTCAATGTAATAACAATCCATGTGAGATTAGCATGTATGCATACAAGTAAGTAAACAACAGCTAAGCAACATCATCAAATCCTCATGGTATATGCATCACAACGAGAATGCAATTCACACATGCTCCCCTCTTTATGAACCTCCAATAATAGCAGCAACCTCTCTAAACCAGAATACTGATAAAGAATCCAGTGAAATTTGCAGTACAAATTAATATGGAAGTTGTTGAAAAGACAAAACAATAACTGATAAGGAGGATTAAAAATTCGTCACAACAATATTAAGAGAAAAAAATAATACCGGAAGCCTTCGGCTGCACCCAACTTTACAGAGGGCAGCATTAGAAGTTATCTCTTTTCGCTTGTTGGTAAGGAGACCCTCACCATCATTTTGGTAAGTCTTAAAAAGCTGTCGACTAACAGCATACTTTAGAAAAGAATCTCCAAGTGTCTCTAAGGAATCATAATCAAAGGACTCTTGGCATTCCAGTGTAGTAATTGCTTCCAAGACCTACAATGCACATTACAGATACCATAAGAACTAGTATTCTCAAAAACGAGAAGACAGCAAAAACATAGATCTGAGGTACAATTTTATCATTAAGCAATGGAGATGACAATGATGGAGCTGGAAGTAGGCATTATTCAAGGTCATTCTTCACATGGAAGACATGAAATTATTCATTCTAGGCGAAACATGGAAATATAACACGGCAGCATTATGTGATGATAAGCAATCTTCACAGGAGTAGTAGCTTACTTTAATGGTTGGAATATCATTTTGCGTGCAATGATCCAAGTGCATATTTTTTAAGTTGAAAGCAATAAGCAAGGATTCAATCCGGTGCATGATTGGTGGAATGAATGAAAAAGAATAAATAGTATCAATTGATATTGGTGACATGATTATATCGCAAAGTTCAGGAGGCAATTCAACAGAAACCTGGCTTGATCCTGAAAAGGTAAAACATAGAGTTAACATTTAGATCATATCTCATAAAATTTGTAGTACACAGAACAAAATGGAACTAATTATAGCTACAATTTTGAAAACGAATAATTGTAGGCATTCTGATTCCTTGTGCTATATCATAGTTGATGTCAGAAATCACGAGAATACAATCAGAGAATTCCAATTCCTATTAATCTCACCAAAGAAACATTAGGGAGCAAAAGAGGTGAAAATTAAAGGTTAACCTCTGGTCGCCTTTTGTCTGCATTTCAGAAGGTAATTTTGCACTTGAAAAACATGCTTTCCCTTAAGAAGTGGTTGATGTTCATAACGCAATTGAATGCCATAGCTGAAATTCAGAACATGATTCAAGTTATTTTTATGGTAGGCACATACAAGAATAACACACCCTGACACCCAAGTAAATATATTATTAGCTTGATCATATACCTGAACTGCAAAAGTTTACTTACCTATCTTCAAAGTGCTTCTTGTAAGTTTTAGCTCCCTTGCGTCGTTTTGATAGAAGAGAGTTTCCATTCAATTTCATTATGTCAGTGATGACATAAAAATAACCATTATGACGGGTGCAGACCAAAGAATTTTTAAGTTTGCAAGTGCAAACTAAGCCATTTTTGGTACATAACCTGTGAGCATGATCCCCACATTCACATAAACTTTCAGATGAAAAGGAAACAGAATTAACAGTCACCCAATCAATGATTGAAGGTCTCTCATGTGTAGCAGCAGAAGGAAGCACAAGATAGTCAATCTCAAGACTATCTCCTGCAGAGAGTTCATCGAAAACAGTTGCTAACCCACTCATGTCACGATGCAGAAGAGTCCTAAATAGGGTAATCTGAAACTTTTTACACAGGTGAACCTGGAAAATAAAAATATAACCAAGAGAAAAAAAAAAGAAGAAGAGAAATACTCAATTCACTTTGCTTGATACCTCATGACAAGGAGTAATGTTATGTAAACGACACTTACATTCACAGTCATGTACAATTTATAAGTGGCTTCATTGAATTTAGATCGTCACATATATATGTCAAAACCAAGAGTTAATTACACTGATGTCTGATAAAATTATGAAAATCTTTTTCTTTTTTCAAGAGTTACGCAAATCTCTTTTACTTTACAATTTAGCGCACAAAAAATTTTTCTTTCTTATTTCTTTAAGTTACATATACCTCCCTTGTATTTAATTTTAACATTCGTTCGCTTTAAATATAAATTATACTTAAATGAAGGTTGTACAATAGTACAAGCAAACTTACCTCATTTGGGTCAAGATGAATGGTTTCTAAATATCTAAGATTCACCATCAAACTACCCCTGCCAACAGTCATTTCAAATTGTGTGCATCCGATTTCTGGGTCAAGTTCACTTCTCATTGCAAGCACAATGTCATGAACCAATACATCATTTCTGAAATCTTGCTTCAACTCTATCAAATAGCAATAGTACATTGTCTGGCTACTGTTTGATGAAAAACTAACCAGTTCTGATGGGACATAAATGGGTTGCTCCTCATTGTAAGGTGCATTTTCTGCACATTTTTAATCAGAATTGCCCAACAAAATAGCAAGGATCAGATCAAGGTCCAAACCATTTAATTTCCAAGTAACAATTTTTAAGAGTAAAACGCATCAATAACACTGAGAAATGGAAGCAAGGAATCCAGAACTTACCAAATACTTGGACATCAACTTCTTCCATGACAATAGCAGGAACAATCTCTCTAAGATTTTCTGCTCTCTTTGTTATTCATACTTCACTTTGTACTTATAGCCAGCCCAGAAGGCAGAATAAAGAGAAAAAGTGGGAATGGCCCACCAGGGAACACTGCCTTAAGTTGGAAGTTAACTTACTTGCTTGCCAAGGAGTTCAATTCTATTTGCTACAAAATTCACAATTTTCATCAAATTACATGCCACACATCTTTATTTAGCCATTATTTCTGTCTTGTATAAATTCTAGCATCTTCCTTGAGTCCACCGTCTCCTTACCCGGAAATTCTTTAGTAGACTTATGCATTGACTCGATCAGGAAAAAAAATAAATAAATAAACAAAGTTTTCTTGGTCTCTACTCTAGTGAGAGATTCTCACTTAATATAACCAATAAAGCCTCAAGGACAATGACACTTTGCACCGAAAGCAAGACTCATCTCACAGGAATTGTGAAACCATGGTTTTGAACACATTTCTAAACAAGCTATTAATATTTGGTAGAGATAAGAATTAAAAAGTTTTATTATTATTCATATTTATTTAAATACTTTCCAGTTTATACAATACGAGATAGTCTATCTCTTTATAGGATTTGAATAAGAAACCTATGTAATGAAATGACAATGTTTAATTATTAAGATGTCTCATTGTAGATGATTTTTTTTTTTCCTTTTGCCATTAAATAGATATAGCTAAATTTTTTGAGTGATTCTTGTAGATATTGCATTTCTACAAACTAAATACACAAATAAGGCATATTTCAAATTATTTCCACGACTACGATAGTTTTTTTTTTTTTACTTTTCCTCTTCAGTGTCGCATTTTGAACATAATGGAGAGTTATATTTTGGTTCCAGACTCCTTGAAGGAGCCAAATTTTGGCATGGAAATTTTTTTATTTTTTTAATTTTTGCAAGTAAGGAGTCAAATTATGGTATAGAAGGGAGCTGAATTTTGGCATGGAATTTTTTTTTTTTTTAAATTTTGAAGAAGGGAGTCGAATTATGGTGATAGAAGGGAGCCAAATTTTGGCTCCCACCTCCTTTAAGGAGTTGGAACCAAAATGCGGTTTTTCATTGGGTTTAAAATGCGACACTGAAGAGAAAAAAAAAAAAAAAAACTACTGTAGTCGTGGAAATAGTTTGAAATATACCTTATTTGTGTGTTTAGTTTGTAGAAATGCAACATCTACAAGAATCACTCAAATTTTCTAGCTAGAATATAGGGCTGAAATTCAAACTTAAAAACTTAACTTTTTTGATATACTGAGCACTATGCTACTCTCACCTCATTTGGGTGGGTTCCGGTGGGATTCACCCAGTGATTTTAGTGTCATTGTGAAGATCTTGAAAAACTGAGTCATCAGTATGAGTTAGAACACACAGTTCTTTATAAAATGCAAGAATGACACGATATAAGAAAATATGTCAAAAAGTAACTTTTTTAAATTTACTTTTTGACATGTTTTCTTATATTATGTTGTTGTTGTATTTTATAAAAAACTATGTTCTGACATATGCCGAATGACTTAGTTTTTTGAGATCTACTAAAATCACACTATAAGTTTTACAAGGTCCCACCCAAAACTCCATCAAAATAGGGCGGGGATAGTGCTACCCACTATAAGAGGGGTAGCATAGCCCTTACTTGTTGAGATATCTTTAAATTAGTTATACTTTGTGTATTTGTGTTTAGAGACTCAATAATTATTTTATATGATAATTTTTTAAATTAATTAGAAATCTTCAAGACTTTAACATAAGTGCTAAATTATTTTTTTGAAAAAAATACTCAATATAGGTTGGGATAATTTACTTCAATATTTCTTTTTTACTTAAGAAAGAATAAATATATATGCCAACGAAGTTAGTTCAACTAATAATGATCAAATTATTATGCTTGTAAAGTTTAGGTTCAAATTTCATCACGAGAAATTCCTTTTTGATAGACAATCTATAAGTACTATTATAAACTCTCACTAAGACTTGTGACATGACTAACCTCCCCTCACTATATATATATATATATCTATCTAATTTTCTCATGTGCCAAATATATTAACTTTGTGGTGGTGTCTAGGAGATTTTCAAGCGGAGTCGCTTTAGACAAATAAATGGTTCCCGCCCAAACCCTGACCCAAACAGAATCGAGAAATTCCAAACTTTGAGAGGAGGTTACTTACTGGAAGCTCAGCTCGATCGCATGGCGAGAGTTAAGCATACCCCAGTTGCTAGCAAACGCTGTACTCTCTCTCTCTCTCTCTCTAATTTCCATTTCCTTTCCTCTTCGTTCTTTTTAATTTCCCATTTCGAAACCCTAATTTTGTTTCCCTGCAAATTCACAGCTGAGAGAGTGGCGAGATCAACACCACCAGAAACGGCACCTGTAAGTCCCTCCTTCTACCGCTAGTGTGTCGTTGCTTTGTGTTTGGTTGCGGAGAAAATGTCGGAAAATAACCGAAGCTGGAGTTCGAATTTAACGGTTATGCCGTTTTAGATCGTAACATAGGGAAGGTTGATGTAGTATAATCTGAAGAAATTAGAGCGATACCAAAGTAGTAAATATTTAAGAAAGTTTAGTTATGTTTTTGGTGCTTTACTTGCTGCATTTAACTGCATTATGTCAGCAATATGAAATGTGCATATTTGTTGATTTTCTCAGACTGGAAACGTTAAATCAGGTTAAGGTTTGGAAAATTCCAGGCTTTCTTCCTTTGCCCTTGGTTTTTCTCAGGAAGCCAAATAGTGATTTCATTTGTTATTATTATTTTTTGTTCCCTTTATTATCAGTAAAAAGAGGTGAAAACAGAATTTATGTATGTTGTGGATAATGGCATTGAATCAAAAACTAAGGCTGACAAAATGAATTCAACAGTCAAAGCAAATGAGCCATATGGGGTAGATTAACCTTTATAACTGTGATTTAGGATTTATCTTATAAGGCCTTTAGTAGTTTGCTGGTTTATGTACACTGTTTAGTTTTACAGAATATAATGATTTTTGAACCTCTTTCTTTATGGAGCAAATCTGCCTTACTTGGGATGTCTGTTTTTATTTTGGTTGCTTTTCGAATGTCTGAAGCCTACTGGCAGAAGGAGGGAATCAGAGGAACCACAAAGTATGTGCTCATAACATAATGAAATTATCTTCGATCTTTTTAAGTTAGTTTTGTTATAGACTTGGGTCATAATTATGCTAATTTTTAGTTTGAATGATTTATTCAAAAATAAAATAAAAAAAATAACTGCAGGGACTCAGGGGCAGAGGAAAAAGAGGCGTGCTAGACCAGGAACAAAGGCACTTCGTGAGATTCGTCATTTTCAGAAGACTTTTAAGCTAATTATCCCAGCTGCCCCCTTTATAAGATGTGTGAGTTATTTGCTCTTGGCATAATTGCAAGGTTGTTATTAACTATGCTTTGTTGGCTTTGCATCAGGTTATGGGTTTGTATGTATCAGATCTTGTGGGAAGCTTGATCTCACTATTATAATGTTTTTAATCTTGCTTTAGGTCAAGCAGATTACACACCAATTATCCAGTGAGGTCAGTCACTGGTCAGCTGAAGCCCTAGTAGCATTACAGGAGGTATATAACTTTTTTCCTGTTCATCAGTGATTACTAAAGTGCTTTCATCGGACTGAAAGTGAATGTTATTTTATATCCATTTCAAATTATTCTTCATGTCTCCTAAATTTTTGTTTCGATTTAACCCTTTTAGGCATATGGTTGAACTATCAATTGTTTCTTATGTCCTACATTATTGGTTACTGATGCCTTGGCCAATTTATTTGTTTATTTGTTTTATGTGTATGTTTGCATGGTCACAGAATAAATTGAAGTATATTTAAATATGGCTTTCATGTCAAATGTTGCTAATTTTTTTCTGGATGCAAAAGAAAATGAGGGGAAATAAAACGTGGAGAATATAAAATAAGGAGTAGTTTTCTCATGTTTGGATTGAATGAAAATGTGGAGAAAGAAATTGAGGGGCAGGTAACTTCTTTCTTAAATGGTTGTAAAGTGTCAAGAAACCAATCATCCAAAAAGCTTAAGCTGTTAGGAGAAGGCTTTAAGGTTTTATATCTAACACACGTCTGCAGTAAACTGTGATTGTATTCCACAAATCCTAATAAGTTCAAATGGATCTAATTCTACTGACAATTATTAATTGTAATCTTCAATCTAGGACCAACAAACTCATCTAATAATGTGGAATTGTGGGTTTTACTACTGCTACCTCTTGGACAAGGGCAGCACAAATGGTGGTGCAATGGATGCTTATTTATGTAGCCACTATAGCTTCTATTCTCTTATTCTTTTATTTATGTAAGAAAGTTGGAATATGATCCAACAACCTGATAGTTTGGTACTGACTGCCATCTACACCTTTGATGTATTCCAGCTTGCTAGATTTCACTATCACAATTATGTCATTCTGAATATTTTTCTGCATACCTTGTACCGAATTCTACTACTCAGCAATGTTTATATTTTTCTGATGATTTGCTGGCAAATGATTTTAACTGCTTTAAGAATAATTTGATAAGATTTATGGTGTCATCTTTCACCTATAGCATTTACATTTTGTGAGTTACTAATCTTGTAGGCAGCAGAGGATTATATGGTCCTTTTGTTTGAAGATGGAATGCTGTGTGCTATTCATGCAAAGCGTGTTACTCTTAGTAAGTCTATACAATGGTTTGATTAATTCCTATCAAAAAATCAATCATCATAACATCTTTCATTTATGCCTCTCTGTCTCTCTCTCCCCCTCTCTTAATCCTATGTTGCTTTTATTGGTTTTAACTTTTAAATGAATGTGTTTGTTACAATATCAGTTACATTTAAAGCAATATTCTACTGTATGTCTGATTTAGCCATGGAGCATACGGTAAATGCTTTTTTTTTTTTTTTTTTNTTTTTTTTTTTTTTTCCTTGAACTATTAGTTTCAGACTTAAAGAAAATTGTAATTGTGTAATGGGATGGCACATGTTGTTTTGTGAAACATTTTGCACTCTTTTATTTAAGCAGAGCACTTGTTGTGGGATTCTGACTAATTATTTTTAATGTCCATTAGTCCATCCACTCCCATCCTTTTGATTATGTAGTACCCCCATCATGTTAAGTTCGGAAGAATGAGTGATAAATATGTGTTGGCCTGTTTGATCGAAAATTGTTTTCAAACAGAAGTTGAGAAGCATATTTTTCTTTTTGGGCGGGGAGCTGCTGGTGGTGTTGTTGACCTGTTGCTTCTTACTTTAGTTACGTCCATTCATTGTGAAAATTTATGTGTAACCCATTTGATCATGTATCTGTTGAATTTGCTTTTCTTTTGCCCCAGTGAAAAGGGATTTTGAGTTGGCTCGTAGGCTTGGAGGAAAAGGAAGGCCTTGGTGAGAGCATGACAACGCTAGTGAAAACTGTTGCTGATTGTAAACCTTACACTTGATTTGCAATGATGTTTTGACTGCGAATAACTTCTGTAATGTGAAAATTAAGAACTAAGAAGTTCGCTGACTAATACCATTAACTTAGTAGCCCCTTAAAGTTTGCACATAACATCAAGTATGTATTGTTAATGCTGATTTCTTTGTAATTAAATGCCATGTCAAATTTTTGTAGGATGGACGAATCATCCGAGAAGAATGGTTTGTCAGTTTATTTATTTTTTCTGCGTTGAAAATGTGTGCACACTAAAGATTTATGCATGATTTTAGCATTCTTTCTTTTAAGTTGAATCAGAGTATGAATGACATAAAAGAAATCCGATCAGATAGCCTATAACTACGAGCAGCTCAATTTTTTTGCAGTCGTGTCATTGTTCTTGATGACTTTACTAACATCTTGGTTCTACCATTTTATGCCCATATTTTCTATAAATCTACCTACATTGAACAAGTCAAAGCAAAGATCCAAGATAAAAGAAGGCGGATCCAGACCAGCAGAGGCTCATGTTTGCTGATTACAACATTCAAAAAGAGTCTATCTTGCATCTTGTGTGTCGTCTCCGCGGAGATGATTTTTAGGCGTTACTTTTGGTTTTGTATTTGAGATCAGTGTTCTGCTGTCTTCATGTTGTTGATTGCTTCTTGGTTTAATTAATATATTGATGCTGTTAAAATGTTATGGGTTCTTAATTGATTGCAAACAATAAGCTGTCATATATATGTAACTAGAAAAAGATGTTAGGTTCTTGAATTCAACACTAGGAGAATAGTCTTAGTGGCTCAATTTTTTTCTTTTTTCTCTTTGTTATGAGACTGTATAGAGGCCTGAAAACTCCAAATCCCTTACTTCAAGATCATAACTAATAACTTTAATTAGACATATCTAAATTTAATTGAACCCACTTAAAAATTTCGATGTAGCTATCTCACATAATACGCAAAAATCATTCTCGTATTCCAAAATGTTTCATCAACTAGTAAATGGGAGCGACAGTTCCTCAGTTAGGTAGCTAGGGTTTGAGAGTGGGAAATTAGTGGACAGCTGTGAATATCACTCGGTGGGGGAAAGAGGGGATATTTGGAGCAAGTCTTCGAATATTACAATTTTGGAAAGAATTTCCATACATACGGTGGTCCTCAAACAAATTCCATGGATGCAGCACTTTCTCTTTTTTTTTTTTTTTNTTTTTTTTTTTTTTTTGTTTGTAATAGTGGGTGTCGAATTTTTATTAGGAGGAAGCCGAATTTTGCCAACAACTTCAATGGAGTGCCCCATTTTCAAATTTTTTTTTTTAATGTGGAATATTTTTTTTTTTAATTGAAAAGTTAGTGTCATTTTTTGAGAGGGGGTGCCGAATTTCCACAAATGTTATCAGTTGAGTGCCAAATTTTCATAGCAATTTTTTGTCAAGTGCCGAATTTTGCCAAAACACTCAAGTTGAGTGTTGCATTTTTATTTTTTTTTTTAAAAAAAAGCTAAGTGTCGAATTTTAATTACAAAAGTAGAGCAATGATAAAGTTATTTTGCAAGTAATCAAAATTAAGATATTGCAATAACCACTCATTTATATAATGTCAGCAATTAATTACATGTTATTTATGGTCTAGTCTGACATTAAAAACTAAATTTAAATTAAAATGATGATGATTAGGGGTGTAAGCCAAAATCGAAAAATGGGCCAAACCGACCGAACCGAATTGAAACCGAGTCAAACCGAGAGAAATTGTCCGGTTTTCGGTTCTAATGTCTGAAAAACCGAAGTATTCGGTTCGGTTTTCGGTTTCTATGAAGAAAAACCGGTGATAAACCGGACCGAACCGATTATAAGGGAAACGACGTCGTTTAGTACATGAGGGCCTTCTGAACCTTGCCCTAGCCCTAACTCTTCACACTTCACTCACTTCACACAAATCTGAAATTGAAATCCTCCCCTTTCTCTCCTTGAGTTCTCTCCTTTCTCTCCCCATTCTCTAACTATCCTCCATCCTCAGACTTGAAGCCCTCACCTCGTCGTCGCTGCCTCGCCGTCACCGCCTCGCCGTCTCCGCCTCGCTGTCGCCGCCTCGCCGTCGCCACCATCATGGACAAGTTTTTGGCCAAGAATCAAGCTATCTTCATAAGGTACTGTGACCTTCACATCCTCTACTTATATGTTAGGTTTAGTTAGGATTTTCTGTTTATATGTTCGATTATTCGATATATATCAAGTTCTGGTTCTGGTTTGGTTCTGTTTATATGTTCTGCTTATGCGATGGTTGTTGATGCATCTATTAGATGTTTCGAAATTTTGGAGCTTGATTACCTTGTTTTGGCGGGTTATCTTTTTGTATAATACCTTGACATGGTTCATGCCCCACCTGGTTGTTTTCTGAAGGATTTCATTTATCGGGCTACATATACATCTATAGATGCATACTGTATCGATTTACCTGTGGCTACATTTATCGGGCTTATCTATCTGCCAACTCTGTTTATTTTTTGATTATTTAACATTGTTACTGAAATTATTGTATATTTTAGTTTTTTGGAGTTTTATTTTCTTGTTATTTTCAGCAAAAAAAAGCTTGTTATCTTGTCTGGCGTTTGATTTATTTTGGGGATCTCTTCTTTGTGGATACTCTCTGTTTAACATTGTTACAGAATGAGAAGAAGGATATATTATAATAAGTTTACTTCTTTGTTCTACCATTAAGAGAGCTTTTCTTGTGAATCCATTCTATATTTCTGCAATTTTGTTCTAAATGTTACTTAATCTATTTAGTTATAATTATTGCTACACTTTCTGAAGGTTTGCAAATAGAATTATGTTCTATTTTGTTTTTCCATGATCTCTAATCTTACAAGTTTTTTTTTCCCTAGGATGCATTGATGTGCTTAAGTTTGACTATTGGTTGGCAACTGATGTATATATCTCATTCTAGTTAGAAAAACAAAAATCTCATTCTTATTGTTTTATTAGGCAACAACTTGTGGTCTTGCTTTTGGTCTTGTAAGCCATGTGGTGCTTAGAGTTTGTTTTTTAACTCTGGAGATTATTCTTCCCCTTTTGAGATGATTTGTTTATTCTCTGGATTCTGAATGAAACTTCAATATAAATGAGCACATATATTGTTGTCTCATAATTGGAGGATAGAACATAAATTGGTGTTTTATTGCTCATCTATGTTTTAGTTCAAAGCAACAATCTGAGCCTGCTATCTTGATTATTTATTTTCATTGGTATGGTAGTAAAAATATCTGTCCATTTTATTGCTATGAGACTTCCTTTTTCTAGTGCTCTTGTTATAAAGTTTTAAAATGGAAAAGTCTAGAGTTGTAACTTTCCTGCTCTTGTTCTAGTGCTCGAACCATTCTAAATCTTGTAAGTCAGAAACACTCAAGGGATGAACAAGACATGGGGTTTCCGAGGGAAAGAAGAAAAAATTGTTTTTGTTACTTTTGGTGCAAAGGAGAGAAAGGGAAATGCAGGGGAAAAGCCAGAGTTGCAAATGAAATGAGAGGTTTTTTTTAGGAGTTGTTGTGTATAACAAAAGAGTGGAGGTGATTGTTTGATGGGTTTATGTTAGTTTTTCCCTTTTTTGAGCTGGGTTCATAGAACGTGGGGTGCATGTTGTAAGAAATGAGATGGGTTTAAGAGTGAGAGAAACAAAGTTTGAATTTTTTTTCTTTTTCTTTTTTTCAATCTTAGGAGGAATCTGTTTTGGTGAAGTTGGAGGCAATTGGATGGTTGCTGTCCCCTTTTGAAGGTCAAAGGAAGCTAAAGACCAGGGAAGATAGATGCTTCATTTGAAGAATCAAGAAATAAAATTCAAGTAGAAATCATTTAGGGCCTGTTTGCTTTGGTCATTTCCTGTTTTCATTTTCAGTGAAAATAGAAAATGAGCCTGAAAACGTGTTTGGTTGAGTTTAATGAAAATGTTTTGTTGAAAACATTTCTTAAATTGGGCCCAAATCTGAAAACGTGAAAAAATTGTTTTCAGTGTTTCCTTTTCAAATTTTTGAAAACAGAAAATGAAAAAGTGTGGTAATTTTGTAATTATAATGAAAACAATTGAAAATGCGGTGGCAGTCTTGTAATTATAATGAAAACGGATTTTAAGTGAAATGTTCTTCTCTTCGTTCACGATAGGCAAGCAGCGTTCTTCTCTTTGTGCAGTTCAAGCTTTGTGAACCAGAAGCAAGCAAGCCAAGGCAACAGAGTTTGAATTTTTGTGCTTTCCTCCAGGTTTATCTAATCTCTTTTTATTATCTTTAATATAAGTTTATCTAACATTAATGCTTTGTGAGCTAAATGGAGAGGGAATTTTATGGTATTCAATTCATTCTACTATTTTTTGTTGTAAACAGAGTATAGTAGTTTTTTTTTTTAATATATTAATTCTTCTATTTTTGCTGAAAATTTCCAATGAATGACCTATTTTGTATATCATGAGAAATGCATGAACAATTCCGAAGTTTCTCTATCAAAGCTTCAAAGCTAGAAGCACAGTTCTGGAAGCAAAGGCAATTCATGAGCCTGACGTTTTCAAGGCGTTTATTAAGGGAATGGTATTTATTGAATTGAAACTCAAGTGGGCAAGGGAGGGTTGGTGAACGTAGAAGGTTGATGATTGTATTATATGGTTGTGCTCACCATCTGTTTGGTTACGGGTCTCACTAGCAATACATGAGTCAAATACTGTTAAATTTTTTTTTTTAAAGCTTGGATTCATTTGAGAATGGTGCTCTTGTTAATCTCCAATTTATTGGTGGGTTGTATGTTTTTGGTGAGGATTTGTCTATATTTATTTTTGTTGTTTCTTGTTGTACCCATTGGCTGCTTCACAAAATGAATGGGATTTTGTGCCTGATACTAAGTTGTGCTGAAAGCTAAAACAAGGCATTGATTTGACCAAATTCAAGCAAAAAACTTTTGGCCATAATGTCAAGTTTGCTTCCTTTCCTAACTACTTGAACTTATGGTTGTAGAATTTCATTTCATGAAGGCAATTATGATTCTTAGAAATTTATCTTACATTTGAAATGGCTCAGAAAACATGGTCAAAGGTTTTCTTTTCCCTTCATTGAAAGCAAGTGTATGGTTTGATCTGAGGTTGGAAAAGCCAAGTGTGTTACTTAGGCATGCTTTGGGATAAAATGTTTGATGTGACAACAGTATTTTTCTTTAACATTATTTTCTGTTTGGCTTATGCCTTATGCCATATTTACATGCTTGCAGCAATATATGGCACACCTCCTTTCCCTTGGACAGCAAAGTCTGAGAGGCCAAGGTACTTTCAGTATGCTTTATATGTGTTAATTACTGTCTACTTATGTAGAGATGCAGTAAACTGAATTGCTTATCTGATTTTATATCATCAGGCTTAGGTGTTTATTTATTCATATATGAATATTTTCTTTATCTATCTATGTATCTATCTATCTATCTATCCATCCATCCATCTATATACATATGTGTGTGTGTGTTTCCTCTTTATGGTTGGAATTCTGTATAGTGAATTTAGGAACCAAGCTAATTTCATTTCTATTCTGTAACATTATTTACTCCTCAATGCTGGTGTGTGGCATGCGTGAAAGGAACTACCAATATCCTTCTGTTTACAATCCTTAACCTTTAGATATTTAAGAGATGTGAGGTGCTCAATATGATCTAGTGATTGAAGATTTAGATGTTTGCTAATATGTAATGAAGTTAGTGATGCCAATTTATTTAGGGGTGAGAGATTTATGCAATTATCTATGGAAAGTAACTGGAGTTTTGGAGTTGACAATCCTCCTTCAGGAAAAGACACCAGTTGTGTTAATGAATCTGCTTTGGTTTTAGTTGAAAAACATATTTACTTGAGTTGGCCATTCTCTTGTGAAGCATCATATAACTTGACCCTTTTACTTGAGTTGCTTTGAAGTTTGAATAAACATAAGTACCTAACAATAACGTCTCTAAAATTTAACCAGTTAATAGACATAATCAATTTTTTAGCATACCATCTAACTGTACTGGAAAATCGTGTTTGGCAGGGGACTTTAATTGCTTTGGCATCCTTCTCATGAGGGAAATTAGTGAACCAGCTGAAATCAGCAGCCTTGTTGAGTCCCATTGCCTATTTGAGCCACATGAACACTGGACTTGGAGTTGTTGCTGCCAAGTCCTTTGTCGGTGAGGTACATAAGCTAACCAATCTCTTAATTACAAGTATCCTAAAACCATATACTTGAAATGCTTGGTTTTGTTGACAGGTCACCAACCTTTTTGGTCTTTCCGAATTTAATCCCAAAGGGTAAGTAACAACATTGAAATTTGCCTCCTTATACATTATAACTCCATTAAGCTTTCAATCTAATCAAAAGCTCTCCTTGACAATTCCTTTGACTAGCTTACCTATTACTGCCTTTATCAAGTCTCTCTCTATGCTTACCCGGGCATGGACTGCTATGACTTGTTTACTCCACTTATTGGTATAAAGTCTTTGCCCAAACTCTATGCAACAGAGTTTTAATCAATCTCACAAACTAGAATTATATTTTATAGAAATAAAATTTCTGATTATATGCTTTTCTTGAATGTTATGTTTCTGTTTCAGGTAAAAATTGCTCTCTCAATTCTTCAACAGTTGATTTATTTTTTTTTATGAATGAGCCTTAGCCAACATTAACAAAGAACATCATGCATTTGACTTAGAGTAAGATTTCTCCATCTAGTTACCTTGTCCATTACTATTATAGTTCATTTAATTAATCATATATAATTCAATTGAGAAGCTTTTTCTGTAATCTTATGAGAACTTGCAGCTATTAGATATGAGGTTTTGGCAAAATTCAACTATGAGAGACTAGACTATAATATTATGCATTATGGGGAAGCATTTCCTCCATTTTATAACCTCTCCAACATTCCCCATAACCTCCCTCTCTTCATCGGCTATGGGGGCCAATACGCTCTTTTAGATGTTCGTGATGTTGGGAATTTGATTGATAGCCTTAAGTTGCATGATGTGGATAAGCAAAGTGTTTAGTTCATCAAGGATTATGCTCATGCTGACTACATTATGGGGGTCAATGCCAAGAATCTACTGTAGAATCATATTATTGCATTTTTCAGGCGCCAATTTGATACTTGATGGACAAGAGAGCTAAGTTTCTAGATCTACATCTTACAAAGTGTTAAGCTGTATGATGGAGAATTCATGTATTAAGCTGTCATCAACTAAGATGTATATGAATTATTCAGTGAATTTTAGCTAATGGTGAATTACAAGTTATAACAAGTGCTTTGGTAGTGGAAAAAAATAGTTATCAACACATTTTATTGTCTTATATTGCAAATGCTAGATTTAATAATAATATTGTCTTATTAAATTTTTTACTTACAATTCATATTAATGTTTCAGAAAAAAAAAAAAAAAAAAAAAAAAAAAAAAAAAAATTCTTCCAATTTACCCCAAAAATGCCGGCATAGATTCCCATGGACAAAATTACATACAAATGTCAAAGTGATCTTAAAAAACAAGAAAAAGATGCAAGAGTAATACTATGTGAGATTTTCTTGCATATATGGGGTTTCTAAGCTATACAAATCAAGGATAGCAAACTAGTTATTGTTTTGGTGTGTGTGTATATATATATATATCCATAGAGATAAATTATCTAAAACTTTATTGAAAATAGACGTGAAACGAATAGAAATATATAAACCAAACATGTTTTCATAATTTTCATTTTTTGAAATTTTCATACCAAACGTATTTTCATTGTTTTCATTTTTTAGAAACAGTTTTTAACTTTGTAAACCAAACATGTTTTCTAAAATTTAGAAACTGAAAATGAAAATGTATTTCAAGAAATAAAAACTGAAAATGAAAATAAGGAAATGTTTCCGAAAGCAAACAGGCCCTTATTTTCTTCTTTTACTGAAGTCCAAACCCAAATTTTGGATGATATGTAATTTGCTGATTTATTTGTTGTAGTTTAAAAGTTTAATCAATATTGAAATTTGGAATAAATTGTTACATTTGATATTTAATTATTGATTCCCTGATTTTCTGTGCATTAGGATGCTTTATTTGTATTTTTTTTTGGGTTGAATTGCTTGTATGTGCAGGCTTTCTGGCTTTCTTCTTGTTAAAATTTGAAAAATTGACTTATGCAAGTTTTCTGGCCAAAACCGACAAACCGACCGAACCGAATCAGACCGGTTCGGTTTTTCTCTTAAAAGTTTGAAAAACCGAACCGAGATTCTTTGGCCGGTTCGATCTTGGTTTAGGGTGAAAACCAGACCAATTACACCCCTAATGATGATTCTGATAACATACGAGTGTTACGTCATCTTTCCAAAGCACCCAACTACCTCTAGTGAAACCATTACACCAGGTTGTGATTATATTATTGAAACTAATAGATTGTCCAACACGGGTTTGCATCCAATTGTTACCCTCGTGACGCATCTCCGTCAAGATTAAGACACTAACTCCGTGTTGAGAACATATCATGCGTAATTAAAATTCGGCAATCAGCTTTTAAAAAAAAAAATGAAAATGCGGCACTTAACATAAGTTTTTGGCAAATTTTGACACTTGAAAAAAAATTACTATGAAAATTCGGCACCCCCTCTCAAAATATGGCAGTAACTTTTCAATTAAAAAAAAAAAAGATTTCACATTAAAAAAATTTTGAAAATGCGGCACTCGTTGTTGGCAAAATTCGGCTTCCTCCTCATGAAAATTTGACACCCACTATTACAAAAAGAAAAAAAAAAGTGCTACATCCATGGAATTTGTTTGAGGACTACCGTATGTATGGAAATTCTTTCCAAAACTGCAATATTCAAAGACTTGCTCCGGGATATTTCGGGCAAAAGGCTTACAAAAGCACAGCACCTGCTTACAAGTTGTCAACAAAATTTATAAAGCTACCTTTTTAGCAAACTGAGCAGATCCTTCAGTTAAAATATTTGGAATCTAAGTATCTAACTGTTAGTTTAGATATGTAGTTGATGCTTCCAAAAAGGAAAGAAAATAAAAAGAGAAGAATGTATGTGAAAAAGCTTTATTAAGGCATAGCCAAAAAGCTACTTGTTTCTTATTCTCTTCTTTGGCCATTCTTTTTGTCCTAACAAACTTTCACGAATCCTCACTGAAGACTATTGCTTCTGTTCCTCAAGTTCAAGAAGCTAGTTAGCTTTTCTGGTAGTCTCTCCTCGTTTAATAAGATATTATGATTATGATATTTGATTTATGCTTTAATCAAATTCAACTCCCAATTAAGGAAATCCCCATTTGCGTAACGCCAAAAAAGAATCACATACAATGTATAGTATGTTCACTTTATATCATTGGATTCCTAACTTTAGGATTTATTTTTAAATTTTTAGGTCCATTTCGCTTTTTATTTATTTTTCCTAATGACCATTTCGCTTTCTTAACTTTGAGGTTGAGTGGAATTCCCCACAAATAGTAATTTGTTTGCTAATAATAACAGTGAACTCGAATCACATGTAAAAGGGTAATGTTATTTTTAATATCCCTTTTCTCATTTTTTTTTTTTCATTATGCTATCCGTCCCAATTAAATTTACACTTTATAATTTTTTATGAACAACTCAAATTTAACATGAACCCTAAATATGAAAACGGTGACATAAATAAATAAATATGATAAATTTACTATGGTATATGCAAATTTGTTGGCATCTCCCACGGCCCCCTTTTCTCCTATTGTGCTTCACTTATCCTGTAAATCAAAGAAATGAAGAATGCCCGTGCCAATGTTATTGTTGTGCATCTCAAATCACCAATAAATCTTTCTAAGGGAACCCATTTCCTTTTTGAGACATGAAAAAGACAAGTCAACCTCCATAGTCCATAGCAATAGAGTTTACATAAGTTATTAAAGGGTATTTTCGTCTTTTAATTTGTGGGTGTCTATGTCTAATGTTTGACTCTGTTCAATTCTTAGTTATAGTTACAGAGAGACAACTATAAGTCAACCCAACTTTAATTTGTTTGTTTGGTAGGACCTTCCGCTCTATAACTTTCTAGAGGTTAAAGAGAGTACAATGCGAAGGAGTAAAGATGAAGCCCTCATTTATGAACCATATCAACTATTTAATTACCAAAACCTTGCATTTCCCTTTTGGGAAGGTATTTAAGCACATCTACACTAGAGGGTCTCTTACAACCACAAAATTTTTGCAGGAAAATTCTTTCATTCCTTTCCATTCTTGTCGACTTTGCCATTGCTGGAAATCAGTTATGGACAAACACTTGGACAAGCGCCGCAGAAAGCAAGCTAAGAAGAGTAGCTGTGACTCTGAAGGTGAGTTTCTATCCTTTTCTTTCATTACAGTACCAAATCCAATTCTGGGTTTCTTTCTTCTTTTGTTATAAAGTTTGCTTTCATTTCCTTGTCACACGAATCTTCTCTCTGTGCTTCTGGGCCTGTTAAGTTTTAACTTCTTTGCTTAAAGTTGTGAGAGAAAATTTTGCATGCAACCTTGTCTTGTTACTTATTTCTCTTTTTTTGGCCATTTTCTTTATCTGGGTTCTGTTCAATTTGGATAAATTTCTCACTTTATATTTGATTTATGGCCCAGAAGTGAGTAGCATCGAATGGGAGTTCATTAAAATGTCAGATCAAGAAGAAGATCTTATTCACCGAATGTACAAACTGGTGGGAGAAAGGTAAGGTTTCTTCAGTGGTTTTCTCTTTAAAGCTGTTATACAGATAATAATTAATAACTCTGCAATAAATGAGTGGCCTCTTCTCAAGATTCCTTCCTTCTTTTTGCTTCAAGAACACAATTACACAAAACAGTAAAACGGTGCAGATCAATTATTTTTCTTTTCTTTCCTTCTCTTTTCCAAATGGGAGGAAATGACTTTTTTCACCTCTCAAAAATGTTTGCATGGTCAAATAGAATAAATATTACTTCCACTTCGGTCTCTCTCTCTTACTTCTATTTGGCATGTCTCTTTATAGTTAAATTTATTAATTTTTAATTTTGATTAATGGTAGCTTTTCCTTTTTTTTATAAAAAAGGTAATAAGAAAAGACATGGTATGGGGCTATCGATGTGTTCGACGTGAATACGCCGCGTGATCACTGACACATCTGATGATCCTCACATGTCGTTTATAATTTTTTTAAAAAAAATTATAATATTTAAGTAATTAAATTAAAAATATAATAAATATATAATTTTATTACTAAAATATAATATTCATGTCAAATAGCCTATCAAATACACATGTCTATGAGTTCAACCGTCTCAAATATATACCTGTATAAATGTTATGATGAAGAAAGCAATCTAGGAAACCTAGGGAATCAACTAAAAAAATTATAAATTATTAAAAATTTTGAGAAGTGATTAAATTTAGAATTCTATAGTATAATCTGACAAGAAAATATTTGATAAGAGAGTTTTCCTGATTGTGTGCATATGTTAAGTAGCAACTGTTTTTATTATGTCTGCATCTAAAGAGAAAATACATTATTTATTCTGCAATTTCTTAGAATGGGTTCCACACATTGAAGAACAAGCGTGACCATAACCATTAAGCATTCTAAAAAGGCTGATAAAGCTACAGAGCTGTCGTTATCTAATTAAATATGCTAAAGCTTTTGTCTCTTAACTTGTTGGCTATACATATGTTTGTGAAACATTAGGTGGGCTCTCATAGCTGGGCGCATTCCAGGTCGGAAAGCTGAAGAGGTGGAAAGGTATTGGATAATGAGACATGGAAAGTTGTTTGCTAGCAAAAGAGAAGAGATTAAAAGATGTAAATCCTAGCTAGTAGTAATGTAGTATATATAAAGAGAACTTAGAATCTTTGTTTCCTTTTCTTATTCTTTTTTTCCCTTCGCATTTTGTGTACTTTCCCTTTCTCATATTCAGACTTTTTATGTGTTGTAACAACGTAAGTCATATCGGCTAAGCCATTCAAATTTGGGACTTATATTTGTTGTTTACATTGAAAGAGTAAAATATATGAATGTAACCATTCTATTTACTCTATCTATAACATGTTTTAACAATTAACATAGAACTAATCCAGTGGTGATAATTTCTCTGAATTTGTAAAGTATCGAAACTAAAAGCGATAGCAACTCCTTTTACTGTAGTAAGATTATAAATAAATAAAGAAGAAAGAGATAGTTACAGAGAATTAGGAGAGATATTTTCTTTTCTCTATTGAGTGGAAAGCACACAGATTATAAGGGAAAATTACAAAGAATCCTGAATGAGTGAAAAGGATTTGAAGAATCTTACTTATGCTAAAAGAATTAGCTTGCAGGTTTGTTTTGCCACAATGTCTTTGTCTCACTGTTTTTTTTATTATTTTAGTTTTATAGTGTATTATATTGATATAATTTAAATTTTTTAATATTGTATAAATATTAATTTAATAAAATTTAAATTATATTAATTATATCTGTATAATACAACATAAAACTAAAACAATAATAATAATAATAATAAAAAAAGACATATCTTGTCTCAAAAGATGTAGTATAGTCTCACCCTTGTTTTGCAGATGTTTATCCATATAAATATTTGACGCATAGCACCCTTTTGATGTCTCTGTACGGACTCGTTGATAGAAAAGACATTAAATAGTGCAGAATAGAATTAAAAATGGTTCAGAATTTTCAGTAAATAAAAAAAAAAGAATAACATATGTTATCGTACATATATAAATTTATATATATTTTTAATATTTATATATTGAGAATAATTTTTAACTCAATAAAACATGTTTTCAATCATAAAATTAGTTTTACTATCCTTTTCCTATATTAAAATTTCCTATATATTACAAATGTAATTACTATTTATTTATATATAAAATAAAATACACATAATCGTGTTTAACTTATCTATACTATGCTATACAGAGTGGCATCTAAAAGAAAAAAGAAATCTACACTAAACTTTTTTGAATAGTTTAAAGCTTAGACGTTAGAGTGTAAGAATGATTTCTCAAAAAACTCAAAGTGGTAGTGGGAATTTGATCTCTCTCTCTCTCTCTCTCTCTCTCTCTCTCTCTCTCTCTTTGGAATAGTAGACTTGGTTTGACCAGTTGTTTTTTAATTGGATCACTTCCTGCATGTGCTTCTGTTTCTCAATGTCGTCTTTCAGATTATTATTAATTATTTTCTTAAGAAGTTTTAATGTGGAAGGATAAGGAAGTCTTTTTTGTCAGCAACTGGTGTTTCAGTGTTTGCATGATACAACCTAATTCTCCAAAAAAAAAAAACAAGCATAGTGTGTAAGCCCAATAAGAAACTCAATCAGCTTAGCTAACTCTAAACGAGTTTTACTTCAACAATAAGAAACTCTAACAATATTCTCAAAAATGCCATCTCCAACGAGTTTTCAAAAGTTAGTTTTTGGGTGTTTGTAAATTAATTTAGAGAAAACAACTTATTCTCAAGGCTAAATTGTTATTTTGGTTATTGTTTTCTGTTTCAACTTTCAATCTAGATCATGAACTATGATATGTCTTTAGAGCTTCTCATTGATTAATTTTGTTAATGTTTTAGAAAAAAAAAAACAACGATAACTTTTTATATAGATTTAGTCTAAATAAGTACATCAGCTAAAANCTTTTTTTTTTTATACTTTTGACTACAACTCTAAATTTAAATACAAAATTTAATTTTAAGAATGGATTCAATATCATTTGAGTATAAACGATTTGGTACAATTAAAAACTCTAAGTATAAGTTTAAATGTCACTTAAATTCTTTTCTTTTATGATCTCACTTAAATTTTTATACAACGAGACTTAGACTCATGCAGAATTTCTAGTTAACTTACTCCACACAAATGGTATATTTCATCTCAAAAGAGACCCGTATATGCAGAGTTTAGACATAGTTTACCCTAATTATAAGAGAATTATATTTGTATTATTTTTTTAAAAAAAAAAAATCTCAAAGGAAGCATAGTCAATGTAGTACCTATTAGGAAAAAGGTGATTCCCTTTCCAAAGAGAATGAGTCACGAAAGTATAACAGCAATATTTGAATCTTGATTAAGAATGAATAGGTTTTCAGATGGATTTAGAGAGCAAAATGGGAACGGTACCGTACAAAAAACGGCGCCGCTTTCCAGTTGTACGTGGAAAAATGGGAATGATGCATTTCACAAAACACAAATGTCGCCAATAATTGCAACAATAGCTTAGCTGGAGTGGAGTCCTTGGTTGGGTCATTTCGGACCAGAATGTCATGACTCAAACCCTTTACAACGTCAAGCTCAACTTCAACTACAATTTTCATAAACGTGCCTTAAACAATTACATAACTTTTTTTTAATCTATTTTTCAAAGTTATTCTTTCTATAGAACCTTAATTATAACCTTCCTATGGTCTCTTCAATCAAATTTTTTAGGTTGACATGGCGTTTTCGATGATTATTAAATGAGCATGAAAATTTCAAACTCGTGTGGAAAATTTTCTAGGTCATTAAATTGTCTATGAACCTTTTTTATTATTTAAAAGTTAAAACCCTCCTACACTCATGGGCCCAAGTCATTAAATTGTCTAGTGAATGTCACATTATTATTTATTATATGAGTTGGTATTTATTTAAATTATAAAAAAAGTTTAAGTAAATTGATTAGATTTTTAGAAAATATAAAATAATATAATAATTAAATTTGAGTAACATTATGTGATATGATAAATTGATTAAAATGTAAAATTGCCACCGGTTATAAGTGAAATCACTGGAAAATATCTTTTTGACGTTTACAGTGTATTTTAGAAAAAAATTTCATCTGTTTTCTATGAAAATATTTTTTATATTGAAACCCTAGAAAAAGAAAGACATAAAACAAAAAGATAAAAGAAAAATAGAAAGAAGATATTAATAAGAAAAAAAGTTGTCCATGAATCACGCGGGCATAAACTTTGCAGCTGCAGACCCACACGGTTTAGGTTTGAGTGTGAAGACGAAAAAGACATAGAAGGGAAGGGAAGGTAGATGAGGAGACAGTGAGTGACCCCACAGCGGATATCACTGTCTCCGTTTCATTATTCTGTTCTCAACAATCAATCAACATCCCCTTGTAGTTTCATGGAAATTTTGCACTCTCTTCCTCTTCTCTTCATATTATTTGTTTTGTTCTTGGCAAGGCAAAGATTATCCAAATATCTTCTCTGCTGTTACGTGTTGGAACTTAAATATTTGGCTTTCATTTGTAGAAAATATGTGATCCAAACATCATATTATCAATTCTACAATTTTATCATCTTCTCAATATTGATGCCTCTTCATATTGTTATTATTAATTAATTTACTAATTAAACTAAATAAATCATAATTTTTTTAGATGAATCATGAAATTAATACACAATGATTAAAGTCTTTTAATTTTTTCCCAAAAACTACTGTATATATGTATGGCCAAGAATATTAACATGGGATGATGTGACTACATGACATGGCATCATGGATTCTTTTGTTAATTGTTTCCATTAATTAGGACCAGTGCTATAAGGAAATAAATGAACCAATTGGTGTTCTCACTCTTTTTTGGTTTGAATTCTTTTCATTATAAATAAAGTTGCTAACTACCTACACGTAAAAAAAAATTAAAAAAACTTCATAAATTGATAACTAAGATAATTTGTGTTAGTTATTTTATTGGGTTTGCATACTTAATAAAATAAAACCGATATTATCTTCTTAATAGTTAGTTTTATTTAAAATAAATTGAATAATTGACCTAATTAGTGGCATATTTCAGAATGAGCAAAACACTAGAATTTGTATAAGTGGCATACTTCTCCCTTGTACCAGGTTGAATCCTAGGCCAAACAAACAAACAAAAATATTATTCAGTTTTCTATTAGTAATTCTCATTTTAATTAGAGGCGTGCTAATCACTGCATTAGCACAATTACAAAAATCTAATTTAGGAAGGTATGGTGTGCTTTCTTCACTAGAAGAGTCATAATTCAAGCTTTGAATGGAAATTATCCACCTTGTCTCTTT
Organism: Cercis canadensis; assembly: GCA_003255065.1. Classification (NCBI taxonomy): domain Eukaryota; kingdom Viridiplantae; phylum Streptophyta; class Magnoliopsida; order Fabales; family Fabaceae; genus Cercis; species Cercis canadensis. The sequence continues at coordinate 1,331,422 of QAOA01007022.1, forward strand.
CTGAAGCTGAGAAAAATAGATTTTTTTTTTTAAAAAAAGATTTCATCAGTCATGGTTTTGTGGCTTAACAATGATTTTAAGTGGGATATATAACCAAACGCGTTCAACAAACGGACCACTTTGGAAACTTCAACTTGTAAACAATAAAACATTTATAAGCAATTGACCCTTATCACGTACGTGGTATTTGAGTTGAATGAACAGAGAAGAGAAGAGAAGAGCCAGTGGTACTTGGGATATATTGGGAGAGTTGCTTTTTAATGGTTTCTAGTAGAATTCACTGCTGTTATGCAGATACATGCATATATATACATTGAACCTCTACTGAATTCTCATCTTCATGCCATAAATAATACTAGTACTTGCACTTGCCAATCTACAATTAAGGCTTATTTTTTTAGTTTAAGAGCATATGTGGTACTATATATTTGATTTGTACAAACTAATTTATGAATGCCACGTTTTGGGTTCCATTTGGGCAATGAGCCAAGGGGTGTCCAAGGGGGAAAACTGGCAATTGTACCTTTGTGTTGGGTAGAAATAATCAATGTCTCATGTCGAATGGAATCTTAACTCTTACGTAGTGTTTTTTTTTTCCCCCTTACTAGCGCCAGGTAAAAAGAAAACCNTTTCCCTTAATAGCGCCAGGTAAAAAGAAAACCTATGTACCATTCTATCCTATACTTTGAATCAATCTGGGAATTGAAAATATATTTTTCACTTAGGTTTAGTTTGTTTTGATATATAGAAATTATTTCTAAAAAACAATTTGACCTATAAGAACTAAAAAAATTTATGCTAAAATATTTTTTTTATAAAAATCATTTCTATCGAAACAAATACAGAGCCTTGGTGTCACTATAATAGGAGTTTATTCATTTCTTTTTCAAGTTGAAGTAGAAGGTCTTTAAATATAAGCTCTATTTCAACAATTTAAAAGAAACCAGTGGCTTTTGAGGTTATATAAAGAAGATATTACATAATCGAATCTCATTTTCAAAGTGGGGCAGTAAGATTAGAGGCTTTTTTTTTTGGCCATAGATAAAGGGATTACTTGATATCATCATATAATATAGAAAAAAACAAACTAGCATAAAAAGAGAATTATCACAAAGTTTGGGAAATAAATTAAGTTGAGATCTCCCTTTTATTGTGGGTGTTGGTGTATATGGACCACTAATTCATCAAACATTCTCCAACTATATATATAACAAAAGGGAGTCCATCTAATGGAAAAATATCATAAATTGGAGAATAAAAAAAATGAATCACGAAACTCCAATAGTAAACTTCTATTTCAAAATGTTTTCTTTTAATCATTTTAGATTATTTATTAGATATTACGTATATGCATTGTTGAGTCATATGTGTATAGGTAGACTTCGCTTATCCCTTGGAATTTTCTTTTGACACTAGTACTTTCTTTTTTTTTAAAAAAAAAGAAACTCGTTAATGAAATTATAATACGAGATTATTTTTAATTAAATGTAAACTTATCAAATTAATTTAAAATTGTATTACAAAAGGTATATATAAGTGCTATGAAGACAACCAATTTTGCATTTAATATTGTAAAATTTCCCTTTTAATTTAAGCTTGGAGAGTTGAAGGTGTAGCTTGCCAAACTAGAAGGCCTCCAATTCTAGAGTGCTAATCCAAAACTAGATTACTTAATTCACATAAGCCACTACTTGTGGTAGCCCCAGAAATTTATGTGTGTGTCTAAAATTAGAATATAGAGAGAAAAGAAGGGCAGAGATGGTTTCAATTCCACACTAAGCATTGGAAAGTCAGAGCTAGATTTCAAGGATAGAAGGAGCAACCAAGAATCTTCAAACCTTTTTCCGCGTTGTTGCTCACTCCCTTATGATTTGTGAGAGAAGAAGAGTTATGTGTTGCCCTTTATCTCTTTCATTCACGCACGCTTCTTGGTCCATTTTAGGCGTTGGGCGTGAGAAATGGTCAGCAATTGAATCTTTCATATCTCTCTATACTCAATATTACCCTTTAGGGTCCCAAATTGAGGCCCCACATTTGGAGAAAACTCACTCGTTTTTGTTCAGTCAAATCTCTCTCTTTTCCTCCTCTTTTCCCCCTCCTTTATATCCCCCTCTTCCTCTCACCTTCTTTGCTAAGAAAGCCCTCTTGAAATTCTCTATTTTACACCTAGGTAGCTTCACTTTCTCTCGTCTTTGCCTTATATCTCCTTCACTAAGCACCACATTGCTCACACCCTCTCCCAATAATTTTCAGTTCATTTCTACTCTTCTTCATTATAAATTCAGCGAATCATTTGGCTTTCCACCTCACTTTGCCTTGTCCACTACAAAAAGTGCTCAAATTTTTTGTTCCATATATGCTTCTAGTTTCTGATTCCTGGTTCTCAACAACTCAGAAAGATTATATCCTTCCTGAACTTTCCCTTTCAAAGTATTGCAAGTCCTTGAATGTTTTCTATTTCATATGCAGCTTGATGTTTATTTGAGTTTCATAGCTCTGTTCTTAAGCAGAGTTGAAAGCCCTAGCTGCAATTAAACTTGGAAGGCTAATTCAACCTTGTTACTAAAAAAATTCATCTTTTTTAAATGGGAGAGACCATGAAGTGGGAGCAAGTTAGTCTCATCAATGAGCTAACCCAAGGGAAGGAGCTAGCAAAGCAGCTCTGCGGTCATATCTCTTCTTCTTCTTCTCATGAAACAAATGAATTCTTAATCGGGAAAATACTTTCTTCCTATGAGAAAGCACTGGAGATGCTGAATTGGGAAGTTAATATGGGGAAGGTTAACACCACCATTGACACCAAATTGGATTACCATTGTTCTTTTGCTAATGGGAGCCCCAGAAGTGAGGCTTCAGACCAAGACTTCAAGCACAAACATGTCTTAAAGAAAAGGTAATGTAGAAAGTTACCCAATTCTTGTTTCTTTGTGACTTGGGAGTGTGAATTTTGAGGTTCTTGATCTGATTTCAAACTGGAAATTTTTGGATTTGTGGGATGCAGAAAGACGATGCCAAAATGGACAGAGCAAGTGAAGGTTTGCTCAGGAACTGGGCTTGAAGGGTCTCTAGATGATGGTTATAGCTGGAGGAAATATGGACAGAAGGATATTCTTGGTTCAAAATTTCCAAGGTTAGAACCTTTTTTTTCTCAACAAAATTCTTCATATTACGGCAAACAAGAATAATTAGCTCTTGAATATTCACTAAAGGTTCACCTTTCCAGCTTATCCACCTTTTGGATAGTGCCAGAGACCTTAGGCAACCCTTGAATCATTACTCAATTATCTAATGAACTTTAATTTTGCATACTCAATAGTTTTTTTCTGTTTTAGCCAGATAAAATGGGTAAGGATATAAAGAGCTTTCAAAATGGGTATTTTCTAAACTTTTCCAAAGGACCATGCCAACTAGATTTTAGTGCAGTCCAATTGCAGCTTTCTGATAAATGCACTGTGTTTCATTACTCTGAGGTTCTGTGAATTGTGCAAGAAGGGATGCATCCGTATTTCCTTCTTTATCATCTGCCACAACTTAACTGGACCTCCTCTACCTTTTTAAAAGCATAAGGCCAAATTCATAATTCATGAAAGACACTAATACCCTTACATTCAAAACCAAATCAACTGACACAACCAGAAAATGCTATTCAACTTTACCTCCTTTCTTACTATTACTGTACTTATACCTATTTATATACACCATACCATATTACCTTATCTATGCTAATTTGATTTTATAGAGTAAAAATAAGTCTCAACCTAGGTTTCACAGGAACAAAATTTAAGTGAAACTGTCTCAATATAGAATATGCCAATTATGTAATTTGTTGACAGTTATATAAATAAACATTGTATACTTTTGACATTACTTCATTTAGTATTATGTTTTGCTTTTTTCTCTGACAACGAGCACTTTGTTGTATTGCAGAGGATATTACAGATGCACTCATAAAAATCTTCGAGGGTGTTTGGCCACAAAACAAGTTCAAAGGTCTGATGAAGACCCATCAATATTTGAAGTAACCTATAGAGGAAGACATACATGCACCCAAGCATCTCATCTAAACAAGGCATTCCCATCAAAAATAAAGATGGGATTGGTAGAAAATAAAGTCCTTAACCACCAAGAAAGTCAAGCACAAGAAGAGAAAACAGTACAGCCACCAGAACCAATTTTCACTTTCGGAGCAGAGCTTGAAGTCAAAACAGAGGACATAGACACCATGAAAGACATATTTCCATCATTTTGCTTTGCTTCTTCATCAATAGGATCTGAAAAAGAGGACAACAACATATTCATCGAGACTATGATGGAAAATCATTTCATGGAAAACTTTTCTCCTGCATTCATTTCACCAGCGACTTCAGAATCAAACATTTTCTGCCAATTGGGAGGACTAAGCCAAAATGTGCAAACTTCAGAATCTGATATCACAGAGATAATTTCTGCCCCAAATTCAGTCACCAATTCCCCAATTATGGATTTGGATATGTTACTTGATAAGGGGGATTTCGACTCGTATTTCCCTTTCAATTCCCCTGAATTTCTTTCTTCATAATTTTTCCCACTTCCAAACAAATAGTTAGAGAAAGAGAGAGAGAACAACGTATATAGTTTGTGTAATGGTTAGCAGGTGAATTGTATATCACTAGACCCTGGCTAGCATTGCAGAGGGAAAGAAGAAGATCATAGGCATCATAAGTCATGTTCATATCTAAAGATCGTGAAACTTTCCTGTGATGCTGATAAAAAGCGTCTTCCTTCTACTTAGGTTGTATTCTAATGCGGAAATAATTTGTAGTTCTTGTTTTCTCGAGTTTTTCTCACTGTAGTTTTAGTTGATTCATGTGTCTTTTTTGGCTCAAGGCTGAAGCAGGGCTAAAATCAGTGAAATAAATGAGTTTTCACCCCTTTTATTTTTGGGCTAAGATTATGATCAAAGGCCTTGGTATTTTGTTTTTTTTAAGACTTTTGGCTATAATTTTCAATTCAAACACAAAACCCGTAAACACTGATACCACTTAGACACTGGTTATTTGATAAAAGCCTTCATATTTATAGAAAGTATGCTAGATTTACAAAAGAAATTTATACTACCAATAATTAACATATTCAAGCTGGACTTCAGCCTTATAAGTAAGCTCAAATGATGGGTTGGGCATGAGCATATCTTTAGAGTTTTTTGTCATGTGAAAGTCCAAGCTTGCCTTAAACCATTGTAAATTTCAGGTTTTCATGAAAATCTAAGACCGCAGAAAAAGGCTTACATAACAATCTAGGGTTTGTCCCTTATTTCCAAACAGAACTGTATACAGCAAAAGGGCAAGTTAAAGTAGCAATGTGCATTTTTAGAATTTGCATTTTACAATATTGAATAGCATATAAAGAAAACTAGTACACAAATGGAAAGAACTTGAAAATGTACTAGAGATCACCCATCCTTCTTGCACATCTAATACAATCATCTAATATCTTCTTGGTATCGTATTTGCATACAAATCCTTTGTCAGTAAGCTTCGTTGAGCCCCACTTAATTTCCCTTTTGGGTCCATATACATATCTGAAACGCAAACACGCAATTTAACAAGTCAGCTTGTAAACATCCTCAGTAGAAACCATCAATATTTGATGATTTGTAGATCTTATAAATGTAGGGCATAACGAAGAACAGTCACTTACTCTTGCTTTATTTGAATCTCTGGATGATGTAGAAAATAATAACCAGCAATGTCTTCAGATGAAATATAGGAACTTACACACAAGAATCTACCATTGATTGAGGGATTCTCCATGCAAAAGATATGAGCTTCACAGACATCATCAATGTGTACAAGTGGGATTTTCCCCAATAATTCCTCTAAACACTTGAGTGATTGGTATGCCTTTGTATTTTCTGTGAGCTGTGAGACAAACACTGCTATACTACTAGCGGATATAAAAGATAGAAGAGTGTCCCCACCCACAAGCCCACAAGAGAGGGTTACCACCTCCAATCTACTCCCATAGCTCAGCATATCTTTCTCGATCAATGTCTTTGAATAAGTGTACTCCTGCAAAATGAAAGAGACTAATTATATAGTTTAATATCGGCATGCCAGCCTCATCAATTGGGTCAAAAAATTGACAAGCACTCAAGGTTTGCTTTATAACTCTTCCAATTCAATGAACTTAGATACATAGAACAAATTTGAGAATCAAAGGCTTGGGAACTCACCCTATGAAAATCATCGTGGAATAAATGTGAAACTGAAGTATTTAGAGGAGTCCAACAAGTTTCATCCATGAAATCCTTGAAACCACTCCCATCATCTTTTAGTGGAGAAGCAGCAACCACAGAGCCTGTATAGATTAAACGCCTCACAGTTCCTGCTATGATACAAGATTCTGCAATGCTCTTTGACCCAGCAACTGCTGCTTCAATCATATTCTTATACTGCTATATATTGGACGAGCGGAAGCAAGAGAGAAGAGTATGAGAGAAGAATCAATTCTCATTCAAGTGAATCCAGTTACTGTACAAGAGATTAGCTAAAGCTATATATAGCTATTCTAGGAAAGCTGTTGTAACAGACTCAGTAAATTAAGAAAGTCAACAACTAACTAATTAGTCAAACTAACTAATTACAGCTAATCTAATTTAATTATAACTAACTCTGATAACTAAGTCTAATACTATACATAACTTAATTGATTAATTATAGATTTTTAATTTTATCTATATGATAGAATTTTGAGCCTTAAATTTAAAAGAGAATGGCATGGGGGAGGGGGATGTTAATGGAATGCTTACGAATAAAGATTGTGTATAGATCATTAGCCATTGGGTAATACCTGAGAGCCAAGTTGATGCTGCATTGGAGTAGCTACATGGAAGACAAACTCACAACCTTGAATTGCAGGAGCAAATTCATTAGGGTTATATATATCAGCTTCAAACAAAACTAGTCTTGCTTCTGCATGTGGAAGGCTCTTTAGAAGCCCCGCCTTGGACTCATTCTCTGCAATTAAGCCATTACGATGGCAGATTAAGTGGGAAGCAATAGCAAAAATCTAAGTTAATTAACAACACAGAGAGAGAGAGAATACTTAAGTCTCTCAGAGTTGCATGGACGGTGTAACCCTTGTCTAGGAGCTTCTTGACAAGCCAAGAGCCGATGTAGCCGGCACCTCCTGTTACACATACTTTGCAGCTTTTCTCCATTGCCACTCTGTTGGCTTTGTGAATCCTACAAGATATGATCAATTTCTTGCAAGAACAGAGGAAGGAGATGAGCGAAAATGGCACAAGTGTTTTCTAACTTTTTTTACCTTGTTCTACAAGGCCTTTTATAATATACAAGTCAACTAATTAATTTAGTACATGATATCAACAAATAGTAACTTGTGGTCCATATTGTTCAATACAAAAGATCTTTTTAGGATAATATCTACACTCTATATATTCATTTATACTGTGGTGGACCATTCCAAAAGCCCAAAATAGAACAGAGGCCCAATAAAATATTAAAAACACCAGGTGACCCATTAGCCCATTTTGGATGATCTGCCAGCTCGTCTTGGGTAAATTGCCAAAGGACCCAAATTCTTCTATAAATAGTCCCTGCCATCAAAGGTAAGGGGATCCGAAAATTTACTAAATCTATGTTGTCAAGATCGGAACATACTAATTTGATCTTTGGAGACCGGAAATAAGAATCGGGCCCACATTTTCTATTTCAGGTAACCTCGAGACACACCGACCTAGAGACACACTGACCTTGGGACATATCGATCTCGGAGATCTCCATACCTCCAAAAGCCTTTAACATCTCCAAGTTCCGCTTGACGTAATCCGACCTGCAACTCAGACATCGTCACATACATTAGCTATAAAATACATAATACATATATAACAAAAGAAATATGTGAAATCTGATTTGGAGTAGTTGGTTAAAGGTTCAACCATTGACACACTAGGGTGTTTTCTTTAGTCTAAGTGCTGATCAAATTGAAGATTAAAAGGTAAAGTTAGCATAACAACACCAAAGGGTGGTAGTTTATAATATAAAACCGTAATTCTTACCGATTTGAATGCTCAAAGTGAATAGAAAACAGGCACAAAATGACACACAGTCAAGCAATAGTCTGTTTATTATAACATTTGGAAGATAAAGGGCAAGAGGAAGGCCGTCCCACTAAAGAATATTAGAAAGAAAAGGACAGCCCAAAGAGACCAATATATATAGATAATGGGGTTTGCTATCTTATCTCATTCAAATTCAAATGGTACTAATTACTAGGTATAAGATAGTGTGACTTTACCAAAATAATAATAATAAGGAGGTTTTTTTTAAATATTTTCGGTATTTATTAGAATAAATTGTGTTTGACAACTCATTTTACATTACCTACTTTATCACTATTGATTTCAATTACACAAATTTAAAACTGGATTTTACTAAAAAAAATTCTGCACAATTTAAACTTTATTTCATATCAAAGCTCATGATTTAGTGATGAGAAATTTGAATAATTTATAAAATATCAAAAGTTTAAATTTTTGTATCTCTCACATAAAAAAAAAATCCTACTATTCTTTTAGAATGGTCAAAGTCAAACAAATATTTCTCCATTTTAAATTGAAGGAAACAAAAGTAAATTAGATGAATCATCTTTAATTGGATACAAGAAACAAGGCAACAAGAAGATATATTCTTACAACATTTCATTTATTTTCTATACGTAAGAAACCTTCCTTTTTTATAATATATATTCAGCCATAGCTTATATCATCATTTGTACCCCAATAAAGTTATTAGATTACGTGCTATAATTATTCAATTTTTAAAATTATGATAGCGTGTCTTAAGGTTAAGGGAATACTTCAATAACCTATCGCGATGTATCCCATGATAAAGATTTAATGTTCAAATTGTATTGAAATGAGGTAAAGTAAGATTATGGGAGTGGATAAACTATCCTTATTAATGAACAAAAAAAAAATTATAAGTACATAGTTATTGTTTGGTGACCGCCACAGCATTTAAAATGTAAAATTTAGTAAGACTATTGGTGTGTATAGCATTATTGTTTATCTTCAATTGTTTAAGTTAATTATAGATGGTGGAAGGTAAGGCACTAGTTATTGTTAGTTTAGATTTTAGAATGTAATTTCCAAAGAAACTAATCAATTTGCACACAAATTATTACCCAAGCAACAGGGCAGAATCTCAACAGTAGCAATGGGTAGAAGCGTTTGGGAAATCCAAAGTGGATGCAGGAGATAAAGAAAATAGAAAGCAGAAACGAAAAAGAGGTATTTTACAGAGCACTAGAGATTACCAAATCTTGTTGCACATCTGATGCAGTCATCCAATATCATCTTGGTGTCATATTTGTACACAAATGCTTGGTCAGTGAGCTTTGTGGATGCCCACTTAATTTCCCTTGTCGGCCCATTCAAATATCTGAAACCAAAATCCAAATTCTAGTTATGATTTTTTAGACTTTTACAGGTAAATGGAGAAATTGTGCACCAACTGTTTATATGGCCGTGTATGAGTTTAATGGACAACAACCAGTTTAAATATACTACAGGTCCTTATAGTTTAAAGAAATTTTGAATTATATTTTTATTATTATTTTTCTTCTTTTAGGGTTCTTATAGTTTAATTTTTTTTTAATTGGGTCCCTATCATCACCCCAAGTTATAATTTCATCAATTTAGTACTCACATGACAAACAACTTATCTATGTGGCAATAAAAGAAGCTGATGTGGCACTAAAGTTGCACAATAATTGGATTCTATCCGTCGCTCCTCACCTTAATTTCTATCAATTTGGAGAAAACTGAGCCACATGTCTTGCATGTGTGTTTGATAGGTAGCAATTTGTATATCACTTTGGTATTACGTAAGTTTCATCTATTGCCACATAAAGAAACTGTTTATCATGTCAGCACTAAACTGACGAAGTTATAACCCGAGGTGATGGTAAAAACTTAATTAAAAAAATTTCAAACTATAAAAATTTCAAAAAAAGAAAAAAAAAATTATATAAGGACCTGATTCAAAATTTGTCAAAACTATAAGGACCTGTAGGACATTTAAACAAAAAAAGTTTAAATAAAATCACCTAAATCAAATTAAATAGACCCACTTATCAAGTTGTGCAAATTTCATATACAGTATTACTCTAAACAGTCTCAGATTTGACCAAATAGAAAAAATGTATTAAGCTATACGTGGTGACTTACTTTTGCTGCACATGGGATTCTGGATAGGTTTGGAGATAGTAATTTGCAATATCTGCAGATGAAACATGGGAGCTTGCAACCAAGAATCTACCACTGATTGATGGTTTCTCTATGCAGAAGATATGAGCTTCACAAACATCATCAACGTGAACAATTGGAATTTTCCCAAGCAATTCCTCTAAGAACCTCACTGAATAGAATGCAATTTCATTGTCTTTTAACTGTGAGATAAACATTGTCACACTCAAAGGTAAGGAACTCAGAAGAGTTTCCCCTCCCACAAGGCCACAAGCGAGAGTTACCACCTCCAATTCACCACCATTTTTACTCTTATCATAACTCAGGATCTCTCTCTCAGTTAGTGTTTTTGAATTAGTGTATTCCTGCGAAGCAAAACCATGATTAAAGATCGAAGATCAAATAATTAACAAATATTATGTGAGAAAAATCCTTAAAGATTATTAAAAATAAAAGTAAAATCCCTTTTTAGTCCTTGAAAGATTCTCAAATTATCACTTTAATCCTTCATTTTTTTTTTTGTGTCAATTTAGTTCCTAAATTTATGTTATGTCTGTCATGTCAGCTTGTCAAGTCGTCACTTAATGACCACGTCAGCACTCAACGTGCCACGCAAAAAATTTCGTCTAACCTCAATAATGAACCCAGATGAATGACTAAATTGGCAGATGTAACATAAATTCAAGGACTAAATTGGCACCAAAAGAAAATGAGAGATTAAAGTGACAATTTAAAAAAAATTTAAGGACCAAAAAAGGTTTTACTCTAAAAGTAACCTTACATCACATTTTTTTCTACATATACTAATGACACTATAATCAAGAAATAATTATTCTAATTAGCAGAGACCAAGTTTTGAACTTAGATCCCAAGAAAGTATATATATGTTGAGTTTAATTCACGGTCATTTTCTCGTAACTTAGAGAATGATATTAGTGGATTCTTTGAAAGGCTTGCATGTGATGTTCTACCTACAAGTGTATAAATGATCGACAGTTGAGAATAACAACAAAGAAATGTAAAAAAAGAAAGATGATAATGGTATTTTCTTCTGTAAATTTGGACTGATACAATAGTGTAGCTTTATACAAAGACTCTGCTTGACAGAAGGCTAAACCTACTCCTATAATTGTGCATTGGCTATTTTAGTATATTCCTACAATTATGGACTTGATTACTCTAATCTATAAGGTACAGCTAATATACAGAGATTTCCTAGCTACTGATAGAGAATGAAATCTTTTCAGTCGTAACAAGAAAAAAGTTAAATTATTGCCAATACCGAGAAACATGATCCAAAGGCTCTTTATATTTATAGAGAACAAAAGGGACAAATGGATGCATAAAACAAAGCAAAGTAACAATGCTCAGTTTGACCAACGAAGAAAAAATGACAATGCTCAGTGATATAAAATAAAAATTTATTAGAAGAAGATAACTGTATCTCTTCATTTCACATGGTATTAATAAATCTTAACTCGTATATATTCTATAAAACTAAGCTGTTTTTTTTTATAAAAAAAAAATTGGATGACCATTTCAAGAAATGAATATTAATAAATCGTAAAAAAAGAAAAGATAAAGAAGTGATGTCTGATTTGCAATGTACCTGATGAAGATCATTGTTATATTCGAATGAAAGGTTGAAAGGCGTCCAACAAGTTTCATCAATCGAATCCTTAAAGCCACTGCCATCATCTTTTAGTGGAGATGCAGAAACTACAGAGGCAGTGTAAATCAGACGTTTCACTGTTCCTGATTTAATACAAGACATCACAATGCTTTTTGCCCCGGAAACTGCAGCTTCGCTCATGTTGTTGAACTGCGACAAATAATTCCATATACATGTTACTGGACTTTGAATCAACAAATTAGAAGGTGTTGAGATTTTCATATTTATGAGCGTATATTGAATTCTTATTTCCAATATATATACACCAAGGTATTTTATATTAATTCCCATGTTAAGTGAGTGATGATGTATTTTTTATATACCTTGTTGATCTTTTTTCATTTTGTAAGTTATTTTCAGGCATAACATAAATATAATATCGAAAAGAGAATATATATATATATATATATATATATATATAGAGAGAGAGAGAGAGAGAGAGAGAGAGAGAGAGAGAGAGAGAGAGTTTGAATGGAGAAATGAACCTGAGAGTGAGTGTGATGTTGTTTGGGAGTGGCAACATGGAAGACAAAGTGACATCCTTGAATTGCAGGCTCAAATTCATGTGGGTTATATATATCAGCTTCAAACAATACCAATCTGTCATTTGCATGAGGAAAGCCCTTTAGGAGGCCAACCTTGGACTCATCCTCTGCAATTAATTCCAAATATACCAATTAATTCTTAATTGGACATCACATTGGTATTCTTAATTTAAGCATTCACTATTCAGAAATGGAAGCATAAATGAATGAATGTTGCTCATACAAACACAGAAACAGAAAGAATGAAAGAGGGAGATAGAATACTCAAGTTTCTAAGCGTTGCATGGACTGTGTAACCCTTGTCCAGAAGCTTGTTGACGAGCCAAGAACCAATATAACCAGCAGCGCCCGTGACACATACCTTGCTGCCATTCCCCATCATCGTTCGTGGATCGCAAACTCTCTTCTTTCCTCTCTTTCTCACACAAGTGCCTATCCAGTACTCACCCGCTTCAATTACCAGCTCATGCACCCTTGGGCTTTTTAAACTACTAGTCAAAGTTTATTAGTTCCCAGCTGTAGGCTAGCCTATTTTTTATTTTATTCCTCAAAATGTATTTAATTTATATTTGGAGTTTAGTAGTGTCTGTGATTAAATTTTTTTATTTAGGTTATGAGAATGAATATTTAAATATATTCGAATCTTAGGAGAAATTTTTTTTATTCTTAAGATTGTTTGAAAAGAAACTTACTCTCATTACGCAAAAGCCCGATGTAAGAATGCGCCTATCAGTAAAAAAAAGTTGTTGCCTTTGAGGTGGACCAAAATTTTCCACCGACAATTGACTAGATTACTGACACGTGTACTTACAAAAATTATTAACTCCAATTTTCAGTCTTTTCTTTCCGTTCCTTCAGACTAGACTAGATATCAATTTTTTTTTGAAGTACATGTGTCAGCAATCTAGTCCCTGCTGCAGGTGGAAATTATTTTCTCTAAACAATATGCATTATATTATTCTTTCATTTTTCATAGAAAATGTTATTTAAGGGCATAAAAAAATAAAATTTTATTCAAAAAAAGGTTTTAATAATATGAGATACATGATTGGTTATGTTCATGTTATGCAAAATAGCAAAGTTTGTGTCAATGCAATGAAGGGAACAGTAAGAATTTCACTCGGGAAAATCACTAGGTATGGAATTTGGATTAGTGAAGAGGGACTTGAAAACTCATGGGGTTTGATAATTTAGATATAATCACTAAACATTAAACTTTTATTATGCAGTAGCCACTACGTACTAATTAGTAAAATTATACGGTCATAAAAAGTCTATACTGGATAATGTTATATATATCCATTGTATTTATCAAACTATTGTTATAACTGAATAATATCATTCTCATAGGGCCTATATGTATTTATATATTTAATAAACACGCATGCACCATATTAAAAAAAGTATTAACGTGATAGGAGTGCAAAGATTGGAGTTGAAATTTTATAGTCAATTTCTTAATTATACGTATCAACTTGATATTTTGTGGTTAATTAATCCTCATTTTATTGTCAAGAGACCTCATCCTTCATAATTACAAATTTTTAATAAATATATTAAATAATTTTTTATACTTTGCTATTAAATATAAGAATTCTATACTTTGTTATAACTGATATCTATTAGATATAGAAATTAAAAATTATGACAGGCTGGAATCACGTGTAAAACATAGAAATCTTTAGTTAGATATGAGAAGCAAGGCAACAAGAAGATATATTCTTACAATATTTCATTTTATTTGCTATTAAATATAAGAATTAAATTTTCTAGACTTGATATCCATTATCAAGGAATTACATGCATAACTTTTGAAGCTTTTGACATGAATTTAATCTTGTTGCAATGCTCTAGAGATCACCCATCCTTCTTGCACATCTGATACAATCGTCTAATATCATCTTCAAATCATACTTGTATACAAATCCATAGCCACGAAGCTTTGTTGAGGCCCACTTAATTTCCCTTTTGAGCCCATCCAAATATCTGAAACCAAATGCCATATACTTAATAGATTTTAGAGGTTTACAATTATGTAGGTAGATATATGTTTTTTTTACAATTGAACAAATTAAGCTAAAAGTGGTAACTTAAACTTACTCTTTCTTCAAATGAAATTCTGGATGGGTTTGGAGATAGTAATCTGCAATATCTGCAGATGAAACATAGGAGCTTGCAACCAAGAATCTACCACTGATTGATGGTTTCTCTATGCAGAAGATATGAGCTTCACATACATCATCAATGTGTATCACTGGAATTTTCCCAAGCAATTCCTCTAAGAACTTGAGTGAATGGAATAGAGCTTCTTTGTCTTTTAGCGGAGAGATAAGCACATCCACACTCAAGGGTATGGTACTCAGAAGAGTGTCCCCACATGCTAGACTTACCACCTCCAACCCACCACCAATTTCATTGCTACCATACCTCAATATTTCTTTCTCAGTTAGTGTCTTTGAATTAACGGGCATCGTTCTCAAGACTTCTAGGCTTTCTGCTCACACCTGAAGTCATAGTCAAAAAAAGTAACTTACCTTATGAAGATCATTATCATATGCAAGTGAAAGGTTCAGAGGAGTCCAACAAGTTTCATCCATGAAATCTTTGAAACCATTCCCTTCATCTTTGAGTGGAGATGCAGCCACCACAGAAGCAGTGTAAATCAACCGTCTAACTGTTCCTGATTTAATACAAGACACAGCAATGTTTTTTGCCCCGCCAATTGAAGCTTCGCACGTGTTCTTGTGCTGCTAAAAATGGTTACGTTACATTCATGTTACTTATCCTTCACATTTAACAATGTTAGCTTTCATCTTAAGGGTGTGTCTGGTAAGGAAGTTGGAAAATGAGAAGAGGACAGAAAATATATTATGTTTTGGTTTTTACTGCTTGGTTACTTAGTAAAATAGTAGAAATACTGCAACATGTCATTTTCAACTATCCCTCATTTTAGTAGCTACATAATAGATTTAGTGATCTTTACCCTTCCTGTAAATCCTACTCCACCAGTTTTACAGTGGAATTTTAACCTATAGGGTATGGTATCTGTGGTGGCCCTAAAGAATGGGCCCACATAGAGCCCAAACAAAGTTATGACCCGAAAGGCCCAAAACGACAAAGCGGGTCACTTATTTTGCCCGACCCGCTAGCTCATGCTTTCCATCCACTATAAATAGTCCCTGACCCAGCATAACCACCAGGGAAAAGGGGAAGAAAAAGATCTCGCTTACAAACATCGATAATCCTGCTTCTCGGACCAAATCGATCTGACTTAATCTTCGGAGCCTGGTAAACCTAACCCGGCCCGGTAGTTTTTACTCGCAGGTTACTCGACCGCCCGACAGGCAGAAGAGATAACCGACCTCAGTGGTTGTGCCCGACCTCAAGCTCAGGCATCGTCAGTATCCCTTTGGAGATTCATTTTTCATATTGTCTCAATAGCAGGAATTGAGTTAAACTAAAAAAAATTAGATGAAACAATCTGAATATATTATTCTACCACACAAAATAAATTATGTGTATAAAAGTATGTATGTATATATAATTATTCGATTAAGAAATGGTAATTATATTGGTTGCAGCAATTACAGCATAATTATATTCTAAAAAGACAATGGAGTTTCACGAGGGTGCACAATTGTGTGTGGCTCAATTTTTGCTTTTCCTATCAACTTCAAATCAAACAATCTAATTGCATTCTTTGTTTAACCAAATAAAGGACCGAAAATGACTACTAAAAACTCTCACATCAAAAGAAATAAGTGGTTGAACAATTAACTAAGATTCAAGCATGAAATGAGTTGAGATGCCTCCAAACCAAAAGAGTTACTTAATTAATAAGAGATTAACTTTCATACCTAATAAATTCTGTTCAAGTTGAAGCTCACGTGACTCATGTAGTCTTATTGATCATATGTCTCATTCTTTTTTGTTTTTTTCCTTGTTATTGCTTTGCTGATTCTTCTTCATTGGCTGCAAAAAACTTTTTTCATAAAGATGCATGTCTAATCAAGAAACATGGCCGTCCTTGATATGATTTGAAATGAAATTGAGAGTAATATTAACAAAAAGAGAAGGGTCCCCTTAATTTGTTTGAGAAATTAATGGCAATAATAAATCATATTTTAGTTCTGTGCGGTCTAATCTTTTAATTTAGGCTTTTATTTGCACACTTAATTAAACTGCTGTAAATACCAATATTAATTGATTTTAATTGAATTCACACTTATCACTCAAATTTTTACGGCTTTTTGACACAAATATTACATTGTATAAAAGTATTTATCCAAATATTACAAGTTTCAAACTATTTACACAAATATTACACTTTTTAAAAATTCAAAAATAAAAAAATAAAAAAAAAAGATTTTCGAACACGTAGGACCCACCGGACACGCCGTGAGGCCAACGGCGTGTCCCAATAAGTCAAAATTCGTCACGGGGCCCACAACTCTAGACAATGGATGGATTTTAGCCTATTAGGACACGCCATGGGCCTCACGGCGTGTCCGGTGGGACCCACGTGTCTGAAAATCTTTTTTTTTTTTTTAATTTTTGAATTTTTAAAAAGTGTAATATTTGTGTTAATAGTTTGAAAGTTGTAATATTTAGGTAAATACTTTTGTAAAATGTAATATTTGTGTCAAAAGGCCAATTTTTACACTTATATAAATAAGTATAAAAATATTATTTAATTTTCAAAAATTAAAATGTGAGCTGCCATAAGGCTCCTCAAAATGTGCACCATTGAACTCTGAGTGGCTATTGTATACCAAAGAAAAGTGTACGGTGGAGTTGAAGTTGGACCACATGTCGCATTCTGATAGGATTAATCCCAACCTATGGAAAACGGTATAGGCTCTGTGTCACATTCTCATACGCTTAAATGGAATATTTTCTTCATTTGAGGTGTTCAGTTAATTTTCCTTCAACTTCTAACAATCCTAGTTTGTTTAAATGTAATGTAATTATAACAATCATGCACATTTCCAAAGCATATCATAAACTTAATTAGATTTTCATAAAAATCATGCTTATTTAATTATAACAATGCCTCCTAGGAGACACCTTAATAATTGATTATGAGTATTTTATCATGGAGGCAATATGTTCATTAAAACTAAATGGGGTAGAATTATAGAAGCGCATTTGAGGTTGTGCATTATTGATTTAGCTAGCTAGCCAAAACCAAATAATTTAAAAATTCTTCTAAAAATTATTTCCTAAAAATGAAGTTTGATTTTCTCAAATAGGAATATATATATATATATACTATTAATTAAAAGGAACCCCCAATTCTTTGAAAGTGTTCCTTTTTGGTCTAGAAAAAATGTATAGCTAGCTTTTAATTAGTAGAAACATGGATATTAGAGAGGCGATTGTTCTTGACTATCTCTCTATTTGGTGGAACAAACATTTCTCCCATAACTATATATATCAATTTTTGTGTGGGTGGAATTAGTGTAGCCATCTGCCATCACTTTCAAGAAAGATTGAACATAGCTATGGAAAACTACCTGCTCCTCATAAGTGGCCACGAAAAAGTTGGCGAAATAATAAATAAAAAATGGTATAATTAATTGTTAAAAGGAAGAAGAAGACATTATTAATTAATTAGCTTTTGACATTACAACGAATAATTGCGTTCTGATTAACCACCATGAAAAGAAGCATATATATATATAACCTTCTCGATCTGATTAGATTTAGGTAAATTAATGAGAAGAAAAGTAAACTGAAATAAAGGTTAGCTAGTCCGTGAATATCTTCTAGAGACAAAATCAAAGATGATGCCTCCCTCTCAGCTTAATGACAAAACTATTCTTCCTTTGACAGTTCTTCAAGGAATCCTTCAAGTAATTGTCTTCAATATGCTGCGGATCTTGTGGTTGTGGAGCCTGGAAATTAATGATGAAAGACAATTAAACATTTTTTTTTCAATTAATAAATAGAATATGCTCATCAACATATATATAAACCAAAAAAAAATTAATGTATTATTATCTTAACTATACATACGTATACACGAAAAGTATTTATAGTTTTTTTATTAACATCAATCTGATCCGATATATGATGGATTCACATATAAAGAGAGGTCGTTAGAGACGTATATAATAAATTAATGATAACAAATCCTAGACTTAACTAAAAATTATAGTATTAAGAGAAACAAAAACTGTAATAATTAATATAAGCATAATACTCCATAATTAATTTTTTATTTATACATTATTGTAAAAATCCAAAACATGATCCATTATTGGAGTCAATGTCATGAAGTGTCTTCTTTCTTACTTACTACTTAGTTGAAGATGAAGTCACTCTTAGATTTCCACAGCCCCTCCATGATATGCACAGTAGGATGTTAATATGTCATTGACGTAATGCTAACGTAAGAATGACCGTGTAAGCCTACGCTTGCCATTTGGTCAAAATTTGAGGATTTGACCTTCTTAATTTCTCACAATTTCTTTTTTAAGGAAAAATCATACTTAATTCTCTTTTTCTCGATTAGATAAATAGATAGTTAAAATTAGTAAATTTAAATCTAAAACGTTTGGATATATATTAAAAATTCTTAATCAATATCCTCGTATGGCTAATATATGAGCATAACCAGGTTGATATCTCCCCAAGAGATGCTGATGTTTAAATATGAGGCCAAAACCAGTTAAATATGAACCCAACAGAATATTCTTTTTTGACCATGCATTGCATTTGAATTTTTTATTTCAAAACCCTCCTCTCAAGGTTGAGATTTAAATGTGATATAGAACTTTAGATTCCATTCTCATTTGCCCTCACTTTAGCCTCTTTTTCTTTAAGAAAGGTCAAGTTTCTGAATCCGAACCATTGCTATGGGACACCTCATTTTCCTCCTTCTTAAAAAGATGTCGGTGCTTCTCTTTAATGTCTAATTAAGGAATAGTCCTTTTCTAGACATGGAAATTATTGATAAGAGTATAGGGTGTGACGAACACCCAAGAAATGAAGAAAAAAAGGGATGGGGTAGGGGGAGAATAGGAATATGGATGTGCTATGTAAGCTAGAATTCAACATTCATCATGCATCCTATTAAGCTGGATAGCAACTGTATGCTGCTAAACTAGAATGCAATGTGCGTGGCATTGTTGGATATCAAGAACTGCAATGTATAAGTTATGAATAAACTAACCATCTAAGCTTGACATAAGTGTGAGTGGAAGAAAGCTTTACCCATTTCTAAAGTAAATGCCTTCTTTTTAACAATTAAATGTATAACTTAAGTGCTCGTGAAATGCTCATGGAAAGCAATCGTGATTACTAGTAAACAACACTAAAAGAAAAAGAAAAAAAAAGTCTCTATTAGTGCAGGTTAGGTTAAAACTCTTGAGAAATTAAAGCAGTTGAGATTAAGCATGATTTCCTAATTAATCATGTTTGCCATTGAACTCTCTGATTATGTGAGGACAGATCTAGAATGGCCTTATCCTAATGGCAAATGCTAGCCACCCACTTTTAAGTGCAATCACCTTTATTGTGATTCCTA
Source organism: Cercis canadensis (assembly GCA_003255065.1). NCBI lineage: Eukaryota > Viridiplantae > Streptophyta > Magnoliopsida > Fabales > Fabaceae > Cercis > Cercis canadensis. Next base: position 1,351,422 of record QAOA01007022.1, read on the forward strand.
TATATTCATTAGACCCACTCTCCTTTTGGCTACTATTCAACTGAATAATTTCCACAATTCTCACGTTCCTAATGTAAACGTGCAGCTCGTTTTATTTTATTTTTATGCACATCAATTTAATTGAAGAAAAAAAATAGAAATAGATGGATCTGGATTTAAATGGAGCTATTATCGATCGAATACTAAGTATGCATCCCTGATTCAAATTACATAGCATTAATTATCATTAACATTATACCGTAATGTACAGCATGAAGGTGCCGGGGGGAAAAGGGAGAACAGTAAATAAAAGCTATAATTAATGACTTAATTTGTTACAGTTGCTTTTTTCTTCCACATGAGAGCTAGGTGAGAGATTTGGTTTGTAGAATATCCATTTTCACTTAGATTTCTAGCAGCTGCCTCCTTGAGATCCTTCATTCGGTAGCGAACCTTCTTCCCTTCTTCCCCTTCCATTAGATCCTTGACAACTTTGGCAATTTCCTGCCTTTCAACCAACCCATTTTCACTAATCTTTGGCCTCAGGGCCACCTTCGCATCTTGGTTGACCAAAATAGCATTCATTTTCTGCTCTGCATAGAGTGGCCAAGCCACCAAGGGCACCCCATTGACCACACTCTCAAGAATTGAGTTCCAGCCACAATGGGTTAGGAAGCCACCGGTTGAACCATGGCTCAAGATTTGGGCTTGTGGTGCCCAAGATGGCTGCAATAGACCCCTCCCTTTTGTCCTCTCCGCAAACCCTTTTGGCAAAAAATCAAAAGGGTCTGTGTCGCTTTGAGCTCTGAAAAAACTAGCATTTGCAGTTTTATCATTTGGGCTCCTCACAACCCACAAGAACCTCTGCTCACTCATCTCCAACCCAAGAGCCAACTCATTGATCTGAGCACTTGAGAGGGTCCCACCGCTTCCGAAAGACACAAATATCACACTACCGTGTGGCTGCTCATCCAACCACTTCAAACACTCAGACCCATGAACCCCACCTGGAATGCAATCCATATTCACAAGCGGTCCAACTGGATAAACCGGGGGTCTACCCGGTTCATACTTTTGCAACTCCTTCAAGGTCCCCGGTTCCAGATCCAAGAAGCTGTTTTCTATGAGGCCCTCTGCTAAACGGTAGCGTTTGAGATGATGAAGAAGCCATTTGTAAGCATCGTTCTTCCTGTCCTGAACCGGGTCGAGCAAGTCTTTTGCAGGAACCGGACCGAACCCGGGAACATTCACCGGTTCAGGGAGCTCCCAAAACTCACAATCAACCTCTTGATCCAATTGAGGGAGGTGAAGAAAGAGGGACAAATTCATGGCCGTTGAAGGGTAGAAAACGAAAGGAGAGACGTTGAATTCTTTGGCTACGTCGAAAGCGTCGGTGCCGAAGAGGTCTACGACAAGAGCAACAAGCCGGTGAGAAGCTGCTAACGAGTCAAACGCATCGCGAATAGAGGGAAGAGAACGAAGCACTGTGAGGGAGATGAGAGTTTCGATTTTGCTGTCGTCTGGAAGGTCTTTGAGCGAAACGGGAGACAGAAAGATGTGAGAAATGGAATTGGGAAGGGCGTGGAGGACGGTGTTTTGGGCTTTGGATGGAGGACCGTCGGTGGGGATCACGAATGTCACGGTCAGCTTGTGGTGGACGACAAGTCGTTTTGCAAACTCGATCATTGGGATGAGATGCCCCATGCCAGGGCTTGGCAACATAGCCACTAGAGCTGGTGCCTCTGCCTCTGCTTCTGCATGTTTAGGTGTTACAGATTGTGGGTCTTCCATGGTGGCTCAGCCTATGCTTGGTTTGGGACAATCAAGGTACCAAGACGGGGAAGCTATATATAGACTATAGAGAGAGGAATTGATTGGTAATTAGTGATTACATTTACTGTAATGTACTCTCGGTACCATACAACGGATATTTACAACTCCCCCCATATGTAATAGATTAGATATTTAATTTGCTAATAATAGTCCTATAATAACGCTAACAATTATTAAGAGTAAACACATTAAGATTTGATTTGATTTGATTCTAAAAACTTTTTTAACTTTAAAAGCTAAATACATGATCACTTAAACTTTTGCTTACAGTCTTTAAATGTGCTGATTGTATTAAATAAAGTGGTTACAACTACATATTTAATTCAAAAATATATATAATTTTACCTTAATAAGAATAAGTTTATAGAAAAAAAAATCTAATTACTTAATATTTTTTTATTTCTTTTATTTATTTTTAAAAGGGTAATGTTATTGAATCAAATAAAATTTATTCATAAATACAATATTAATATTATAATATATATTTACAACTCTCATATAAAAAATATTTATCTATTTAAGTCTTTAATAATAACACCACAATAATATTAACAATTACCAAAGTTGATTTCGGTCTTGAGAACTTTCTTAATTTTAAAAGTTAAGTATATGATTACTTTGAGATTGAAACAAAGTAATTACAATCACAAGATAATTATAATTTTACCCTCAATCTAAGAATAAGTTTATTTTTTAAAAAAAAATCTTACTCCTTAATATTTTTCCTTTTCAAATATTTTGGTTGTTAGGTGTCAACTTGGTGGAACTTGTGGAAGGGTGAATTATGGGTTTGAAGATTGGATGGGAGAATTAAGAATGCGAGAGAGGGGGACGTGGATATTTCATATTATTGTCAATTTTGGCGGGGGGCCATGTTTCTAGAAGGAAAGTGATGAGGTGGGGGATAGAGGTACTATTTGAGTCATAAGGGGTGATGATGTCAATTCAACGTAAGGCTTATGAAATCATGTATCTCTTGGAGAATGCATCTGCTAGCTACACAAGTGTTTGGATCTTCTCTCCGCATTTCCCTTATCCAAAACTACCGACTCCAATTTCTATGTTTGGAGTTTTAAAAAGGAATAACAAGAAAAGAGAAAATGAAAGATTTTTTTAATTAAAAAATTAGCTTAATTTGTCAATAGAGAGTTTAGAAGAAGGCCACGTCTACAATACCCATTGATGAAAATGGGCACCAGTGCAAAGGATGTTTATGAACGTTGGATTTTTATTCAATGGTCCAGATTGTATTTAGTGCTACTTGAAGAATCAATTTTAAGAAAATTATGCATTGACCCCATAATTTTTTTAAAATTTGACTCTGACTTAGACCTAATTTCTTTCTATCTCCCACTCTGGCATTCCTCTCCCTTTGTAACAGTGGCTTTTGTTCAATCGAACTAGGTCGGAGCCGATTGGACCTGCAATTTCAACAACCATGTGTGACCCAAGAACCCGGTTGATTCCATCTTTGACTTCACCAACAACGACTCCTTCCCCGTTTCCACCGATAAAGACTCCTCATTTGCCTACAACCCAAATTCGATCCCAAATAGCAGTTCCAGCAGCAACACCAGTTCCTTCTACATCATTACAAATAGGTGCCTGCAAACGTGAGGCTCAGAAGGAAAGGGCCACCATGACCGTCTCTACAATCTCGTGGGGAGCAGCACAAGCTTGGGTTTATTCCTTTTTTTCAAATTTTTTGGCCAATAAACAATACAAATGTTAGAACACAGAAATTTGCAGAACTCCCTCAAAGTTCAAAGGTCTACTTTCTAAATTTTTCAATGAAAAATTTTAATATTACGATGAAGAGGAATGCTAGAAGTGGGTGTGAGAGAGAAAGAGAAATTGGATGCAGACATACACAGAAACACATCATGACAAATATAGCAGATCTCGTTGCGACACTGTGCACATCAACCAACAAAAAGCAAGTAAATCCAACATCCCATATGCTTCAGGAGTATAAGCTAAACATAAACAGTCCCTCGAGAAATAAATTCTCAAAGTTTCCCAGGAAAAACCCCACATAATCATAAAATATTCTCGAAGTCCATGTCTTGTTGCTTTGATTTCGGAGCATCTACTTCCAATTTTTAGCATCAAAACCTCCAATTCAACTCAGAATCGTTGTCGCTGTTCTCAGTGGCGTTGGCAGTGAATTCGGTGGCTCTTTGACCAAGGTGGGTGGAGAGGGTGGTGGTGGGGAAATCCATGAAGCTGGCACTTGAGACTAACTCAGTTGAAGACTTAGTTGAGAATTCGACAACTAAGAGAGACCCGTTGTCTGAGTCGAACTCAACAGTTGCACAAGAACCCATAGTCAACAGCGTTGTTAACAACTCATGTCCCCAGCTTCTCTCCACCACCTATGACAACCCAATGGCAGTTGCAGAGGTGAATGGAGAGGGGCGATTGGAGAGAGATGGAGAGTATCTTGCGGTGGTGGGTTGGGGTAATTAATCAATTAACATAAAATATTTGGGTAAATTTTTAGTTTTGAAAAGTTCTATAGAGTAAAATTTTAATTTTAGAAAACCTGTATAATAAGTCATTGAAATAGATGGGCAACATGTGGCTGAATGTTTACCGTTGGATTCACTTTGCACCGGTGCCCATTTCTAAAGATGTGTATTGTAGACGTGGCCTTAGAAGAAATATTAATTACTCCTTCTTTTGTTTTTTTCTTAATTGTCTTATTTCCATCCCTTCTCTTGCTTTTGATGATCCTCTATTTCGCTTCCCCTCCAACTCTTTAATTAAATGAATAGATTAAAATAACTGCTTGTTCCATTCAATTATATTTTTAAGGAATATTATATTACATATATTCTTTTTCATCTCATTTTATTTCGTACATCATAATAGGTCGTTATTGTTAAAAATTTGGACGGAGAAAACTAAAGGATCAAACGAAAAGTAGTACTTAATTAATTTGTGTTATTGTTTAAAGATAGATCACATAATTAACTTTTGCTTCTGATATTTAATTAATTATTAATAGTGCAATTGTTACAACTTTAACACCATCATCTTACAATCATCACTATCTCTATGACTCTTATCTTGTTACCATTATTAACATCATAAGTCGTAACTACACTACTATCATCATTATTATCAACCAAACACACTAGCAACCTCTTTCCAAACCATTATATGTTGTCATGAATCTTCATTGTTTTTGCCACTTCTTTAATTAATTAATTAATTATCTCTTATATCACTAGTGATTCTTTTGTCACTTTAGCGTTACCAATAATGATGCTTACTTATCTAGAAATAGCCTTTCTTTCCCCCGAATTAAAGTGGATATTCATTCTTGCTGGCTTCTTTCCTCGAATATTTTTGGATTGCTCCTCTTTTATCTACAAACCCTAGTGCTGCTTCTTAATCATTATTATTGGGTGGGGCTAGCTATTGACATTCTCAATTACCTATTATTATTCACATTCCTCTTTAATTTAACTGTTTTTAATTATGGTTACCTTAAGTATTCTTAACTATGTGTTCCCCTTTTATACAAGTCAAACTTTCTCTTAATTATTATTCTTTTCTTACTAAAGAGATGCCTATAAACACTCACATTACCTTATAATTCAAGAAACAAATTTTCTAAGATTGAACAAGGAAGAATGATTAGTTGTCTTCATTGTTCGAAGGTCAATGACTTCTTACCAATATTTGTTCATATTTCACAAGATAAAAAAAAACACTCATATTTGTCAAGTGAATGTCATTAATTACAAGAAAATTAAATGTTATTGGCAATAAAAAAATATATTGTAATAAAATTATAAAAAAAAAAATGAAACTTAAGAAAGAACTTATATATAATTAAAAAAAACATATAAATTTTATAATAATTAAATAATATAAATTATTATGTATTAAATAGTACTATAAAGGTTGAAATTGAGTAGAATAATGTTACCTTAAATAGTGTCACATGTACTCTTATAAAATTATTTATATAATTATATATGTGAATATTATATATGTAACACTGCACTTTCGTATAATGTAAGTTCATGGGAACACGAGCCACACATGCTCATAATTATTTTGAATGCTAGTTGATAATAATTGAGAGTTGAGAGAGTGTGCAAAAAGACATTAATAAGTAGGAATCTTCAATCCCTCCTTCGAGTGGCCATGACCATATACTTTTCGTTTCACAGTTTCACTACTACTTACCCCACATCCACATCCACATCCACATCCACTATAGCGACCTTTTTGCTTTTGTCTTTCCTCTTATTTTACGGGTCAAACACTTACCTATTTTGTTTTGTGGCCATTCTAAGATTCTAACCTTACAATTAATGCAAACCCACAAGCATTAATCGTAGGCAACCTTTTTCGAAAGTAAACAACATGTGTGTCACACACAAAAATTAAAAGGGCAATTATTTCTTACATTTTTCAACACTCGTTAAGTTGTACAGGTACGATTTGATGAAAAGAAAAAATAAATTAGGTCAATGCAAAGTACTTGCGAAATCTTAGTTGTATAATTGTGTAAATATAAAAAATTATCTAAGAATATCACTACTCATATAAATCATCTATCTATATATTTCGTATAAAAACAGAATTTCTTGTTTAGTAAATAGAAGAAATTTTTTGAAAATGCGATATGTTTCTTTTGAAAGAACAAGTTTGTTNATAGAATAAATTTTTTGAAAATGCGATATGTTTCTTTTGAAAGAACAAGTTTGTTTCTATTTTTGCCGATCAACAACCTTTTTTGTTGTTGTTGTTGTTGTTGTTATGTTTCCTCTTTATATTATTCGCTTTTAGGGTGTCTTTTTATGGATAATATAGCACAAAAGGCAAAAACCAATTCAGGAACACAAATAACAAATAAATTAAATATTGCAACGACCACGCTATAATGATGAAAGAATGATGCAAAGAAGTCTTGTGAAATTAAAAAACCTATATGATTATCAACCTCCCAAAGAAAAAACAAAAACAAATTTTATATGATGCTAAGTGTCTTGTCATTTAATTTGAGGGTTCCCTGAGACAATAATTAGATTATGATGTTTTCATGCGACGATAAAGTTTAATTAAGATGGCATCTTAATGGATTAGATATTGGGTCACCGTCTAAATGAATTACCTAACGCTCCATTATTTAATATAATGGGCATTTTAAGGAAATGACTTTTCTTTTAAAAAGAATTCTACGAAACAAATTTTTATTTCATTTTTGAGAAACTAATAGCTAGCTATTTAACTATCTATACGGTTTTATAAAAAAAAAGGCAATTTGACAGAAATAATGTATTTTGACAAATTATTTATGTAAATAGTACACATTTGAAATTATTTACGTAAAATTAGCACTTTTAAATTTTTTATTAATATTTCAATCAGAGTTAAATATGTTTTTGCGTGTATAAAATGTGTATGAACCAAGCACGTTTTAGAGCATTTTATCTCAAAAACGTGACCACTGTTCAAGGAAGAAAGCATGAAAATGAACACACATTTGCTCAATGGTGCTTTTCCTTGACTTAAAAAAAAAATCATTTATTAAATTTCTATTGGCCCATTAGCAGGAGGGAGGTAGGGATTTTTTTTTTTTTGGGTGCACATCTGCTTCTGTTCTATGGCAAAGAACACACTTTTGAGAATTAAAATTAAAATTGAGCAAAAGCATGTTCCAATAGGTAGGGATTTTGGGTTCCTGCCCGCCGTGCGCGCGCCCGCCTGGGGGGGGGGGGGGGNTGGGTTGGGGGGGGTGCATCCGCTTCTCTTCTGTGGCCGAAGAACACGCTTTTGAGAATTAAAATTAAAATTGAACAAAAACATGTTCCAATAGGTAGGAAATTAAAATTAAAAGTGAACAAAATCGTGTTCCAATAGGTAGGAATTTTGTGTGTTGTGGTGGGTGGGTGTGCACATCTGCTTCTCTTCTATGGTCGAAGAACACGCTTTTGAGAATTAAAATTAAAATTGAGCAAAAGTGTGTTCTATTGCTTAAAATCGTGTTCATTTGGAACACGTTTTTTAGCAAAAGTATGTTTTCTCAGTCTTAAAACATGTTCATTCTCATACTTTTTCACGTTTTCTTTCTTGAATAGTGGTCACACTTTTGAGATAAAATACTCTAAAGCGTGTATGGTTCATACATGTTTTACACACGTAAAAGCGTGTCTAACTCTGATTGAGATATCAATAAAAAAATTTAAAAGTGCCCATTTTACATAAATAGTTTCAAGTGTGCACAATTTATGTAAATAGTTTGTCCAAATGCATTATTTCTATCAAATTGCCTATAAAAAAAAATCTTAAAAAGATTATCATCTTGCTTTTGGTATTTATTTTATTTTTGAACTAAATCTTAGGTTGAGATGCTTCTTAGAGGTGGTTTCTACTTATTATAAGCACAATTATTAGATTTTATTTTTTTAAGTATTTAAAAAACTGAGCTTTTGAATATTCTCCAAAAGTTATTTTTAAGAATGTTTGTGATATTTAAGGGGTCCTTTTAGAACCGTGAGTGGATGCTTTAGATACTTGTGATTTTTATTTTCCAAATACTAAAAAGTATAATAAATATGATTAAAATATCTAATTATCAAAATCAACATCCTTCAATTTTTTAAGTAGTAAACTTGTGAAACCTACCAATAATACCAAACCAACTATTAATATTTCCAAATATTAGTATGCTGGGAACAATGTGAAACATGACGACTCGAACAAACAAGACTTTGTATTCACCGATTCATTTTTCCTAAGCCTCAACTAATGACTTAATAACTTGCTAATCAATAATTCAAAGCAATTATTGGACTCTTGTTTCATTTGTTTAATTGTTTTTTTCAATAGAAGGGAACAAATCTTGAACTTTCGGGCTTCTTGAAAAGACATTCCAGGTTAGAACTTAGAAGAATATTCCAAGTTTCAAGTAAATCCTTTGCCGCTCTTCTTGAATGTTTTTTCTTCCGATCGAGAAGAGGAAGAAAAAAAAAAAAACCCTTTCTTGGATTGTAGTATGTGATACCTATCTTCAAATTTGGCGGCTTCAATAGAATACTTTAGTACATTGGACACATCTAGCTTCCAAAGATTCTTTTCCACCATGTGGCCAAAGCGAGCCAAATGAAAATAGAAGACACTTGAAAGTAAATGATTTCAAAATAAATGTAGCGTGTGCGTTAAAACGGCTCGTTTTAAATACGAGTTGGAGCTACCATAACATGACAATCAAGCTTGGCTATGCCAACTCAAAGATGTGTAAGTTTGAAGATGAAGGGTGTCCTAAAGTGCTACAATACATGGCTAATGGAAGTGGAAAAGAAGATAATTCTATGTGGCAGGGTTCGAAAACTGCAAGATGAAATTGCTGAGACATGTTTCTTTTGTGGATTTCCCGGGCCATAAAAGGAGGCTGGCTTAGCTTTCTTCTTAGATTGTTCACAACCATCATTATTCTCATCATCATCCCTACTAGAAGTTCTCTTACTAGCAGCAATGGTATTCTTACTAGCATTAGGAGTTTTCCAAAATTTCTAATCCACCATGGATAGATTCAAGATTGAAATCTATAACAGCAATGCAAACCACAGTCCAAATACATAATAATTTTAATTATACTCAAACATATGTACAACTACTTGATTAGGTTGAACAATCTTTATACATAATCACATATACTATTCTTAACTAGACATTCCAAATTGGCACTATCACATTACTTTATCAGTAAATTTACTATTCTACTAAATCAGTAAATCACATACACACGCAATCCAGTCAAAGTAATCTAATAAACTCAATATGGTGACAGAGAGAAGTGCCCTGGTGGTGGTGGTGGGCCGATGGCGGTGGCTCTGCTGCTCCTGGTGTGCCCAATCAGTGGCGGATCTTGAACAAAATTATTGAGGGGGCAAAGAGATACTAAATAATCAATAGAAAAAAAATTATAATGATATACATATTTTACAATATTCATATTTAGAGACAAAATATCATATATTAAAACATTTATTCACAAAGATAAACAGTTGTATTGCATAAGATAAAATACATACTAATATTGATTTGTTGTAGATGTCATGTCAATTGCAAAAACACAAAAAGATACTACAAAACCAAAAAAGATAGTTCATTGTGTAACATATTAATGTATTAAAATTTAGAAATGTAAAAACACAACTAATTAAATATAATTTTAAATGAAATAACTAAAAATTACATTCACTTAAAGTATTGTTCTCCTTTCATTTAATGACTTGAAATCATCAATAATAGAAACTTAATGTAAAAGTGGGCTTAAATATTTTATTAATTTATTTTGAGGGAGCTATATTTAGTTTTTTTTTTTAAATTGAATAGGTAAATATTTTTTTAAGAAATTTAATTAAAAAATTCTTTTTTTTTTGGGCGGTTACCCCTTTGTCTCAGCGAAGATCTGCCAGTGCGCCCAATAACAGTGAGACGCGATGCGAGAGAGCGAGGGAGAGGGAAGTGTGCGTTAGGGATTTCAATTTTTCAATTGGAAATTTGGGTTTTATTTTTGCGAGGGTGGTAGGATAGGCAGTGAAGTGAGCAAAGTTGTTTGCTTTGTTGGATTGTAATATGATATAGCTATCTTCAAATTTGACGGCTTTAATAGAGTCCTCCTCAGTAAACAATTATAAGAGGAAAAGCCCCAAAAAAATAGCAGCAAGTAATGAATTTGATAATAATCTGGGCCTAGAGAGAGCCTACTATCAACAAAATTCATCAGTCTGGACTATTCTATTATTATTGGGCCGGGTTCATTCCAATGGGCCTTACATTCGGGAATAAAGAAACCCAAAAGAGCTGGAAAAGAAAGGAAGTAAAGAAGATCAGAGAGCGAGTAGCAGAGAAAGAAGAGTAGAAGAATAGCAGCAGCAAACGAAGAAGAAGAAGGCGAAGAAGATGATCCACAGGAAGTGGAGCCTCCTAACGGGACCGATGACGATCCTCGGCGGCATAGTCGGCGCCGTCGTTGTCGGTCACTTACTCTTCGTTAATGTAATCTCTTTCTTCCTTTTTCTCTCTTCAAATCCCTAAATTTTTTGACCGTGTTCCTTTAGTTGATCTCCCGTTACAGATTTGTGTAGAATCTATAATTTTGATAATTTACTGTGTTTAGATGTTTGGTTTGCTGTATAATTTGTTCTGGTGATCTATGAATTGCCTGAAATTTTTTAGATTTTATTTATATGATTTGTTTAGTTCAATGTATATAGGAAAAAAATGATCAATTGATTCGTTGGGTTCCTCTTTAGCCACTGTATATAGTATAGGAAAGAGAAAAAATTGAAATTTGGGTCTTAAATTGTGAATACAAATTCTCATTTCAGTGTGCTCTGATGCAACTGTTTTTTCAATTTTCGTATGGGTTTTGTTTCCTTTTTCTGCAACTAGAAGAACGTAATTTATTGTGTGATTCATAAGGCAGGTGGAAAATAGAGAGGGGAGTGAAAAACGGAGGGTTGTTCATTCGTACTTTACTTGCTAGAGAGGGTGGAAAATGAAAATGAGGTGCATTCCATTTTCAAATGTCTCTCATTTTCCTTGTACCAATCAATTGTGAAGTAATTTGCTTTCTAAATTTTTCACCTTCCCACTTTCAGCTTCACTGTAGTAAGCACACCCTTAGTTTTGGAACATAATCAAGTTTTCTCCAACTAAAATGGAGGCTCTGGGATTGCCTAGTGGGTTTGGTATTTGCATGAAAGTATTCGTATCTGATTGATTGATGAAGATGAATGTCCCGGAAGTGGTAATATCTGTGTGGATGTAGCTAAGGCTTTTCAAAATTGAAGATATATTTTGATTATTAGAGGTCACTGGAAGCAGGAAGGCATGAAAATCACATCTTGCCTTTTTTTCTTTTTTCTTTTTTTTTAATAACTCTTCGCACTGGGAGTGCTATCTTTGTGGAATTTCAAATTTTCTTTATCCTCTTTGTTTGAAGATTTTCACTCAAACATAGTTCTGAATCACATTTTGATTGACCCCTCAAGGGGAAATATTGAGACTAAAAAACTTGTAACACAATACAAATCTGCCAATGCTTTATCTTGATTTTTTAAATACAAAAAGTTGAAAATAACCAAAGTATAATATCAAAGTACAATGCAATACAGAAATTTTGGATGATTCTGCCACAACATATCAAGTGCATATGATTGATGGTAGTTTTTGCTTTCTGTGTAGCAATTTCAGTCTGACTTCAATGTTTTCAACATCTCTGATATCCACTTTTGTAATGTCTTGCTGGCTGTTGGTATAAAAGACGTCCTAGTTGTATTTTCATTTGGTGGTTTCATTGACTTCCTTTTTGTAATTTACAGGATCCATTCCTTAAACCACAGCAAAAGAAACCTGATGATAAACCTTTGATCAAGTAGGAGAAAAGGTGTCAAAAGAAGTACGCATTTTGGATGTCAAGCTTTTTATTTTTCACCCCCTTGATCTCTGTATGGTGTTTGGAAAGATGTGTTTTCTTTAGCAAATAATACTGAGATTCTGAGTGGAGTCAGGAGCTTTGACCATAGTCCGTATTTGATGTCTTCCTTACAGAAGTTCTAAAAAATTGTACCTCATTTATGAGATCCTGACTTTGTACAATTTCAAGTGGAAATGTACAATGCAGTTTCTAATTTCCCATTCTCTTGTCTTTAAATCAGATTAATTTCTTGTTAATGCTTGTCTCTTGGGTTATTATCCTAAATTTCGTGCCTTAGATTGCTGAAAAATATGCGTCTGCACATGTAAAGAGCTCATGAGCTGTTTAAGATAAATTATTGAATAGAAATGCAACACATATTTGGATACGTTTAACCTTCATGACTGTAGTTCTGGGATACGTTAAATTTTGGCTTAATTGCAATTTTGGTCCTTCTATTTTAACCACTTGAACGTTTTGGTCCTCCTTCTTTAAAAATGAACTATTGAGTCTCTCTATATTCATAAAATGTAAAAATTTAGTCCATTTATCTTTAAGTCAAAATTCTTAAGTTTATTTCAAGGTATAAAGTTTTCTGATTCATAATCTCACCGTTCAGATTGAAGAGCTACGTCTTGTGAATTTTTTCATTAAATTTCAGCTCGATCTAACGGTGAATAAGTCTAAATTTTTGGTTAGATGAAAACTTATGGTTTTGGTATTTTTGGCTGAGTTTCACCGTTAGATCGAGCTCAAATTTAGTGAGAAGGTTCACAAAATGTAGCCCTTCAATATGAACGGTGAGATTATGAATCAGAGAATTTTACACCTTGAAATAAACTTAAAAATTTTGACTTAAAGATAAATTGACTAAACTTGTACATTTTATGAATATAAAGGGACTTAATAGTTCATTTTTAAAGAAGGAGGACCAAAACGTTCAAGTGGTTACAATAGGAGGACCAAAATTGCAATTAAACCTTAAATTTTCTATCTTCAACAGAATGGTCCAAAACCAGATGAAAATTCAGTCTGCTATAATGCGTTACACTATCTTGAATGCGTTGAGCTACAGATCCTTTATGTGGCCAACTCTCATTTGCTTCTGATTCATATGAACTTAAACTCGATCAAGTTTGCCAAAAACTCTCGATATCGACTGTAGAGATCAAAATCGAAAAGTTGCAAAGACTGCTACAGATAGAAGTTTTGTAGGATATAATTCAGTGTTGGGAGGTGGCTTCTGTAAATGTAAAAACTGGCATGTATATCTGCTTTGGTCAAAAAAAGAAAAAAGAGTAGTCTGGTTTGCATCGCTGTTCTGTTTACGTGTGAAATGTCACCTCATATGTGCTTTGCGAGCTTGATTAAATATACAGTTAAAATGTACAGTAGTAATCTCGATGGCTTTGGGTTTAAAACCGCCCACTGAATGGTGGAAGCTATTGAAGTTGTGGAAGGAGGAACTCCCAGGTAGCAAGTATCCAAATTGCAGATAATCTTCACGGATGTGCCTGCTGCAGACGTTGGTATCCATTCACAGGTTATTGTTGCCGATCTTTAACGTTATCTGCCATTGACCAGAACTTCCATTACTAAATCATTCCATGAGTCAATAGGTCCCGGCAAGCACCAATGCAAACAATCATTCTGAACTTTACTCTTATCCTCTGCAAATGGATGGAATTGCCGGTATGGTCCGGGGTGTCCATCAGGTCTCAACAGTGAGAGACTAGTTGTGTCCAAAAGTTTTAAATTCACCCTCTGGTTAGATCTTGCGGAGGCAAGCTTCTCAAACTCTTCAAGCTCAATATCACGCATAATTTTGTCTACATCTTTCATATCAATTTCACCCTCGTTGAATGGTAGAGTTCTATTGCAATACCCTCCGCTAAACCATTCTCCATTCTCAAAGTGGTCTGGTGTGGTGGTTCTAAAGAACACGGTTGCTTTGTGGTTAGAGTTTGTGATGAAGTCAAAAACTAGTTGTAGCGCTTTGCGGTAAGCATAGTCAAATCCTAGCTCTGTGAGATTCTTTCCGGGGCAGTAATGGCAGCCTGCGACCATGCTGTTCTCATGGTATATTGCAGTCTTGAGAAACCATTTGCCACCGGCAATGACAACATAGTCGAAGTTGTTATATTGATCAGTCCATTTGGTGTCAAGACTATCGAGATAAAGCTGTACTTCCGAAGAGGAAACTCCATTCATGTCTTCAAATATAGCTGATTTAACAAGGAATGGGGTCCAAATTACTGAGAGTGTGCAGTTGTGAATGGGAAACTTCCATATCTTTGATCTATATTCCTCATCATGGTAGACCTCAACAGCTGGTTCCACCTGTGGGACAGAATTGATCAAATACCCAATTTATAGGACCATATTTGCGACAAACAAGAGACAACACATGATGCACCAACTTAAAAAGCCAGGAACGAAAAATGGGGCCGAATCAAACAAGAATAATAGATAAGGTATATAGAGATGAAAACATAGAAGATGTTTCCAAAAAGAATTAAACCAAAAAAAAAAGCAGTTGAAACAGCATTATCAGTTGAACATGTTTCATGTAGGTCCTAACATGGAAGCTTCATACTCAAGGTACTATTTAAATTGCACTAAGAGTAAGAATGAGGGATATACATGACTCACAGTGAGAATTATACCGTTAGATCAAGCTGGTATATACAGTAATGCTTCACTGTAGTGTACGGTTTATTTTACAAGTGAAAATTTATATATTCTTACACACTAATCATCACAACTAATTTTGACAGTCTGGTTAACAGAGTATCAAAACGGCATGTCTTTTCTTTCCGTATGGTAGGTAAACTTGCTTGGAAAAAGACCATTTACTATCTTGATAAGCAGTGGACCAACCATGAAAGTACCAGCTGTAATCCATAATTGGAATTTAACATAAGAGTTGTTGTTACCAATATTGACAAAGACTAACCTTGAAACAACATGAACTGCAAGCTGGTGAACCTTAGTGCTCATGAATCATAATTTGAACAATATTACCGATTCATCATGACCATGTGCCATGGTCAATTGGTCAAAAACTCTACATAGTCCGTTAGTACTCAAATACTAATGACTTCATATCATACACTCACATGAACACATTGCGATAAAGATTTCTTCTGAATTGGCTAGGACAAGGAGAATGAAGTAAACATGGCTATGATCCAAGCCCTGTTAAAAAGATGTACACCTATACTCCAAGGAATACAAAGAAGCACAAAAACAACTAAAGCCCAAGCATGTCAGAGGCGCAACTGGTTAGCAGACAAGGATCCTACTATACCTGTGAGAGAATGCAAAGTAGCGACTGCACATGGTTGCGGGAGATGGAATCACCAATAAAGGCCCATGATTTGTTCTTCATGATATCAAGAAATTTCTCTGGATTGAACCTCGGTAATTTGCAGTCCCGCGGTTGCCACCTCCAGTTAAGGTACCCGGAATCAGGACGTCCATTCCTCATACAATTTTGATGATCTTCAATCACATGGCAGCTCTCATTAGTGTACACAGGACCAGATAAGTCTGCTACCCAGCTTCCCACAAAAAGATCACATTTTACTGCAACTAAAGATTTTGAATGGAAATTTATCAGTTAAGCATCTAAATAACTAGTTGACATCACTTGTTAAGTATCTCGTAACTAATACTATGCCTTGTCAGAAAAAAAAAATTATTAGAAAAAAGGAAAAAGAAAGAATGAAAGGGATGAGGGACATTATGTTAGCTTATTAAAAAAGAAATGTAAAGCCAAGATACCAATCAAACAAGAAGTATATTTGTGTCTGACGAAGAGAAAAAGAGGACAAGTTTAATAAATTATAGGAGACATAAGTTATCAGATAGCAAAATGCAAGAATTCAAATTGAAGCATAACACAATATAAATACAAGGAAGGTTATAAACGGGAAATGACACCCAAAAAAAGAAAATCAGAAGCTTTAATAGATTTAACTATTCAATGCGGTGCTTTCTCTTCCCCTTCCTCTTTTCCCGTGTTTACGTTGCAATGTTGACAAATTCCAGAAAGAAACAAATCTCTTCAATGCAAAATCCAGAGCAGCATTAAACATTCAAATATTTCTATGTTCCCAAAATATCCAATAAACATGCCATTAAGTAATTGCCTCTTATGATTTGGTTAGAGAATGGTCTAAATGCTTAATTTGAGCCTCACAATAGTCCCCACAATAGTTCTCACAAGGAAATTACCAAAAGGAGAAGAAACCCAGTTCTGAAACACGAAAAGACAAATTCGGTTTCTGTTTTCAACGCTTATTTGGAGATGAAATGGTGAAAAGCAGTTACCAGAATTCACACGTTCCATGATACCCAACAACTGAAACAATAATCAAACAGTGCTCTAAGATCTAATAGTTACCAAAGCTGAATGCATCATTCTATAGGAAAACAATAGACAAAGATAAGAGAGAAATCAGAAGAACAAAGAAGCAGAAATAATCAATTTTACTTTCGATAGGAAATGCTAGAAAATAAAAGGGCTATGTTCAATGCCTTAGCTCACATTGTGTAATTCATGCATGTACCCAAATGAACAATCAATAGAGAAGGAAAAAAGTTCTCACCTTTCTGAAATGTTTGGCTGTCGTTTCCTGGAAAATCAACAGAATCAGGTGTCTGAAGAGGAAAAGAAATCAAGGGTGACTCGGCTTCTTCCTTTCCAACAAGAGGAGGATGTGGCTCTACCACTGACGAAAATCTGAATGAATCCGAGAAGAGAAGGCGAAAAGCGAGACCCACTAAGAGAAATGACACTGCAAACTTCACAAACACATGATTGTGTTTGTGCAGAGAAAATGGGCTCAAATCAGACCTCATTCCCTTCACCATCCGGTGTTTACCAAGAAAATCTGTGAAGGAGCTAGAAGAAAACGAAGTTAGAATAGAGAAGAAAGTAAATTAACTGCTTTCTAATGAAACCAAACGGTGCCTATTATGAAGATCTAATAAGCAATTATTATGAGTGGGTGCAAACGACTTTTATAATTAAAGATGTATTTCTAGTTGTTCTCTCTTCTTTTATAATTAAAGATGTGTTGTGTGTATATTTCTAGTTGCTCTCTGTATACACTTGGTGATAAAATTGTGTTGTTTTAAGGATCTGTTTTCGCGGACATGTAAAAAAACAGAGTATATGGCATGTCCATAGAAGGAGAATCAACTTTATTCTGAATAATGTTCGTTCATGAAATATTGATAGAGAAACATTACTTTATCATTATCATTATTACCAGAAATTCATAGTGATAAAAGATCAATTAAAAAAGGACAAAAAATAAAAAACTGGGCAACAAAAGGGAAAGTTTTTGTGGGGGTAATCCCCTGGCCTTGAGAGACAGGAATATATGTCATCTGGTCTAATAGTAATACAACACTCTAGTTTTTTATTCCTTATAGGAAATAGAAAGATCAATCTCACGTGCTATGTCCATGAATGATCTTTAAATTTCTTTTGTGAAAATCAGGATCGGTTGTAGAGAGACACAGCTGGCTAAAACTTTAGAATTTGCTTTAATGGGTGCTTACATCACATGGGGACCTTAGCTCTCTCTCTCTCTGATACACATGCAAACAGAGGAAAATGAACCTTGATGTTGTGGGCTATCTACATTGCTTTATTTTTTATTGCTTAAGAATGTCCCAACGGAGTAACATCAAAGATATATGACAACTACTGCACTTTATGGTAATTAATTACTTGGCATTTGATTAATTAATCACCAACTTTATTCAAAGATATGAACTTTTTACCTTTTTAAGTTCCATTTTATTTATTGTATATCATTTGGAAGCTTACACTTTTGCTTTGCTGATTGTTACACAACTTCATATTATAGTGTTTTTTGGTACATCCATGTAAGGGATGGGATATGCAGGGTCAATTTCTAGACCAACCAAACTACCAAAGCCTCCTCACCCAATAGAACAATTATTTAAGATATCAAAATATGGCTTAAACATAGTCTATTTCTACTTCTATTTAAGTAAATAAGTTTATATGTAACACACATGAACTATACAACCAACTTAAATACTTATTAAATAACATTTCAGGTAATATAGTTTCTAAAATTATTTATTAATCATTCTTAAGAATTAACCTTTAATCATCAAATTTGAGACGGATATTCATAATTTGAGGATTTTAGAAGTTGAAATTTTTCTAAATTTTTTTTTATCAAAACTGATATCCAATTATTATTTTTTAATTTTAACGGGTAATTGTCATCCACTTATGAGATAGACGAGGAAAAAGATTAAGGCTATACTAAACCTTGGAGATGAATTAGAGGGTAAAAAAAAAATTGAGGTATGAGATCAATCAAGGAATCAAAGTAAAGAGACTTATCCATCTTTTTTAATACTTTGTTTTGGGGCTATCTGGGTGTCGGTGCTAATTACATGCAATTATTTTTAAATCTTTTTTTATTTTATTTTATCAAATATCCTTTGGTTTAGATGCTTTATCCCCAATCAAACTGATTAAAAGAGATATGTCATATGTCCCACATATTCTCAATTTCTAGTAAAATATATATAATTTTGTCATTTTGTATTGGACAATTCACAACCACCTTTTTTTTTTATATATATAAGATTTTGGTGGGTTTTTGCAACATTTATGCAATTCCTTTAAAAACTTGAAGTTCAAATGCTAAGTAGCTTATTCTATTTTGAGATAGTTGATCTTAATGATAATGAGACTGTTATTTGCAAGTGGATGTTTGCAAGAAGAAGCCAAAAAAGTATTGTCTTTCTAAGAATTGGGTTCAGACTTCAGACTTAAAAATAATCAGAATTCCAAAACTTTGAAGCCACATCTTTAAATTTTTGTGGGGTTTTTGCAATTAATATTTTGTTAAGCTGAAAGAGACGGAAAATCACAATTTATGAACCTCTTAAAAGTTCACATTAATGGCCAAAGTTTAGTTGAGTCTTTTTGTGGACCAAATTGTTCTTCACCTTTGCCTTATCTTTTGAATTGAAGATGGCAGAGCTCAGATGAGTTACCCTTCCCAAACATCCCATGTTATCCCATTCCAATCACATTCATTACTTATTCTCTTTTTTTTAAAATAAAAAATAAAATCTGAACAATTACATTTATTAGTTAATTAATTATACATATGTCTCATACTACACTGCATAAAGTGATCCTTATAGCTCAAAGGCAACTAGGATATAAAGTTATCCTAATATCCTTGGTATCACACATCAAATTAGCTCATAAGCTATTTTTCATACATATCCAAATTCCCCATTAGATTGGAATTATGTTATTTAGGTTTAGGGAAAAGTCCTAAAAACCCCCTTGAACTATGTTCTTATTGCACTTTACTCCCCATGCTTCAAAAACGTAGGAAAAACCTCCTTGAACTTTCAAAATGTGCACTTTACCCCCATGACTCTAACGTCCGTCCATTAATGGATGGAAAAAGAGATTTAAAAATTATAATTTGACCTCAAAATTCTTTAAATATTACTTTTTGACCCCACTTTTTATAAATTTATTTTTATTTATACCCTTATAAAATTACACTATGGCCCAAATTAATCACATTATGTGCACATTAATGGATGGACGTCAGGGTCGGGGGGTAAAGTGCACATTTTGAAAGTTCAAGGAGGTCTTTTTTACATTTTTAAAGCATGGAGGGTAAAGTGCAATTAGAGCATAGTTGAAGTAAGTTTTTAAGACTTTTCCCTTAGGTTTATGTTGTTTTCCTTTTCAGAATGAGTATGGAAGCAGAAATGGGCTGAGAAGTCCATTGGAGGCATGGAATGAAATGGTTGTGGGGCCAGATTAGGCCTACTTAGGGTTTAAACAAAAACAAAGAAGGCCCACAAAGGCAGTGTGCTTGTGATTTGTCCTTCTTCTTTTTGTACCTCATACATCAATCATTTAATAATCCTCTTAGAAATTCGCACTCTGCAGTAACTCCTCTTTCTCACGTCGCTTTTGTTTTGTTTTGTTTTTTTTTTCCTATTCTCTCTCTCGGTTAACATTTGTGTTGTTTAAGGGATTTGGATCCAGTCATGTTACTTGAGTCATGTTGCTCAGATCTGAGCCGTCTATTTTATTAAAGCTCATTTCAACCATTAAATATTAATGTGTTTTAATGGTTGAAATGACCTTAAATAGAATAGACGGCTTAGATCTAAGCAACATGACTCAAGTTAACATGACTGGATCTCTTCCCGTTGTTTAAGACATAAGAAGTTGGCACAATAGCCACAGGCACATACATGTACATATCATATCTATTGTGTTGATGTCAAACTTGCTTTGCTTCATTCTCTTAATTGTTTTCTCTCCATTCCTCCAACGTGACATGTGATGGGTGCAAATACAATAGCAGCACCATGAACACCACTGCATATGCTAGAGGCTTCAAAGATTGAGAATCTTTCTCTTAAAATGGATACTGTTTTCAAATTCCAATGTCACAAACCTAAAACCTACACTTGAGCTTAGCTTTGCTCAATAACCCATTTCACTTGGAGTTAGGGATGCCCATTAGATAGAGGGCCCAATAGCCTATCTGGACCTAACTGAAAATCTTTTGGCTTGGGCTTGAAGAAAAATGAATTCAACCAAATAGTATAGATTATAAACCGGATTTATTGAGACAAAAAAAAAATAGTCATGTGACGAACTAATTGTTCATTATCACAAGCAATATTCATATTAGAGACAAAATTGACAACTTCTGTTATAAACAAACATGTGTTTAAGAGTGTTTGGTTTTAATATGATTGAGAAAAAATTTGAAACAGCTGATAGAATTTAAATTTAACTACAAAAAAAAAAAAAAATTACTATCTCACGTTTTTTAATTTTTTTATATTATGTTATTTATTATAAATTTTTTAATATAGATTGAGTGATTTAATTTTTTAGCACATGGCGCACCCCTTATGAAACAGTGAGTTTTCTAGCCAGACATAAATGATTCTGTAACTGTTACTTTTCTGTATCAATCACCCACACGGTCCAAAGAGACACCATATGCTTCAGCATTTAGATATGTTAGAGAGAAAGAAGATTTCATCACCCAAATCCATGACTTTACAGAGAGACTAGTCACAATCACATCACATCGACCCAAGGGTCTTATTTTCCTCGCCAAATAGCCCACCTCATTCACTGTATCTGCTACACAAATGGTATTAAATGCTTCTGGAATGGGAATCCAATCAGGGCAATTTAATTTAATAGTATCAAAATATAAGTTTCATGATTCATTGAAAAAGCAAAATACATCTGATCAAGAAATCAATTACAAATTTTTACACATCAAACCCCTGATGGCACACAATCACTTGATCCTTGCCTAAACTACTTGATAAAATCAAGCACAAAACTTTCTGATACACTTTTTTTTACCCCAATTCTAACAATATGATAATGACAAATTTACATCTAACCTAAATGAAGAGTCCTGCATAGAACAATTTTCAGTAATCTTGCAGAAGTTTCCAGATCTTTCCCTAATCTGATCCAGGTTAATGTTTCCAAAGCTGCAAAAGGATGGGGTAAAATCTTCCTCCTTAAAACCCATGGAAGAAATATTGTATCTACATTTTGATCAAGCAGCACCTCTGGGTACTTTCATGCCAAATCCATGCTTCACCTTCTCCACTCTGTTAAATTGTCAAAGAGAACAAGGCTTCAAAAACTTTGCCAATTGATGGTTTTTCAAGATTGATAAAATATTTAGTAGCAAAATTTGTGTAACAACTACAAATCTAAGAGAAGAAGGATAATCATACAGTTCTGTGAAGCTATATAAACTATCATCTTTCTCAACTCTCAAGCATAATCATCTGCTGGACCACCAAATTATTAAAGTGAACTAAGTAGTGCAAAGTGTTAGAGAACTGTAAAGGATGGAAAATAGTAATAGATGATTGTTCTATAAGCTGTTGATATACGCTTACTTGACAGAATAAAAACTATGTGATAACTCTTAAGAGGCGATGCTGTAGTAAGCGAACAACATTCTATTATGTCAAGTAACTTAGACAAAAAAAAAAGAGGTANTCAACTGTCAAGCATAATCATCTGCTGGACCACCAAATTATTAAAGTGAACTAAGTAGTGCTAAGTGTTAGAGAACTGTAAAGGATGGAAAATAGTAATAGATGATTGTTCTATAAGCTGTTGATATACGCTTACTTGACAGAATAAAAACTATGTGATAACTCTTAAGAGGCGATGCTGTAGTAAGCGAACAACATTCTATTATGTCAAGTAACTTAGACAAAAAAAAAAGAGGTAGAAACTATCAAGAAGAGGAAGACAATCATCAGAAAATCAGCACTTACGTTGGTGCAAGTTTGCCAAGGCTCTCTAGCTCTTCACCTGTATCTTCATCTAGGACTCTCCCAGAAATTTCAATGATATAAGATCTATCTCTATCAATGGGAAGTCCTCTATTACAAAGCAAATCAAAATCTCTTTGGTGAAGTTCCCTACCATTTACAAATACACCTGTATTTCCTCCAGCACAATTGTCTGGCAGGGGATAATTGAATTCTTCGATAAATGGCTGCAAGAGAAATGAACTTATTAATTTGTATTCATCAGACAAAAAACATATAACCAATAGAGTGTGCCAGAGTAGAACTTACAGGAATTATTCCAAGACAAGGCCCACCCATGATACCCCAAAAGCCAGCTCGGAAATCATACCTAATGAAGGAATTGTATAAAGGAAAGTCAGTCAGTAAAATATATAATCAAAAAGTATAAACTTTCTAATTTGCAACAATCAAATTTGTGATATATCTCAATCTAACATAGGACCATTTACAAATAAAAGATTGCACATGATTGTAATTTGTGAAGCATACTAACCAATAGTTTCCAGGTTGGACCGGTCCAGCTAGCTTTTCAGCCTTCTTAAGCATACGATCTGATATGGGTTGCCCATTTACAGTAACATTACTTTTGCCACGCTCGTCTGTTTGATTAGACCTGGATAAATCTCGGAAACTCTTCTTGATAATGTTTGCGAAAAATGATTCACCCCCTTTGTTAAATCTAGGATGATCATGTTCTCTGCTTGCATCCCCAGAATCCTGAGAGACTCCAGTATTAGAATAATCATTGACATCCATCTCCGTTGCAAGTGCTGCCTCTTTCATAGAATTTTGTCGTGATGTAATCTTGTCCATTTTCGCCTTCTCTTGCTCAGAGCGACTACTTCGGTTGCCTTTACCAAACCGATTTACTGCATGATTATTATTAGAGTAATCAAAATACTCTTGAAGAGGAGAGCCCGCAGGTGGTGGAGACAGAGAGGCTTTAGTTGGCTGCTGAATGGACTTAGTGATCTCCCTTGGAGGAATCAAAACTTCTGGACTATTTTCATCATCAGAGGTACTGGTAGATGAAGAATGAAAACTACCTGTCCCCTGAGGCTTGCTAGAGTTCAAATTTGGGTCAGGAGCTAAGGAAACCGGCTCTCTATCTAACGAGTGAAAATCGTAGCCAGAATAATCATCAGATGAGAAGTTAGCACCACTCCTGTTTGCATGACCATTAGACACACGGCTACTCACAACCTCATTAAAGCTTTCATCAACCCTTGTGGGAATTTCTTTCATATCTGAATGAGGAGAAAGAACTAGTTTCCTATTGGTGACAGCAAAGCTGATTTCTGAAGAACAAGCCCCACATCGTACTTTCTGCTGATTATTTTTCTCCATAACCAATGCTTTCTTAGGAAGTTGTAGTAGCTCAAAGCAATTATAACATGTGATGAAAGGGGAACCACCAGCCATAGGACGACAACGGCGGCTACCACTAGCCAACATAACTTTTCGAGGACGGCTTCGAACAAACCCACCCATCTCAGAGTTGAGTTCACTAGGCCATCTTGTATGTGATTGTGTTTCACGAAAATTCACCGGAGGAATGGTGGTTCTAGAATTATGAACAGGTGGACCAAATGCCCCAGGGATCTCGTGGCGATACAACATAGGATCATTTGGGGTATCAGGGAATCTGCTATTAATGAATGCAGCAGGTGGTACTGGCGCTGAAGCTCTTCGTTTGTTGTCATAGCAACGAAGACAGGAGCAAGAAGGTGGGTGAAGCATTGCATTATGAGCATATGGATCATATGAATCAGGATTAGCATCAACATAACGTCCAGGAAAGTAAGGATGCAATGGTTGTTGCGGGAACTGATGACCTAGCTGATGTGGACCTCTCCTCAGCATTTGGGATCCGAAAGGATCTCCATATCCAGGCATGTGATTTGGATTATGCATTGAAGGATGGAAGTTGGGCATAGGCATTTCATGACCATTTGCATAAGCATATGGATCATGTTGATAATTGAAATAAGAGGGACCTGCTACATGTTTATCAGGGCCAAAAAATGGCCTTGAATTCCTGTTCAACCCTGACGGTCCATCTGGAAACCAAGCATCCGAGCCACCATAAGGATCTGGAGGTATCATCCTTCCTTCAAGACGAACCTTTTCTTTTGGGTTGTCACCCACATTACAAGATTGACTGAGTTGATCCTTCAACTCATCTAATTTTCTTAGAAGCTCAGCTCGATCTTGCTCAAGGTGCTGAACTCGGTTCAGACCATCAGCATCTTTATGATTCCTCCATGATTCCCCATAATTATAAGCAAAACTGGAATATCCATTTGAAGTGCCCTCACCTGGATAGTTTGAAGTGGAAAATCTCACACCTTCCACATCAGCTCGTGGTCTTCTCGCAAACCCATCCATCTCACTTCTCTCCCCATTTTGCCAATTGGACATTCTCCCAGAGAATCTGGAGCCTTTCTCAGGACCAAATTGAGGCTTGGGATCCTCCTGTTCTCTTCCTATTGCTTTACCCACTTCATCTCTGCTTTTGTCGACATCAAGACCATTCTCAAAATCCCCTTTCACATCCCCATCCTTGGATTGACTCCGGAATCTCTCACGTCCATTATTTTCTTTCTCCAAATCCCTTTGACTATACCTTGAGGAGCCACTGTTCGACTTTACATCAACATCAGAAGTATCACTCAATACAACTACTCCTTTTTCCAACAAATTTCCTGAATTAGCAGAATCCCCTCCAATCTTTTCCTCATCTGACTTCTCCGACAAGCTACCACTTCCATAATTTTTATGTTTTGCTGCAAATGACAATAAATGGAAACAACAATAAGAGACCAAAATATCCAACCTCTTAATTCTTTCTTTATTTGGGTAGAAAAGATCCTAACTTCACTAAACCATATCATTACTATGTTTTGCTGCAAATAAGTTACCTTCTATTCATTGATTAATAAAACCATATAGAAAAAGAGGTTAACATGGATGAATAACTATATTCGGTATTAAATTTCAGCAAAATAAACAGAAAGTCAATTCCTTTACATAATTGGTGAGTAAAATTTTGGAACCCGAAACAATACAAAACAATTCTATTCAGAGTCAAGCTTTCTCATCAACCAAACACACCGTTGAGATACATGTAAAAAAAGGGCTTTAATAGGATGAAGAAGACGAAGAAGAAGACGAAGAGGAATCTGAAGAAAACATACCTCGAAGAACAGCGCCGCAGCCACCACATTGATAAACAGAGTAATCAGCGAGCTCGGGAAGGAGATTCTCACACTTGGGACACCGAACCAACCTCATCTTCCCTGAGTCTGCCATTGCTGAGAACCAGAGAGCTAATCAAACACCATCACCAGCAAGAACAAGAGGGAGAAGAGAACCCAGAAATATTCTTTAGGAACTCTCAAAGTACATAAGGAAATGGAAAAGCTTTTACGTTTCTGCCTAAAGTGAAGGCTTGGCTTCTTGGAAACACAAACGTAAGAAAAGGAAGTAACGAAGTAGTGGGTGGTCGTCGAGCAGAACTTTCGTTCGGAAAAGAAGCTGAATATGAGAGAAAAAGAGCTCCTTTTGCTTTTTCTTTTGCTTGTTTTATTCTTCTCCCAGTTTTCTGAGAATCCAAACACCACAGACCAAAAAAGGAGAAATCGAGAATCACAGAGGGGACAAATTTTCCAGGGAATCTTAGATTTTTGCGAAAATTAAAACTCTGGAATTCTATTTCCGCGATTTTTTTGGGTTACTGAAGAAAACCCAAGTTTATACTCTGTGTTGGGTTTTTAGAGAGAGAGAGAGAAGGAGACCGAGTAAAATAGTATGTGGGGTTCGTTTACCGAGGATGTGGGGTACTGTAGTTGTCCTCTTGGCAAGGAGAGAGACCAAATAATTGTGTTTGGACGGAAATAAAGCGACGTCGTTGGGAGGATTCCTTTTGGCTCCATTGATGTCCTTGGAAATGGACATAGCCTTAGCCTCAGTCTAAAACGGCAGCCTGGAAATAAGAGTTAATAAGAGACTTTTAGTCCTCATTAGACCTGCTGTCTTCGCTCTAGATTATGCTAATGCCACTCCAACTTTACTCTTCGATATGGACTGGAAATAGTGAAAATGGTGGCATAGTTATTATAAGTCAAGTGTGCTTGGTTGTTCACTTGTCAAAACGTGTGTTAAGGGTTTTTTTCCTTAACCCAGCGCGTCATGAATTTTGTTCAAATTGCTTTTGAGTATAGTCATGAACACAACAAAATTTATATTTCAGAAATATTTGTAGTTTTTATATTTATAAATTTATGGATAACTTAAGCTAAATTAAGTGTAAACAAATATTAGTAGTTGTTACTTAAATTCAAATAGAATCACATCTAAAAGAAATACTTTAATTATTGAGTATTGAATGTTTTATTGTAAAAGTCTAAGCTAAGTCTTATTAATATTCGTGAACTTTTTGAAGGATATAATTTATTACCTTAGTCTCTAATCAAATTAAAAAACAAAAACAAAAAATAATCTATGATCATGTAAGTGTGCAAATTGATAAACATAACAAATATGCATCTATTGCTATTTTTGTTTAAATTCTTGGTAAGTTTATCGAAATATATTTATAATTTTTTCAACGCTGAATTTTATTTCTTTTTTGATGTATTTCCTAGATTTAAAAGGTACTATATATTCTCAATCAATCAGTATGAGGCACAAAATATAAGTTTAAAAACATATTTTATTAGTAATTGATTTAATAACACTATTTCAATATTTTCTCGAAAGATAACAAGTATATCATAATTTTACGACCAAACAAAAATTCACCATAAACATATATTAATCTTTAAAAAATGTATTAAAAATAATCTTTCACTCACATCTTTTTGTTATTTGTAATTTATATTTTTAACTTTATGAGGTAATTTTTCTTTCGTTTAATTTAATGAAAGAAAATTATTAAAATTTCTTCTTTCAGGTGCAGTGGTGGTGAGAAGAAAAGCAAGGTTTTGGCCGATGTGGAAAGGAGTGAAAGAGAGAGCAAAAGCGCGTAGGCATAATCGAGTCTGACAAATCCGACTGGTCTCATATGTAAATACGACCATACGATTCGCGCCACTTGACCCCACAGTACTGGTGGGTCCCATTCTTTAATATAGTTTTTCCATAACCAGAAACCAATCACGTTCCCTTTTCTTTCCCCCTCCGTGCCCGTGTCTTAGACTTTCGGTTCCTCTGCCCAAACCATTCTAATTTCACACCTTAGATCTATTTCTTATTTTTTTCCCCTTTTTCATGTCGGAAAGATTCACAAAGATGATTATAAGGTGAACAAAGTCTAGTTCATATTATATTCTCTCAGAAAAAAATAATAATGTCTTTAATGACTGAAAAATCCTAATTAGTGATGAAATATTTTGTTTATAACTGGTATTTGTCAGATTAAGGGTTCAAATTTCTATATTGTTATGTAATAATCTTTTCTTATTTACATCTTTATCTATCTTATTTTTTTGATAATATACTTACATGAAATAATTTTTGGGAATTTTTATGTGGCAATATACAAAGATTGCAATTATTTTTCTTTTAGGTGAGAGTTAAGCTATCATCCTTTTATGTTACAATCCTCCACTTACACATAAGACCCAATGAAAATTATAGTTTGATTTTGTTATCATTGCAAAGATTTCAAAAATTAAGTCACCCAATATGTGTTAAAATGTGTCAGGACACATAATTCTTTATAAAACTTAATAACGACACTACATAAAAAAAAGTGCCAAAAATAAATTTTTTAAGTTTACTTTTTAGCATATTTTTTTTTATATTGTGTTGTTTTTATATTTTATAAAAAAAAAAATTGTGTATTTTAATACATATTGAGTAACTTAACTTTTCAAGATCTTAATAATAACACTAAAATCAAACTGTAAATTTTACTGAGTCTCACCCAACTGAAAAAGATATAACATAAGTGAGTAATATAAGAGAGAGGTAGCATAGTGCTTACTTTTTTTTATATTAAAATTTGTGCATGCTCTTGTAAATGTATGAATGCTTTTTAAAGGATTGTGAGTTAATTAAATTTATAAAACAAAATTTAATCTTGGAAACTGGGGTAACTAGAAAACAATAATAGTTAGGAATCTTGCTTTTGTAATTTCATATTGAGACAAAGGCTTGCCAGATTCAAGAGTCACTCAAATTATCAGCAACGTTTTATTAAAATGAAAACAATAATAAGAAAACAAGAAAGCGAAAAGAGTAAAATAAAAGGACAAGTGTATAAAGACAACGAGAAAGCAACATAGTGAATTGGAAACATGCGAATGAGTGTATTCACAAAATTCATGGAATGAAAATTACGTATCGTGTATTTTGTCAAAAAATAGAAGGGTTCAGTTCACGCCAAGTCGCCAATACACTCTAAGTTGAGATTACCATTTTATACAACCTCTTCTTTCTTTCATTTTTGAAAGGGATTTTCTTAATCAGATTATATCTACCAAATCCAATAAATTAATCAGTTGACTTTTCCCAACAATAAAACTATAGTTGCTCTTAATTTGATTAAATACAAAGTTGATTAAGTCTAAAACTTATACTAGAATGTTCCATATGGCAAGAATTCGAATACAAAGTGAGTCTTCTATCCCTTTTGCAAAATAGTCTCATTTTTCACATTTAACTATTTCTTTTATATAATATAGGATAATTTTTTTTTAATTCCGTTTTAACAAAATTTGAACACAAAATCTCTATGATAAAATATTCATTATTAAATTATTGGGTATCCCATTAAAAACCTAAATTATATTTTCATACATGATGATATGAATCTTGTGTTGTGCCCTTAAGCTTTTATATTTTTCATCTTAAAAGGACAACTAGTATTTTAACAAATATAACTTAAGAATTACTCTTTAATAATTAATGGATTGTAACAAATATCATTATTTGAATTGTATTGCTTCTCATATTGGTCAAATATATTATTTATTGTAATTCAGGTGGGGGACAAAGTCTCCTTATGAAGTAGGTGAATTACTCTAGTAATTTATTGGTGCATTTGAACTAAAATGATAGGTTAGTTGATTGCTTCTGTCTTATGATCATAATTAATAATTATATATAATTAAAATAACTTATTCAATGATGGAAAATGCTTTGATGTCAAGCATGCTAACTCATACTATTATTATTCTAGATAGTTTGAAATGTATCCTGGTTAATTAGGCTTCGGTCAACTCTAAGTTTGGGTAAAATATGCAACAACTTGAGGAAAAAAATGCAACTATTATTATTTTAATATTTTATTAATTTTCAGTAGGAAGAATGAAAGGTCATGGAAGCTCATAAACAATTGCTTACATTCGATTAATTTGGATAATAATCATAATGTTTAATGTTAGAGGGAAAGAAAGGGACGCATGCTTCAATGAGAATGAAAGATAACATTATGAGGTCAGAATGTGATATGATTGGGTATTTTGAACAAGCATATCAGACATCAAATTAATGATTTTAAAGGCCAAAGGTGCTGCAAATATTTGTGGCTAAAAATAACTACTTCACCTTTTTTTTATTTTTTTTTATAGGTTTTGACTTAGTAATATTGGTGGAGCGCGATTAATTCTAAATCATTTATATTTAGCTATTCAATGGGAGGAGACAGATTTATCAGAATTTGGTTCTAGAATCTCAGTTTACAATTTGTAATATACCTTTTTAACCATTTTCAGAAAAAAAAAAACAGAGTTTTTGCAGTATCGTTAATTTGTGCAAGTTCTAAAATATCTAATTTTCAGTAAAATCTTTATTAGTACAATAAAAAGTGGTAGCAGTTAAACAAGGTGATATCCTCAGAATAATCTCCTTCATCCCTTCCAACATCCGCCATAACCAGATCCAGAACAAGTCATAAAAGAAGGAGCAACCCATGTTCCATAATATTATCAAATTTTTGCTTTTTTTGGGTGAATAATTATTTATCAAACTTTGAATAATAATAATATTATTATTAACCCTCAAAATTGGCCCAAATCCAATGGACCTCCTACTAAATAAGCTTTAGGACAAGTTTAGGCTTTAGAAGCTTGATTAAAAACCAAGCTTTTTAGTCTGTGTTTTAAGCTCGCTGGCCCGGCACAGCCCAATTTGACTAGTTGACTTGGGTTTAAGTTGATTGCAGTATAATATAATGATAGAAAATAACCTTAATTATAATTTTAATCTTCTTATTTTAATAATTTAATTTTTTTAGTCCCTCTATTTTAAAAATAGCTAAGAAGATATTGAAATATTGTAAACAACAAAAAACTATTGAAAACACCCCTAAACTTTCTATAAATTAGTGATACGGAGGTTTGGTGAGAAGTATAATATTATTTACGAATGCGTTTCACTTTCATCTATTAGGAGAATTATCATCTAATAATCAATATGTAATGATACCTTTCTTCTTAAAATTTGACGTATGGGGTTTTGATATGTATTTATACGCATAAAAACACATGTATCGTTAAATACAAAGACATTAAATGTAAAATTGTTGTAAATTACAATGAATGCTAGCCAGTAGGTAGAGGTAGCTCATATAGTTTGGTGAATAGGAGATTAGGATACGGTCATAATACAATGCATCAAAAAGATTTAGATTTACATGATTATTGTCAATTCGTTTGTATTTTTTGGTTATTTTATATAAATTTTAAGATTCAAATTAAGTTGCAAAAAATATATATTTTATTAATGAAATAGAAATTGGGTTTGGGTATCGATAAAATTTTATGCCTACCATTCATAAATAAAGAAGAAAATATTGTTATTATGCCACCAGCAGCCGCGCGAGATAAATTAACAAAATTTCTCTGAACATTTCTACTACATGTTGAAAATAAATTATTGAAACCTGAAAATTGGGAGTTTGAGGTAAATTATGGATAGAGGAAAATGTTGAATATCTTTTTGTGTACGGAAAGGTCTCACTTGAAAATAATTTCATAAATTAAATTGGTTTCATAGGGAACATTTCATACGTAAATTTAAGCCATCCATGCCTAAGAATAGTACTAGTTCATAAGTAGTAAATAGTCTCTAATTGTGTATTAACTAACACTGTGCAAGATCACAATACTTGGGTGCACACAAATCTCATTTGAAATATTGTTTCATTTGCATAGAAGAGAAACGAAAGCACAAAAATCAATTCACTGTTCTTCCCAAGCCGTGTTTGAGATGAAATAGACATTCTTTTGGTGAAGTTTCTCTTTTAAATACTCTATTATATCTTGCAAGACCAAGTCCTTCGTCGATTTCACTGTTACTACATCCTGATCTTGGTTATGCTTCACGTCCCTGTTCGCAGATATAACTCCTAGAAAGCACATGTCAAGATATATTTTCAGTACATAATAGGCTAACGAATAGCCACAAAAATTAATTGCTGTTACAAAATAATAAATAGTTTATGTCCAATATATGCTCATTGCAAGAAATATTTCAAGTACATTAATTCACTTTCAAGTATATATAGTGATACTACTCTCCATGTAATTAAAAAAGAATTATTTATGGCTCACCTCTAACGTAGCGGCCTGTCTCCTCAATAATTTTTTTGCCAGCCTCGTCACGTGCTAAGACAGCCAAAACCACCTTCCTCAGAACAACCGTGTTGTTTTCTGGATTCTTCATTATACAACGAAAGAACTTAAGCACCCTCATTAAGCTATAAGAATAGAGAAGTAAAATCAAGTTGATCAATTAAACACCACACTAAGAATAATATTATCAATCACCTCTGAGTGCATGTTGACTGTATGATTGTCAACACTTTTTGGGATTTGATAATGAGTGGCCCCCTTGATTGTGGATGTACGGAACGGAATGGCATGCTTGTTTCTCCCACTTGTTTTGAGTGCATGATGTTGGAGTGACTGCCACTTGTTTTCCCTGTCTCCGTGTTTCTTTGTTTAAGTTTTTCACGCTGATCTTTCTCCTTTTCATTCTTAGTTTGGTTAATGGACGTCGACCTCAAGGATTTATTAACTCTTTCACGGCAATGTTTGTAATTCAAAATTACCGCATTGTAGTCTTTCACCTTCAGTGTGATCACAGAAAAGATTAATAAATAAACATACAAAAAAGAAAATATTAATGACCTCAACGAAAAATAAAATAAAATAAACCTACTGAAAAATCGAGTTGAAGATGAGTAGCAGAGGGGCTTTGCCTTTGCTTATTAAGCAAGAGCTCTTTGATTTGTTTCAAGTTGTCCGCAATCTCTCTGGTGTTGAACGCAATCTCCTTCACATCTCTTGCCAGCTCAACCGGTGTAACAGCGGAGAGTAACCCTCTAAACGAGTGCTCCCATTTCTCCAGTTTCTTCTGGTAATCTTTTGGACGATTGCGAACAAGCATTTTCCCTTCTTCCAAT